>JANVCC010010406.1:6998521-7143717 GCA_025345505.1 Todiramphus chloris collaris
CTAAATTGTAGCAATTGTTATTATGTCGGTTGTCAGTTGCATGCTAGGGATGCGCTCAGATAAGAGACATACGGGTTAGCAAAATAATATTGTTTTTCCCAACAGTATGATCAACAAGGGAGGAAAAAAATACTTTTTTTTTTTTTTTACACATCTGTTGTACTAGGAAGTGAATAACATGTGTCCTTTCAAACCGCTTATCTTTTCTTTTTTCCTATGAAAATTAAATGTGAATAGTCTAAGGGGGAGGGAGTCATTGACATCCAGATACTTCCATTTTAATACAAAGAAGGAATTCAGATGAGTAAAATTTAGACTTTTAAAACTAAGTAGCAAAAAAGAACCCCTATTTATCCATTTTACATATTACTGTGTTATATGGAACCACTGGATGTGGTTTTTCTTGATTTCTCTAAGGCATTTGACACTGTCTCCCACAGCATCCTTCTTGCTAAACCGAGACAGTGTGGTCTGCTTGATCAGGTAGTGAGGTGGATTGGGAATTGGTTGAAAGAAAGAAGCCAGAGAACTGTGGTCAGTGGGATGGAGTCCAGCTGGAGGCCTGTAACCAGTGGGGTTCCACAGGGGTCGGTGCTGGGACCGGTTCTGTTTAACCTGTTCATCAGTGACCTGGATGAGGGCACAGAGAGCACTGGCAGCAAGTTTGCTGATGATACCAAGCTGGGTGGAGTGTCTGACACCCCAGCAGGCTGTGCTGCCATTCAGCGTGACCTGGACAGGCTGGAGGGTTGGGCAGGAAGAAATTTGATGAAAATCAATAAGGGCAAGTGCAGAGTCCTGCACCTGGGAAGGAACAACCCCAGGTATCAGTATAGGTTGGGGACAGAGCTGTTGGAAGTCAGTGAAGGGGAAAAGGACCTGGGGGTCCTGGTTGATGGGAGGCTGACGATGAGCCAGCAGTGTGCTCTTGTGGCCAAGAGGGCCAATGGCATCCTGGGGTGTATTAGAAGGGGTGTAGCTAGTAGGTTGAGAGAGGTTCTCCTGTCCCTCTACTCTGCCCTAGTGAGGCCACATCTGGAATACTGTGTCCAGTTCTGGGCCCCCCAGTTTAAGAAGGACAGGGAAGTGCTGGAGAGGGTCCAGCGCAGGGCTACAAAGATGGTTAAGGGAGTGGAACATCTCTCTTATGAGGATAGACTGAGGGAGCTGGGGCTTTTTAGCTTAGAGAAAAGAAGACTAAGGGGTGATTTAATCAATGTTTATAAATATATGAAGGGTGAGTGCCGGGAAGATGGAGCCAGGCTCTTCTCGGTGATGCCCAATGATAGGACAAGGGGTAATGGGTTGAAGCTGAGGCACAGGAAGTTTCATGTAAACATAAGGAAAAATTTTTTCACAGTGAGGGTGACGGAACACTGGAACAGGCTGCCCAGAGGGGTTGTGGAGTCTCCCTCTCTGGAGATATTCAAGACCCGCCTGGATGTGTTCCTGTGTGACCTGCTCTAGGTGATCCTGCTCTGGCAGGGGGGGTTGGACTAGATGATCTCTCGAGGTCCCTTCCAGCCCTTGACATTCTATGATTCTATGATCTCAGTACGTTTGAATGATGGCCATTCAGAAAAAATAAATCTGTTAATGTCTACTAGAACATACCTATTAGGCATCCATTCCTGTAAAAGGTATACTTTAAGCAACTTAACTGAGTAGTAGACACTCTTTAATAGATTCATGGTGGCTTTTATATACAGTTTTTTAGGGTTTGACTTTGGACTTGTTCCACACCTGCTTCTTAATACACATGAGTTTTCTCCTGACTGAATGTTTTTGTTATAGCTTCTGTTCATATTTTGCAGTAAGTTATATAACAGATTTTAAGGCAAATAGATACTTTCTTGACATTCATATGCAAATAATGTGTTTGTGCCCATGTATAAAATTTTGTCAGTGTATATATACACATAAAATATAAAAATCCTGTACCGTAGTAGGGTCTGACTTGGAAATGTCAAGGTTATAATGCTGTAAATATCAGTTCTAAATTATTAATTTAGTTTTCAGAGATAGGATGCAGGATTGTGATTCATTGGTTTTATTTACAGTTTTTATGCATAACTTTTAGACATGTGGATTTCCTAGCTTAATCACAGAATGTTAGGGGTTGGAAAGGACCTTTGGAGATTGAGTCCAACCTCCCTGACAAAGTAGGATCATATAGGGCATGTCACATAGGAACGTATCCAGATGGGTTTTGAAAGTCTTTAGAGAAGGAGGCTCCACAGCCTGTTCCAGTGCTCTGTCACCCTCACAATAAAGAAGTTTTTCCTTACATTCAGGTGGAAATAGTTAGGAACATTTGACCTGACTTTCGAATTATTACCTTGGAAAAAAAATAAGTATTTAATGCCCTTTTTGTAAAAAAAAAAAGGACATGCTTCCTCTTGACTCTTCAAAAATATATTTGAATAATATTGTGATAAATTCAGAAAATAATGTTTCATTGAGAAGTGCATGGGAAGCAAAGTTGTCCCAAACAAAAATATGCTCAAACAGATTTCTGCAATTAGTTAAAATTATTTTCTGCTACTGCTTTTTCCTGAAGTATTAAATGATCTAAGGCCTAGATTTTTAAAAATGTATTCCTTCTATTAATTCTCCTAAAAGGGAGATTTGCTTCTTACATTAGAATCAACATCAGACAAACCTTCTCTGTCTTAGCTTTAAAAAACCAATTCTATAAGGAATCCAAACTTCCAGTGTATTCTAGAGCATGAATTTTGTTTCCTTCATGGAACAGTAGAAACTCACAGTTCAGTAAGTTGAATTAGTGAACTACAGGTGTCATGGATATTGACTGCTGAACGACAAATATTAATATGCCCTTTCTCTTTTATTTCATGTGGAGGAGTAAGAGGAGGGTGACATGAGGAAGGTGAATAGTAGCTTTGTTGTCTGAGAGTGTTTGTTACCTAAGTTAAGTAAAAGCTTTCACTGAGATTAGCACCCCATTTGCTAGCCTCTGTACAGAAATGCATGGTTAAAAATAGAGCCAAAAATTCAAGAATAATATATGGTGTAATATTAAGAGTATTATCTTAACTTTTTTAATACGTTAAGCAATGAAGTGAAATAAAGTTACATGTTGCATTGTGTAGAATGGCAACCTGTTTTCTCTGATTTAGTCTTGCAGATATGTAGTTCACACACAAAATATTTTTACTCGGGCCTGAGTTTGCAGAGCATAGTGAAGTTGTGTTCTCTTCTGTATGCAGGATTTCATTCATGGCAAGGAATTCACTGCAATATTTGTAATGCCATTATGCCTTGCTGGACATATTTTTTCCTAATGGATGTGAACTTCCAGTTCTGTTGATAATGCACAACAGTAAGCAGAATATATACATGTATGTATATGTACATGTATACACACGCTTTATAAAGCATATAAACTCCCTTTTCTCTAGGATCTTTCAAAAAAAAAAAGTATAAATTACTCCTCACCTCTTCCAAATCAGTCATGCCTGTCAGTCTTCTATTTTCTCCCTTAATCTGGAGTCCAATCCATAAAATCTGATTGTATTAAGTACTCAAGATTTTTAATAACAAAACTACTTTTTTTAATTGAAAGGAAGTAGAATCTCAGAATATCTCAAGTTGGAAGGGACCTGTAATGATGAAGTCCCAACTCCCTGCCCCTGCAAGACTACCTAAAACTAAATCATGACGAAGAGCATTGTCTAGATGTTCCCTGAATTTGTGCCATGACCATTTCCCTGGAAGCCTATTCCAGCAACCAAGCACCCTTGTAGTGAAGATCCTTTTCCTAATGTCCAGTCTGAATTTCCCCTGATGCAGCTGCATTCTATCTCCTTACACCCTATCACTGGTCACCAGAGAGAGCAGATCAGCACCTTCCCCTCTGCTCCCTCCCTTGAGACAGTTGTAAGCTGTGATGAGGTCACCCCTCAGCCTTGTGCAAGCTGAACAAACAAAGTCACCTCAGCTGTTCCTCCTAAGTCTTACCCTCGAGGCCTTTCTCCGTCTTGGTTGCCTTCCTCTGGACACACTCCAATAGTTTGCTTTACTTCATCTATTAAAGCACCCCAAACTACACACAGTACTTGAGGTGAGACTGTACCAGTGCAGTGTGGAGTGGGACAGTTGCCTCTTGACCAGCTGGCCATGCTGTGCTTGATGCCCCCCAGGACACATTTGACCCTTTGGTTGCCAGGGCACACTGTTGACTCGTACTTAACTTGCCATCAACCCAAACCCCCGAATCTCTTTCTGCAGGGCTGCTCTCCATCCTCTTGTTCCCCGGTTTGTATGAATAACCAGGGTTACCCCATCCCAGGTGTAATCTCACACTTGCTCTTGTTAGATTTCATACAGTTGGTGATTGCCCAGCTCTCTAGTCTATCCACATCTCCCTGTAAGGCCTCTCTACTCTTGAGGGAGCAAGTCCACAGCTCCTCGTAGTTTCCTATCATTGGCAAACTTAGTTGATGTACATTGGATCCCTGTGTCCAGGTCATTTATAAAACATTACAGTGCACTGAAAGCCCTGGGGAACCCCACTTATGACTGGCCAGCCTGATGTCATCCCATGTTTGAAAGCAGTGAGGCACAACTGTTACCATTAGGTGTTGAAAGCCCTACTGTGTAATACTGTTTGCTTCTGGATGGGCTGGAGTAGTCTTGGAGGCTAGTTTCTTAGACACTGTTATATCCTCTGGTGACTTCAGTATAGATGAGGCCTTTGAGATAAAACACATGGAGCCTTATTTAATGTGATCTGCACAATTATTTTATAACGTTTTATTTTGGCAAGTTACTAATTTCTGTGGTCTCCTTCACCACTACCACCTTGAGAAAATCTCGACCATTAAAGGAATGTTTTATAGCCTTTTATTTGATTTTTCACTGTAACTTTCTGGATAGGTTATTCTTACAAAATGGTTTGGTTTGTTTTTTATTCTGTTGTGTGTTCTGTCTTCCTGCAAAGTGAAACAAAAATGTCAGGAACATCTGACTGCTATTTAGATATTTATTTCCTTTCTTAGTTTTCTTGCTTTCCTAAAGAAACTGGATTATAGTAACCTTGAATCAGAGATGTAGGAGTTGATTTTTTGCATCAGATAGTTGGCTTATATTCAAGGACCACTTCTTCCAAGCTCAAGATCAGAGCATCCCAACAGGTAGGAAATCAAGAAGGGGAGCCAGGAGACCTGCATGGTTAAGCAGAGAAATGCTGGGCAAACTCAAGTGGAAGAAAAGAGTCTTTAGATCATGCTGGGGGGGGGGAATGTCCGCTTGGGGTGAATATAAGGCTGTTGTCAGAGGACGTAGGGAGGCAACCAGGAAAGCTAGGACCTCCTTGGAGATAAACCTTGCAAGGGAGGTCAAGGACAAAAGAAAAGGCTTCTTCAAATACATTGCAGACAAAACTAACACCAGGAGGAATGTAGGTCCATGATGAATGAGACGGGTGCCATGGTGACAGAGGATACAGAGAAGGTGCAGTTACTGAATGCCTTCTTTGCCTCTGTCTGTACTGTTGGAGACCATCCTTGGGAGCCCAAGACCACTGAGGCCCCAGAGGAAGTTGGGATAGAGGAGGAGACTTCCTTGGTTGATGAGGATGTACGTAAGCCCATAGACCCCGAAGGGATGCACCCGTGATTGCTGAGGGAGCTGGTGGAAGTCATTGCTAGACCACTCTCCATCATCTTTGGTAAGTCTTGGAGAACAGGAGGGGTGCCTGAGGACTGGAAAAAAGCAAATATCACACCAGCCTTCAGAAAGGACAAGAAGGGAGGACCCAGGTAACTACAGACTGGTCAGCCTCACCTCCATTCCCGGAAAGGTGATGGAACAACTTATCCTTGTTGCTGTCCCTAGGCATATCAGGAACGAGGGGGTGGGGTCATCAGGAGCAGTCAGCATGGTTTTACCAAGGGATAGTCATGTTTGACCAACCTGATAGCCTTCTATGAAGAAATAACCAGGTGGATAGATGATGGTGGTGCGATGGATGTGGTCTATCTTGATTTCAGTAAAGCATTGGACACAGCATCCTTGCAGCTAAACTGAAAAAGTGTGGTCTGGATGATCAGGTAGTGAGGTGGATTGTGAACTGGTGGAAGGAAAGAAGTCAGAGAGTTGTGGTCAGTGGGGCAGAGTCCAGTTGGAGGCCTGCGTCTAGTGGAGTCCCTCAGGGGTTGGTACTGGGGCCAGTACTGTTCAATATGTTCAACTGATGAATTCAGTGACCTGGATGAGGGCACAGAGTGCACTGTCAGCAAGTTTGCTGGTGATACAAAGCTGGGAGGAGTGGCTGACACCCCAGCAGGCTGTGCTGCCATCCAGAGAGACCTGGACAGTCTGGAGAGTTGGGTAGGGAGAAATTAAATGAAATACAACAAGGGCAAGTGCAGAATTAAGAAAGACTTCTTAATAAGCCTGCTGGGGTGGTTTAGAAGGCCGACTTCATAAAAGGAGAGGACTTAATCCCTGTGAAACCTTTCAGAATTTTAGATCTGTTGGATCTTAATCATCTCCTTTGATGTAGATGCGGCATTGATGTGTTTTCAGCAGAGGTCATCTTATGGAGACTTTCTTCTCCATAACCTTCAGAAAACACTTTGTACCAAGACTTCATTGTAGAGCCTCATTTGCAGCAGTGTGCTGATGTTAATATTTTTTAACAAACTTCCCACATAGCTTTCGTGATTAGAAGTACAGTGGAGAGAATGTTATAAAAAACACACTTGTCAGAGCTGGCTGTATAGATGTTGAAATTTGTAAGGATTATTTAAGGGGCCTGGAACTTCCTGGAACAGAATTATGTTCTTGAATTAGCAATGGAAACAAAACAATGGGTTGTAACATTAGCACGTATGTTTAAAAACAAACCAACCAACCCCCAAACAACAACACAAAACCCAAAACACCGTGTCCTCTCAATCCCCCTCCTTACCCACCCTGAAGCACTTCCACCCTGCCCCCCAATAAACCAAACAAAAAACCCGTGTGGCAATAAAGGTATTTTACTTAGGTGTTACCTTTATGGTGACCAGAAATATAACTCTGCCTCAGACCACGTTCTTGGTTCATTTATGCAATTACTATGATAGCATAATGGGTCTGAAACTTCTGAGCTTGTATTTGAATACTAAAGTCTAACTAATTCCATACAACAGCTTTGTGAATACCTGCTTGGAATTTGAGGGACTAGAAGATGGGTTGGGCAGAATTTGAGCTGCTTCTGTGTATTTTCTGTGAGTTAACTGCTTTGCTAGAAGACAGATGGTCTTTTCAAATGGAAATTCTGGTGTTCCAGCAATATCCTATTGCATTCTCTCTTTGAAGATTTCACCTGTACTTTATTCATATGAAGAAATAAACAGCTTGTAGAATGGTTGTA
Source organism: Todiramphus chloris collaris (assembly GCA_025345505.1). Taxonomy (NCBI): domain Eukaryota; kingdom Metazoa; phylum Chordata; class Aves; order Coraciiformes; family Alcedinidae; genus Todiramphus; species Todiramphus chloris. The sequence continues at coordinate 7,005,906 of JANVCC010010406.1, forward strand.
AACCTTAACAGAGGAATACATTTTTTAAAGCAAGCTTCTTTGTTTTTTATCCAAGATTATAATGTTTTCATGTTGTGCTTTCTGGCATCTCGGTATAATTTCTATGCAAAAGCAAATTACAAATTTTTTTCCTTCTAGCAGAACAGTGAATTCCTCCTACCTCGTCCGGCATTATCTCATTCTGCACTATGCCAAGCTAAGGCAGATTATAAAAAGAGGTTTTGTAACATTAGTGAACTAAGACTTAACAAGAACTACTTTTATCTTAACAAGAATTAATGAAATTGCTTTTGTGAAGATCTAAGAAAAGAGTATCAGTTATTATGGGCTAATATCTGAAGGACTGCATGAAAAGTGACTGGGCTTGTTATTTGACTTTCCTATACAAGGATTATTTGGAGGAAAAATGAGAAAGCAGAAATTACTCACTTGACAAATTTGTCAAGTAAATGCAGTACTTTCAAGAGTAATTTGGAATGCACTGGTCAATATTGTTTAGTAAGTCTATAAAAGAAAATCAGCCTTGTTAATTTTTTATTTTGGCTTCCATAGCTTTCCATTAAAAACAAGGAATCACACTGCTATGTTGTGTTTTTTTCAGTGACATAGTAAGGCAAATTAATAAATTGTTATGGAGTAGTAGTTGAAAATGCATTCATACAGTTATTTAATGTGACTAATTGTTTTTTTTCCTTTTATCTTGCAGCAACGCACCCCTTGCTTTTTCCTCCAAAGTATGTTATATTAAGTTTCGTGAAGCATCGAGTGTTGGTGTGGCCCAGCATCTAACTAACACGGTTTTTATTGACAGAGCTTTGATAGTTGTGCCCTGTGCAGAAGGTTGGTATTCTAGGCATTCTGGTGTACTGTTGGTCTTTGTCGTGTCTGTCAGTTGTTCTAAGCTTTCCATGTAAGGAGGTGGTGCTCTGTTGTTATTTTATTTTATTTTATCGCTTTTGGAAAAAGTCTTGGAACGAAATTGAAAATATAATGAGAAAAAACAATTATGTAGATGTAATTGAAATTCAGCATTAGAAAAAAGATAGTTGATTTAAATTAGGACAAATCAATTTTCCATAGTTATTGCATAATTTTGAGGGGGGAAAAAAAAGTAAAAATAATTCCCTTCAGTATGGTTTGTGTTGGCAAGCTTAATTCTCACACAGAGTTCCCACTGAAGTCAATGGAGCACTGGAAAGATAGGTAATTTTCTGGTACTGACAGCATTGCAGTTTGTGTCTTAATGTGTCACCTTTGCTGTGGTGGGGTTTGTTTTGTTTTTGTCGAGATACTTATTATTTTTCCATTATTTTTAGACCGAATCCCAGTTTCACTTGTAGAAATGTGATATGTGCAGTTGGCCATTTTAGATTTATCTAAAGTACTTGGCATTCATGATGATAATTACTGTTTGAATATAAATGTTTACCTGCTAGTTTGATGGAAAAAAAAAATCCATTTTCCTTTCTTCTTGCTGTGTAAAATATTACTCTGTGTGCCATAAAAAGGCTTTCTTCTCTATACTGGTACTCCTTTTTGGTTTTAGGTATCTCTTTAAAAATGCAGTGATATGTAGAGTAATGCTTCGAGTGTAAACTATTTTTGAAACTTAATAAAATAAAATGCTTGGTGAATACTAAATTTTGCAAGTGTTCCTTTAGCTGCTTTTGAGGCCATCATTCTATGGATGTGTTGAATACAAGGTAGTTCGTATTGTTAGTAGTATAATATTCCAGATCTGAATACAGTTGTACAAAGCATGGCCCTATGGCAGGCATATCACTGGAGTTAGGTAGAGCCCCATTGACTTCATTGGGATCATTGTGGAATTGAGCATCTGCCCATATAGTTCAGGACTTTTTGTGTCTTTGGAGTGGAAGCATTCCAGCTGGTGGAGTGAATATAATTTCACTTTTCAACATGGTAGCTCTTCTGCCTTTAAGAACAATATTTAGAATGATTGAACCATAAACTGCAGCAAGTCCAGAAATACGTTCTGATAGTGTAACTGCTAACTGCAGGAGTCAGGTTTTGAGTAAAAAAAATACTGTTGACTTCTTAAGAGCTGGTTAACAGTGGACCCAGAGTACCATATTTTGGCATGTTTGCCACACTGTGATCTGAATAGTATGAGATCTAGTGCTGCTGTAATAACGGCCTGGGGTGTTTGTACCAAACTCTGGCAAGTCTCCAAAATTTCATAGACTTCGTAAGGATTTTCCTTAAAGGCTACCTTGACCTATAAGATACTGCCTATCCCTGTAGCCTTTGTTATAGGGGCATATGGCACATATATTTGTCTTTGTGAAGCCTAGATTTTAAGTTGCTTTTGTGCCTTGTTTTGAGGGCTTTTTGGTCTTATTTTTTGAACTTGTTCTTAAACCCCAAAGATGAAGCTTTGTAGAGACTAATCTGGATTATCCTCTGGAAGCTCTGTAGAGACTAATGGGACCAGAGTCCTTATTATTGAAAATTGCCCCTAAGTAATTGACTACAAATTATTCAGGATTATTAGTTTTACATTTCATCGAAGAGACCTTAACAGTGGTTCAATACTGCCAGAGAGGGAAGATTGCCACCTAATGAATGAAGAACACTTCCTGGTGTTTTTCTTGTGATGAGATCACTGCCTGACGTGATATGGCAACAGGCAGGTAATGCTACATTATCCTCTGTCTCTTGATGATGGACAATGAATGGAAGGAGAATAAAATCAAAGTTCTGTCAAATCTTGTTTCAGCCCCATTTGTAGCTGAACTATTAGGCATTTCTGAGAAAATATTACAGGAAAAATGTCACTGTTTAAAATCATTCCAGACCTCACAGAAATTTTTGGATAATTAGGAGAAGTGATTAAGCTGTGAAGTCACATTTTAATTTATGTCAGAATGCTGTTTCCATTTAACTTCCTAACAGAATCACTAATTTTAATTTGTAAAAATGTGAATTTATGTAGGTTTTAACTTTCTGAGGAATTTACTGTGTGGAATAAGTATGGCTTTGGAGACCACAGCACAAGATTTTTGATTCGCTGTGTATCATGCATTGTTAATGAAGTCAGAGGGGTGTCTCACGGGCTTTAAAAGTAGTGGCTATGTTTTACTGTGAGGAAAGATTATATCCTTGGCCAATGGTGCCAGTAATAAAAGAGTTCATGCGCCGAATCCAACGTAGAGGAGAGGTAAAACAGAACTCTGAGAACGTGGTTTTAAAAACAAGAATAAACCTTGAAATTTGGAGTGTATTTAAACAGTGGTAAATCAAGGGACTACGAGGAGGGAATCATTACACAATGAAACCAATGTTAATCTGACATTTAATGAACAATTTAACAAAAGTAATTGTAAACATTTTTAAGATGTCAAATTATTACTTTTTTCGTATGTGTATCGGTAGGTTTTTCTTTAAATGTTATAGTTTGAGAACACAAAGATTGAAAGATAAACAAAGATGCCACCCTAATCATTCTAAATTTTATGTCCACATTATCTGGTAGATGGATTTTGACTATTAATTTGGTTTTGTATGTTTTCTCTGTGTGATATTTGTGCATTATTAGATGACTAGACTGGCCAAGGCAGACCTGTTACACTTGCCTGAGTTAGGCATTGTTTGCCATGCCACTAAACCAGCCGCCAAGTGAAACCTTCATGGGGGAAATGAGATCGAAGTCTGGCCTGCTGAAGATGGACGCCCTGTCTCTGTTTTTATTTATTTTGCTTTCTTTCCTTTGTTTCTTTTATTTTTATTTTTATTTTATTTTGTCCCCTTTTTTGTTTTGTTCTGTTAAATCTCTTTCCCTTGTACTTGTGAACTGGTACTTCAGTTCTGTAAAAATGGTGTTTTGTAAAGGGTTCACAGTGTTTCATTTTGAAGTTGACCTGAAGCTGCTTATGAATGGTGGATGGTGTACACAGAATTTACAATAGAATTGATTTTTATGCTGTGAAACAGATAAATTTGATTTGGAATGCATTTAAGCATCTAAATTCAAGAGATTAACATGTTGTATCAGAACACAGGAATAGTGAAAAATATCTGAAGATACATTCTTTCATATGTTATGCATTATGAGTTTATCTTGGAAAAGGACAGTTGAAACACTTCTGAAGAAATTAACTTTACAAAGTCAAGTCATGATGTTTCTCTGCTATTTTTCCTCTTCTTGGCAGAGTGGTTTCATTTTAGGTTGCATGGTCTGTTTAAAAGAAGGCTTACTCTTTATGTTCAATACAAAGAGTTTAATTATTTCTGAAATTGGACTTTCATGAATATTGAATGTCATGAAATACTTGTTTGCTTCTGATGAAATCTTGCTCCAGTGAGGTCAATGGCAGTAAGATTTCATCCTGTTGTTGTAACTTTCAGAAATAACTGTTTACCACTCATAAGTACAAATGCAGCCTGAAGTTTTGATTGGAATGTGTTATGTGAGACATACTGTCTTTTAACACTGTTATTTGTGGGAAGATTGAATAAGTTCAGTGTGCGTGTGTGTGTATGTGTATATTGCACTTTGACATGCTCCAGTAGTGGTTATTTCAAGAAGAGAGGCTTTTTTTTTTAAGAAAAAAGAAAGAAAGAAAGAAAACAAAGAAAGAAAAAAAAGTGTCTTCTTGGTCATCTCACAATCTCAGAAGCCCTGGCAGTACATGCTGGAGTGTTTGAGAAGGTTCTCATCCCTAAATGATGTTCTTGCTTCTTGTGAAACGGAAGCCGTGAAACAAGTGGTGGACCAGGTGGTGTGTCTAGTCCTCATACTTTGAGCTTCCCAGCCAGCTGCACTGGGATCAATTGGTTTCACTCTGGTAATGCACCTGGCTGTGCATTGCAGCTGGGAAGAGCTTTGCTTTGTGATATCTGTTGGATTTAGCTGTGGCATTTCAGGTAGTTACCAGTAGGTGTAATCTCTTTAATCAGTGCTGCTAAATCAAATAAGAGTAATTAATTGGATCACACAGGCATCAATTTATTTGTAAGCTTGCATTTAAAATAGCAGAAAAATAACCATTCCTTTCATTATGTTTAGAGTAGATGTGAACTGTAAGTATTTTTAAAACAAGTAAACTTACTTCAGAAACTGTTGGGGGAGAGATTAACCTTGTAGTTTCAGTACACAGAGTAGGATTTTTTTTTTTTTTTCTGAGCACTTGGAGAGGGCTAAAAAACTGTGATTAGTACTTGCTTAATGCAGATACTTCTGTTCAGCATTTAGCAAAATGGATTCTGTTATGGACTAGATTGGCTAGGGCTCTTAAACACTCTGATGATACAAAGGGCAACTACATTTCCTAAGAAATACAAGGTGTCTCTGAGCAATGCAGAGGTGATCTACGTCTGCTTCCAGATTCCTTTGCAAAGTGAAGAATCAATAAATGCATGATGATGGAATTCTAAGAAGTCTTTCTATGGATGTGGCATAGATATGGCATATTTATTTAGTCTGTTTCTGTCATTAGAAAATAAATACCTTTACCTCACTTCCATTCAGCTTCTAAATACCATGAGTTTAAAAACCAAAACTGTTGAAGTCTCCTAACTTCTTGTGTCATAACTTACACATTTTGTTTTATCTTTGAGGGCTTATATTCCTTTATAAATAAATTAATGGAGATAAAACTCCAGAACTTAAAGCCTGTAACTTGTGAGGTTCACATATTTTTTCTTTTTCAAAACTGTAAAGATCAGATAAGTAAATTTGCAAGATACTTCAGATTTTCTCTTTTTTTTTTTTTCCCTGCAACAGTTTACTTCCTATAGAATTGTTAAAAAATTAGACCTGGTCTTAAAAACTGGAGAAGGATCTTTTGAAAAGATTGTTTCTTTGAATATACAGGCACAGTTTCAGGGTTTTGTCTTTAGAGAGAGATCCATTCTCATTCTTGAATAAAATAAATGGGTCTTTCTTTGTGTCATGGAACTGACCGACTAGAGATTGTATTTAAAATACAACATTACAGTGTTGAAGGACCCAAGTAATCTGGAAATGATGCTGCTAACTTTAGCATTTAGATAAGCATGTTACTCATTCTTTGATCACTATAATTGTGCACTTAATTGAAAGTGTCCAGTGGATTCCTTGAGCAACATTTGAGCAAATGAACAATTCCAGTTATTTCAGTAACATGACCCACATACTTGAAGTTTAGGCTTGTAATTAAGTACCTTTCTGAACTTGACTCATTGTCTGTTTAGTTATGTGCCTAACTCAGCTCCTCTTTAAAATGGCTAAATGCCTAAACTTCTCTTCAGTTTGTCTGTTTAAGTGTATATTGAATTGGCTGTATGTAAGTGCATATGTAAATTAGGCATACACTTATGTACGTTACTGACCAAGGATCTAAACTAGAATGCAGACACTACTTCAGGAGCCATTTCTGGCATTGGATTTACTTGAGTTGTGTCTATTGATCCTGTAGAAACCTGCATGAGCATCCAGTTAATTGCGAGATGCTAACTGTTCATGGTAGGGTCTTGTTCATTAGTCACTTGAAAACACTGAAGTACTTAGATTTTCAGAAGAACCAGTACATAATTTTATGCCTAGTTTGCATGCACAGCTGCTGGAACTGTGTATTTGATAGCCTTTTAGTTAGCTACGTATTAGGCAGGATGTGCAGCCAGGTACCAGATACTCATTAGCAGTCAGGCAGATCAGGTACACGTCTCGTTGCATGTCTGACTTCAAAATGAGATCTGTAAAGAATGATGAACATTGTGATAATGACTCAGATACATGCATGTTTTTTAAAAAGCGCTGGAAGTCATTATTGCACCGTTAATTCTTAAGTGCTAATAATTTTCCTATTTTTCTCCTTTAGATAGCAAAATCAAGTGGTTTGTTACATGTTAAGGAGCAAGGTGCCTCAAAATTTAACATAAATAAAATAAATGTAAATAGGAAGCATGAGGAAAAAAATGGGTACTGTTATTTTATCTTTCTTCTATTCCACCCATGCTACATATAAATTAAGTTTAATTTAGATTTATTTTGTCCTTTGGTCATATCCAGCTGTAACCCAGATCTCCAGATCTGTAGAATAGGTTTGCAACACTTTTTTCTTCTTTTTTCTTCTTTTTTTTTTTTTTTTAAATAGTATGTTTCTGATGGGGTCTGTTAGAACTCATATAGCTAAAACTGCACAGTGTTATGAGACTTACCTCATATTTAGCTTTTTGATAAGAATAATTATATATTGAGTTTTACTTCATGAAGTTAGGGGGTTTATAGTTAAAACATACACAGCTTGAACCAAAGCAGTAAAAGCCACTGGCATAGTATTTGTGTATAGCTTGACTTCTAAAGCAGTGTTTAAATGAACGCATTTACTTCATTAAAGTCCATGGAGTAATACCAGAGGGCTCAGTTTGATAGCGTATATACCGTTATGCCAGTAATTTTGAATAGATCATAGACACCTAGTATAATTAGAACTTCTTTTTGTAGTTTTTCAGTTTAGTGTTTAATGCTTGTGCCAGTTTAAATCCCTTTGTATTTCAAAGGTAGAGCGTACATTTAATTGTAGTCATAAGTGTTCAGCTATTAAATCTTTTGATTTTGGAAGACTTTTTTTTGGGTTCATTTAGCAGTCTAATCGAGACAAATGTTTAATGAAACCTGGATTTAATTCTGATAAGACATTACTTAAATTTTTTAACATGGCGGGGAATATAATATGGTTGAAATAGTAGGAAACATATATTTTGGGGAAGTATAGCTTGCTTAGCTGATTAGTTATGATTTTCTTAATCTCAGTAAATTCAAAGCTAATTTATGAAAGTTTCAGATAAACTGACATGACCTAGAATGTGAGACAGTACAAATCTAAATTTTTTTTCCTGTCCTTCTCTCCTCAACCTCCAGCTACACTTGTAGTATGTATTGTGTGGAGTCACATTAGTTCAGTAGCTTTTATTTTATTTTTACTAATTTTTACATCTGAAGTAGGTAGCACCAGAGGAATTAAAAGCAAAAAAAAAGCACAGATTTCAGTTAGCACATACTTTGTCTATTTTTTTTTTTTTTCTCTTTTTTTTTTCCTTTATTTTTTCTTTTACTGATTTGGTTATTTGCCATTTCTGGGGATTAAACTTTAAAAAATGTTCTTCTTTTCTGTATCTGATGTTCTGTGTGCTATTAGTGATGCAGCCAACACGAACGGTTGTCATGTGTAAAACAACTTTCGATCACCGCGAAAACATCGCCCTGGGAAAGCGTCCATGCTTGATATCGTTTGGTTCATGAACGTTAAGTTTCCAGTACAGGTGACCCATAGCTCAAAGTGTTAAATAATTGTATACATTATTCAGTTTTTAAAATAATAATCCATTAATGAGATTTCTAGTCTTTGAAGTTTTGCTCACTTTTGTTTTTCCTAGTAGAGCAGGGTAAAAGGAAAAACTTAAGTTCTTATTTGTTTCTTTGTAAGGATCTGGTAGATAGATTCATTATTATTTATTACATTTTTAAATGCAAGGGTAATTTTAAAATCATAGAAAGAGTAACATCTGTGTAGCGTTCTGACTCTGTGTAACACTTCCATTTGTTTCTTCAGGTAAAATCCCAGATGAAGCCAAAGCCCTTTCTTTGTTGGCGCCTGCTCCTACTATGACAAGCCTGATGCCTGGTGCAGGGTTGCTTCCTATACCTACACCAACTCCTTTGACTACAGTAAGTAAAATTAAGTCACTGATTTCTGGTTTCCTCTATGCTCAGAAGCCTTTATTGTGTCAGAGAACAAGAAGTATCTGATCAGCTATTCTCCACATGTACTCTAGCTACATCAGTGAGGATTTAGCTGTGGTGCCTCTTGTGAGGGCACCTGAGATCACCAAATGTCCATACACTACCTTTTCTGTGTTTTTCTTTCAAAATATTATTTTGCAAAATAGTGGGTAAATGCTCATTTTGGTTGTGTCTGTTTTAATTGTTTTCCTCCCTAGACCCATTAAGTTCATCCAGTGGCAGTGCTACCACCTAAAAATTTGTAAAATATAATAGTTACATTGACACAGTTCTTCAGAATATTAAAATGCTACATTAGGGTGCTTTTGCTTGATATCTCTAAGACAGGGCTTTTGACTGTTTGCATATTAATGTTAAAAGCACAGGAGATAGCTGCTGCTACTTCTGCTCAGTTCCCTTTCACCTCTGTAAGCCTTTTTTGACTTCAGCAGGGTGCTGTGACCTATTCAGGGAAACTTTCAGGTTAGAATAGAGTAATTTGCTTTCTTGTTCCATTAAAAACAAACTACTGTTTGCTTGTTGAGAATTTCTCACACTTGACAAAATCTGTTTGCTGGAAAGGCAGTTGCTTTTTGGGTGGAGAAAATAAAATTAGATCCAGGAACACAGTAGGCCAATTAGGTAGCGGTTTTTAAGTGACTTTTTTTTTTTTTATAACATTCCCCAAGAGAGATTCAATTCCAAGTTCCAAAAATGAAAGCTGTATTGTCCTCGTTGTTAGGAAGTGGCTGTTTGTAGAGAAAGAACTTAGATTTAATATCCTTTGCATTTCAACTCAAATTAATTTTGCCTTATGTAATGTTTTTGTTCAAAAAGTACCTTATCTGTGCCTTTGATGAACTGATACCTATTACAGAACAGACTGGCCCTGGACACTGCAAATTCCCTTCTTCCCTTGATGAGCAAGTGCTCAGGAGTTCCTCACCTACTCCTAATACTTACTGTGGCAAAAAAAAAAAGAGTTTCAGCAGTGTCTGAAGGCCTCTTACTCAATTTGATTGACTGTGAGCATTAGAAATTCAAGCTGGTATGTTTTCTGATTGATATACTGTATCCTTGGCCAGGCCATTTTGATAAAAATGACTGCTAGCCCACAGAAAATCTTAAATATAGAAGGTTATTTTTGGTTAGATTTTTCTTCTTAAAAAAAAGTGCATAGCTGGTTCCTTTAAAGTATTGCCTCTATTCATTAGATTTAGTTTTACAAAAATGCACAAGGCAGACAAGTATTAACAAGTGAAGTATCTCCCACCAGTGCTTGGTTGCAAAGCATATTCTGGTTTTGTGTTTTCCAGCTTGGTGTTTCACTTGGCACTTTGGGGGCTATACCAGCAGCTGCACTGGACCCTAACATTACAGCACTTGGAGAAATACCACAACCACCAATTATGGGGAATGTGGATCCATCCAAAATTGATGAAATCAGGAGAACAGTCTATGTTGGAAACTTGAATTCTCAGGTAGCCTTTTTTTTGTGGTATTTTTTTTTTGTATAATGGAAGGCATAGAATTATGATTTATTAATTCTAATTTTACATGTTAAAGAGTTTCCATTAGTTGATGACAATGGCAATGCCAATCAAAAAAGTGTGCTTTTTGGTTCCTAGTGGTACTTTGAATTTTGAATGCTTCTATGCCAATCAGATCAGACCGGACTCTGGAATTCATTGTGTCAGGATGCCAGAGAAATCACACTGTAGCTGAATTTAAGAAACACACTTATGTTTGTATGTGTTGGTTAAATGTCCAGCTGTGTTGTGTTAGATGAGCAATGCCTCAGAGTTGAGAGATCACAGTAGTTGTCCCCCACAACACTGTACAGTAAGATGGAATGATGTGGAAGTTGCAAAATTAGCATAAATACCTTTGTGTTTCTACAACAGGAAAGTTCGGCCCGACAGAAACTTGTTTATCATAAACTGATTGAATTAGTTGAAAACCAGTTCACTTTAGATGGATGACAATAGAAATATTTTATTTTGGAGTTTTTTGACTGCCAAAGTAGCTACTAGAGTGTGAAAGTAGTATTGGTTGTGATAAGATATAACAAGGCGGAAGCTAGTAGAAAAACAGATAAAAGCTGTCTTGTGATATTGGTTTTTTGTCATTTTTTTTTTAATTGATCAAAATTCACAGTCGGTAGTTTGGACACAGGTGTATAAGGAAAGCCTCATTGGTTTTTTCAGACAAGTTGCCTAAAGAGTGAAAAATCCTGTGCAAATCCATTTTTAGCTTAGATGTAGCACTTCAGGTCTTGTGGTTGCCCTATTTTAGATTCTATACTAGAAGTATATTACTGTATACTACTTTTTAGATGGATGGGAAAAAAATACGTGTCTTTATTAAAGTTTAACATTAACAAATGCTTGTCATGTGTGTAACAATGGTGAAATATCTTTCCAAAATCTGTAGCTCTTAGATTACCTGAAATATTGGAGAAGTGGTTTTCATTATATATTTTACTTCATCTGAACTCTTCAACTCTTTCTAGACTACAACAGCAGATCAACTTCTTGAATTCTTTAAGCAAGTTGGAGAAGTAAAATTTGTGCGAATGGCAGGTGATGAGACACAACCAACACGATTTGCTTTTGTGGAGTTTGCAGACCAAAATTCTGTACCTCGAGCTCTTGCCTTTAATGGAGTTATGTTTGGAGACAGGCCACTAAAGTAAGAATTTAATTATCCCTGTTACTGTTGAATGAGAGATTTATTTGTATCCTTACACATTCATGACTCTGATGTGCAGGAAACTGCTGTGATTAATATTTTTTCAATATAAGAACCTATTGTTAGCAAAATGGAGTATTTTTGTTAATTCCAGTTTCAAGGTTGGCCATAACTTTCTCTGACAAGACTGTGAATGGCACTGTGTAAAATACATTTTTATTTAATCTTGAGGTAGTGGAAGCTGTAATAGTGAAAGAATCTGCAAAGTCCGTAGTACAAAATGAGTGTATGTAAGTAGTAGGCCTTAACATAGAGATGTGATCTGAAATAGAGAGATTGTGAGACTTCTGCTAGAAACTAACACAGAAATATAGTGCCACAGATGTTTAAAAGTAATACGATTCAAAAGCAGTAAAAGGCATTTCAGATACTTAGAACAGATGAGTGTTAGGACAAGTGTTAGGAGTGTTAGTAGTTCTGCTGGATTTCGAAGTTTGTGGTTGTATGTAGGTGTTGAGGTGTTTTCATTTCTGAGTTGATTTTATTTTCCCTTTTCAAGTGTTTGGGAGTTAAAGGTTTTATTTTCCCTTAATTTAGAATAAATCACTCCAATAACGCGATAGTCAAGCCTCCTGAAATGACACCACAAGCTGCTGCCAAGGAACTGGAAGAAGTGATGAAAAGAGTAAGGGAAGCCCAGTCTTTCATATCTGCTGCTATTGAGCCAGGTAGGTGTCTTATGTTCATTATCTTACAGTCACATTCTGTGTGTATTGGCACATGCTTTTAAGAGCATTTGCAAACACAGGAAAAGGGTATTTAGATGTGAGCCAGCGTGTGATGATAAAAAAAGAAAATAATCAAAATTGTGTTCATGCAACAGAGGATTGGGATGAATCTGACTTTTTATTTCATCTTGTCTTATTTTCAGATACATGCTTATTGAATGTTTTCCAAAATACAAATCTTAAATGAAATTAATACTTTGTGCCTTTTAAGTTCAAAACATTTACAAACTTTTAAAAGAGAATGCTTTATACTTCGTTTGTTCTCCTCTAGCAGCCATTAATGCCATAGTTTCATGATCAGGGGGAGCTAGCATGGTTCTAAAAGTAGTAACATTATGCTTTCCTTATCTGCAGCAGGTTAATTTTGTCCCAGAGCTATGCTGATTTTTGTGCTGAATCAAGACTCTGTGCATCCTCATAACAAATGGGATCAGAGAATAAAACTGGGATAAAAGTTAATATATGCTAAAGGGCATTTTTTCATACAGATTTATTCCCTGATCCCTGTTAACACTGAGATGCCGGGTCAAGGAGGAAGATGTTGGTGGGTTGAGAGGTCAGAGAGACATTTCATTGCTGATTTATGCTGTCTTCAAAGCAATTGCAAAGCCACACTAAATAGTTTTTCAACTTGTTGTTACACTCCATTTTCTTTTCATAAGCGAGATTTTGTCATTCTTTATACTAACAAACCCAGACATTGTCTTACATAGGTTAGGTAGTGTGGAGGAGTGTTTTTTGGGGGGTGGGTGAGTATTTTCTGTTGTTTTTTAGGGTTGAAAGAAAAATAACCAACATTTTCTCAATGTTAAGCAGCAGAATAACAATCTTTTAGAATCTGAATCAGAGCCTGATGAAGTCACTGAAGGTTTCTGTTGACTTCCTGGCCTTTGGATCAAACTTTTCACCCTGTTCTCTCCATCCCTTTCTCCTGCAAAACAATGTCTGAGGAATAAAACTTCAATACTTGTACAGTGGTTGAAATATCTAGAAGTATAGAAAATACAAATTATTGTTTACGTTTTGTGCTTGTTTTCAAAATTATACCCTCCAAATTTACTCTATTCTTCTCAGGTTATTTTTTAAAAAAATAAAGTAATTACATTAAATCATAGACCAGGAGGAGAACATGTTGTGATGTTGTGCATTGTGGCAGCAACATAAATCCCATTCCTAATATAGCTAGCTGTTTATAATTATCTGGTTTATGTGTACTGCTGCAGGATGGCTGCACTCAACGAGTATATGCAATGACTTTCTTGGATGTTTCTGAAGGATATTTGCAAAGAAGGAAGATGTGCAAAGAGTAGGCCCCTTGCACTATATGTGGTACATTCCGCTTGTACCAGATTGTTAACTGGGATCTTTAAATGTTCTGAGCTTACACTGCAAAGTGGTTTTTTCCTCTCAGAGTCTGGAAAGAGCAGTGAAAGAAAAGGCGGTCGATCTCGTTCCCATTCTCGTTCAGAATCCAGGTCTAGCTCAAAATCCCGATCTAGAAGGAAACGATCACACTCAAAACACAGGTAGGTATGGCTTTTATTTTGAAGTAATTGATCATACTGGGGTTTTCTTGAGTCGTGATGGTTACTGACATTTCTCAATGAGTTATATATATGCCAAGTCTTCCTGTAGAGAAGATTACTGACTTACACTGAGCAGATCAGAGTAACCACGAACTTTGAATGGATCTCTTTCCCTCTGAATGTTAAATGTTTTTAGGATCACTTTCAGTTAATATGCACTGGAAGGCACTTTTTGTGCCATATAGCTTAACCTTTTATATCGTTTCATAATACATTTTGTGCCGTGTATAATTTTGTAACCTGTACTTTAAAAAGAAATAGTTACCTGTATTTTGTGGAGCAAACATGTAGCTTATTGTTAACTGAGCAGATTGGCTGATTTTGTTAGTAGAAAGTTCCTTATGTCCTGAACTTCTGAACATCAAGTTAGTAAATGCAGTATTTTTATTTACTGTACTGTAAATGCAAAGCTATTGTTTTTAAAAGCAGAAGAAAAGGGCTTTAAGGGAAGCTTGTATTTCTTCAGATTTTGCTTACTTTGCTGAATTTGTTCAGTTCCGAAACAGGCTTTGGATTATGAGAGGAAATAAAATTACTGGATTTTCCTTAAAGTATACCCATTAAGATTTTTTCCCAAGAATTAGAAGGTCTTGCTATGTGAGACTTACAAGCACTTCCTGAGGTGGCTCTGGTTCTTTCGGTGTCAGTGGTGTCTTTTGAGCATTTGTGTAATCAATCTAGATATAAATGGCTATGTTAAGGGGGAAAAAAAAAAAAAATTCAGAATGTGTTTTATAGCTTACACTTTAAAAAGGTGAGTGTTGTCAATGTTGCAGCTACAGCTCTGTTGCATCCTTTCATGCATTGTCCTTTAATGAAGCAACTTGAATTTTTTTAGATAAAGGAAAGCTGGCCACAGAGACTTATCAATTACACTCCCAAACAAATCTGTTATGTGTGCAGGCTTCAATTTTGCAGTAGTGAAACACCACAGTACATATAATATAAGGAGATCAAAATATTAGGTACCTTTTTAATTTGAGAAGAATCATTTCACCACATCCTTATTGCTTGCTGCTCTGCTATTTCTCTAACTCAAGACATAACTGAAAAAACAATCTTTGTTTTCTATTACTGTAGTAATTTTCTTGCTATTTTGTACTGAAACAAGCCAAATTGATTTTTAGAAGATAAACTTCAGTTTTTACCAGTTTTTCCATAGAAAACCTGTGCTTTAAAAAACTGTTGATGGTCATATTTTGTTTGGGTTTGCTTTTTTTTTTTTTTACATGATTTAGCACTTCTACTCTCAATTTTAAGACCACGCTATAAAAAGGCCACTCTAATCTGTTGAGGCAACTTCATCCCTAAGAAAAAATTATCCTTGCTACTTCCCTGTTCTACTGGGACACAAAAATGTTTCAAATTTTTTGATCTCTATGATACAAAATTTATTTGAGGTTTTACTTTGACTCAATTGTAATTAATTTGCCCTGTAGCTTGTTTGTATTTCTGTGCTGATAAGCAGAGCGAGGCAGTAAGTAAAAAAATTACTGCCTCCCCTCTCTTGTTATATATTGCTCTGTGTGTCTTGAGCTGCAGAAGACAGATGGAGCTGGTACTCTTTGTACCCAGCTGTTCTTCAGGGTTTATTGAGTAATATACAAGGCTTTTCTGTCTTTGGTAAGTTAAACTGTATGGTACCTTAACCTCTCAGACAGTGTCCAGTGATGTGGATTTTTTGAAACCTAGCATTCAAAATCAGCGTTTTAGTTTTGCTTTCCTAGGAAGTATGATTTTCCTAAATTAGGGAATATTTTGGGGGGGGGGAAGTAATTTTAGAAGTCTTATTTTCTTGAACAAATCTGTGACTGTTTATCAGAATACTTTATCTGGATTTTTATTAGAGTATCTGCATGTTATTTACATTGATTATTTATCATGATTCTATTCCTTGTGAATTCTTATAATTGAAATCCATGTGAACAAATCCTTTCAACTGAAAAGGTGACTTGAGTAAATGCTGAACCACAGGTAGTAGTTTGCTTTGGTGGAGGGTGTTTTTTGTGGGGGTGGTTGGGTTTTTTTGGTATGTGTAGTTTTGGGTTGTTTTGATTGTTTGCTTGTTTGTTTTTTGTTTTGATTTGTTTCTAATGGTTTTTGTTTGTTTGTTGTGGGGCTTTTTTTGTTTGTTTGTTGGTTTGATTTTTTTTTTTTTAAGATCATTTACATTGTAAGTCTGGAGAACAAAGCAAGAGACAAAGCCATCTTTCTTCAGTGATCAAGATTGCAATAAGTGACTGGGCTTCGAAATAAAACCAAACGTCATTAATTAGTTTTACAAGCTGTTAGAAATTATCAGTAATAGAATTATGCACTGTAATTTACTAAGGACAGCTATCCTAATATGATACAAATTTATGTTTTCCAGAATGTTCATGGAGGTTAAGAAACATGTGTATTGTGTAAATGGTGCATTGTGTCAAAGGAGGGCACATGCACCTGGTGAAGCATAAAGTATCTGTATTTGAAAAAGTTTTGATAGGAGATTTAACTCTATATAAATCTTTTTAGTGAGGCAAGGTTTATGGTTTTTTCTCCTTTGTTGTTTGACCTAATTTTTATGAATTTTCAATATTAAAGTATTTTCTTCTGGCTTTGTTCATACAGAAGTAGATCTGGTAACCGATCACTCTCAAGACACAAGGACAGGCGCAGATCCAGAAGTCCCGTGAAAAAACGGTCTAGGTCTAGGGACAGGCGGAAATCAAGAAGTCGCTCTCGTTCTCGGTGAGTTCTGTTCCTAAGAAATGATACTGTTCTTCTTAGCACACAGTACTGATTTTTTTTTTTTTTTTAAACATGAGATCTTTTAGGTGATGGTAAAAGGTGGAATCTCTACATTCTTTAGCCTGTCCCTAGGCTTTGTCTGTGGGACAAAAGAAAGTAAATTTTAATTCTGAGGGTACTGGTTTTGTCTGTGATAGAGTGAATTTTCTTCATAGTAGTCCATGTGGTGCCTACGGGGGTTAAACTACCACACTGAGGTACAGATATTTTTGATAGTCTAATCTCTGTTTATACCCACATGCAAGCTGATTGTAGATAGGTAACCTTAATTGCCAGACTTTAACCAAAAGTTTGAGAATGTCCTGTGTATCCTGTGCAATCCCCCAAAAAGTTGATGAAGTTGTTTGATCTGTATCTGTTGAGAAGACTGGATTCAGGATGAACTAGATCCTGCATTCTGAGAGTATGTATGAAGCATGAGTTATTATTTTTCCTTTTGGCTATGTCATATTGGCCATACACTGCTCTGGGCACAAATGCATGTGTCTGTTACATAGCATATTTACATTTCAGGATCTGATACATCTATGTTTTATCTAGTCTATCAAGTTTTAAGTCTGATCATGTAACTAATTGAACTGTTTTATTCTGACAAGATAACATAATTTTCTGAGGGATGAAGTAGTGACAAAGGTGCATATGAAAGTAGTTTCATGAGCAGAAGTCTTGGTACTATTCTTTCTGTAATTCTGTGATTTATTTAAAGGGAGATACTTAGGTTGTGCAGTTGCCTCTTGGTTTTTGAGGGAAGAATTCTTGTGGGAAAGAGAACTTAGATCTGTCAACCTCAGGGGAAACAGGAATAGGATACATAGCTAACTGAGCTTTATTGGCCGATCCATTTGATTCTCTGTTGCTGTTGCCTTAACTTCTTGAGACATCTGCTCAGTGGAAGGGACAAGTCCAATGAAATATCTGTCATAAATGAACTGGAAGGCATTTCTTGAGACATTGTGAGACTCTGCTGTAGCAAGGATTGTGTGCTGTTTCATCTTTATGATCTTACATTCCTTCTCTGACACTTCTAAACAAGTATTTGCCGAAACCTGATGCGAACCAAATTTGTCAGGTCTCAGAGCATACAACTGCCCACTCTTTATTAGCAGCTGAGAAGAACATACAGCCAAACACTTCTTCCATTGAACAAAGGTGGGGGCTGTGCTTAGGGCCTTTTATGTGTGAAGGTCTCTCTTCAAGATTTTAAAGATCCTAGAATAGGTACCATTACCAATAGGAACAGCAGCTTCTGTCAGTCTGGTCTCTTGAACAAGTAAAGGCCTGCTAGTCAACTTCTCATGTGCTTTCTCCTGCTTCTCTGAAAAGCTGTTCATTTTCATATGTCCTAGAGGCAGGTCTAGGAGTTGTGTCTCTGCTAGAAAGGAAGGATGAAGTCTTGCACTTCCAGATAATCCTATATGAAAATGTAATCTTCCAGCCAAAGCTGTGAGGTGCTCGGTTTTTGTTTGGCTTGATGGTTGGAATTTTCTTCACTGTTCTTCTTCCTATGAACACGTGTCATTCTGCCTGTCCCAAAGAAGCAGACTTCTTCTGTTATCCTTGCTTCTGTTTTTTCTGTATTAACAGTTTTTCAATAGTTTTTGAATTTGTAATAACATTACAGATGATTGAATTGTCTTGATTGAGTTTTGACTTAACATTTACCTTTTGAGGGAATTCTTGTGGTGAAATTTTACACCTGTTCTTTCATTTCTCTGTATTGATTGTTGCTGGACTTTCAAGCAGTTCCAGGATATCTGTTTGAGCGAACACTGTGGAATAAAGACTTCTGTCAGATAGCTGTCATTCATGTGGGGGTGGTTAATCTGCAGTCCATTTTATGTGGATACACTTTTAGTAGAGAGTGGATTTACAGATTTTAGACTTAGTCTCATTCCTGACAAAATTTAGAAAATATATGTATGTATAGTAACAGGACAGTGAGGTGAAGAGACATATTCTCACCGAGTGTAATAACATCACTTTGAGGATCACAGTTTGGCCTCCTTTCCTCCAGTTTGGTTTCCATTTTTTTCCTAGCTATGTAATCTTTCCCTCATGATGAACAGGGTGGAAAGTTTAAATAGTGAATAATCACTATTTTTCAACAAAGGTGTATACTTTATCTTGGGAAATTAATGTGTGCTGAAGAGTTAGCTGTAATTTTAATTGGAAAGTTCAAAGATTAATTAATGGATTTGTGTTTGGCTTTTCACAGGGACAAGAAAAGAGACAAAGAAAAGGTCAAGGAAAAAGAAAAGGCCAAAGAGAAAGAGAGAGACCGAGACAAGGAGAAGGAGAGAGACCGAGACAAAGACAGGGAAAGAGACCGAGATAAAGAGAGAAACAGGGAGAAAGACAGGGAGAGAGATAAAGAGCGAAACAAAGATCGAGAGAAGGTCAGAGACAAAGACAGGGATAGGGACAGGGACAAGGATAAGGACAAAGATAGGGACAAGGACAGGGAAAAGGAGAAAGACAAAGAGAAGGAAAAAGACAGGGAAGAGGTAGACCAGAACAAGGAGAAAGAAGATACTGAGAAAGAAGGAGAGAAGGACAGAGAGAAGATTAAGGACAAGGAGGGAGAAAAGGACAAAGGAGGGGACAAAGAAAAGGAAAAAGATGGGGATAAGGAGAAGGAGCGAGAAAGAGAAAAAGAGAGAGATGATAAAAAGAAGAAAGAGAAGAGATCCAGAACACCCCCAAGAAGCTATAGCTCTTCAAGAAGATCTCGTAGCTCCAGCAGGTTTGTTTAGATTATTTTTTCTTATGTTTTTTTTTACCTCTCAGTTCAGTGAGATACCATCCTGTTTTTTATGTATCAATATCACCTGTTTTGTAGATTTTCCTATAAAGCAAAATCTCTTTACAAAGAGCTCTGTATGATTCCTTGTGGAATATAGTTTCTTGTTGGGCTGCTGGTGCTTACCTTTCACATAACCATATACTGTAGTCCTTGAGGACAGTAAGGAGGTGATTCTTGTGCAGTTTCTCTGCGTTGGAGCCATCCAAAAGTTTTGATAAAGTGACATCACTAATGATCTGTGTCCTGATGAAGGTTTGAGTCACTGTTGCGTAGTTCCTTGGTTACTTACGTGCTGTACAGAGTTGGTCTGTAGACCTTATGAACAGTTGGGTAATAGTACTTGCCACTCTTAAGCCAGATGGCTAAACATCGGGAAGCAAGAATGTCTCTTGGCTGGCTGGCCATTTGGAAGGTGAATGTATCTCTGTTCAAAGATAAGGATATGTTGTTCAGCTGGTTAGATGGCCAGGTACAAGTGAAAAATAACATTCCTTAACAGTGCTGATAGTTACCAGGAAAGTGTTCAAGTTAATCTAGCTGGTTTTGCATATGAGGGAATCTAAACTGATGGAAGTCTGGATAAACTTGGTATAGCAAAAGAAAGCTGTGAGATTTGATTGTAATTTCTAGAAGTTGGCTAACTCTTTGGGCTAACCCTTGTCCAGTAACGGGACAAGGGGCAGTGGTCAGAGACTAGAACACAGGAAGTTCAACATCAACATCAGGAAAAACTTCCTGCTGTGAGGGTGACAGAGCACTGGAACAGGCAGCCCAGAGAGGTTGTGGAGTCTCCTTCTCTAGAGACTTTCAAACCCCACCTCCATCTGTTCCTGTGTGATGTGCTCTAGGTAATCCTGCTTTGGCAGGGGGGGTTCAGACTCGATGATCTCCAGAGGTCACTTCCAACCTGTGATTCCCTGAACTCAGACATACTCAAAAAGTGCTGCAGCTAACTTAAGTTCACAGGCTTTGGTGGAAAAAGTCCTTTCTGAACACCTCAGGAATTAGGGATTTCAGTAATATGACATGAGAAATTCAAATAAACAAGTTTTATCCGTTACCCTGAGATAATTAAATGCTAGATGAGTTGGGAAAAGTTCTATACATTATAATCGTTTCACTGCACAAAAGCGAAATTCCTCCTCATAATTCAGGAGTTCATGGTTCAGACAGGGCAGAAAAGGGTGTGATACTTTCTGAACATGCTATTTTCATTATATGAAATGTCCATATTGTTTTGGAGTTTTGTGAACAGATTATTGTGTCTCCTTTAAGCGTATGCAGCTTCCTATTTTACTGCATTTTTAACAATTCACGGGCTGAATGCATGCACAGAGTATAGGTGTTTCTACCAGCTTTGAAAATATAACATTTTAGTCTGTAGGCCTCAGGATTGTTAAACTAGATAACTATAGAAAAAAGGTTTAAAATTTTGACAATGTATACCTTATACAAGAACCTTAGTGAAAATTCCTAATGTCAAACAGCAAGTGCAGTTAGATGGATGTTACCAAAAAATCATATTCGGGTTTGCAACGGTTCTGCTCCTCTTTAAGAATCTTGCTGTTTAGTTTGTGGAAGGCTCAAATGCCATGTACCTGGGCAAAAAATTCTAGTGAAAATTAGTGCATCTCTTCTAGTCGACTCATAGTACAAAACCCTACCTTGATTTTTTTTTTTTTTTTTTTCCTATATGCTAAACAAGGAAAATGTTCTTTTGAAAATGGAGGATAAGAGAAATACACTTTTTTCTTTTGGATTTACAATTCTTTCTTCAGATACAGCATTATCCTTAGGGTATCAATACTGGGGTCAGTACTGTTGTGTATCAGTGGCCTAGACAGTGGGACCAAACTGCACACTCAGCAAGTTTGCAGGCAATTGAGGACTGGGGAGAGAGGCTGGTACACTGAGAGCAGTATGCTGCCATTCAGAGAAACCTTGGCAAAAAGGAAGATGGAGTGACGGGCATCTCATGGAGTTGAACAAAGAAAAAGGCCAAGTCCTGCATCTAGCAGGAATAATTCCATTTCACCAGTACAGCATGGGGGCTGACTGGCTAGAAGGCTGGGTGTCAGAAAAGGACCTGGGAGTCCTTCCAGCCAGGCGGCCATCAGTATGCTGAGCTGCATTAGATAGAGTGTTGTGAGCAAGTCCGGGAAGGTGATTCTTTCAGTGACAGTGAGGCCACATCTGGAATCCTTTGTGGATTATGGAGCGAGTCCAGCAGAGGGGCATGAATCTCATGAAGGACTTGAAGCACCTGTCATAAAAGGAGAGACTGATTGTTTAGCCTAGAGAAGAGAAGGCTGAGGGGGCAATCCCATCGTTACCTGATGAGAGAGTGTGAGGAAGACAGATGCAGACGTCTCAGTCAGGTCCAATGACAGGCTAAGAAGCAGTAGGCACATATTGATGTATGGGAAATAAAGGCTTTTTTTCTAATGTTTAAATTGTGTCTTTTTTTCTGGGCAAACTGTAACCAGTTACTCTTGGGAGACTGGGGAGTCTTCATCTGTGGAGATACTCAAAATCTGACTGGATGTGTTTCTGAGTAACCTGCTCTAGTTGATTCTCTTTTAAGGTGGGGAAAGGAGAGGCTGAACTAGATGGTCTCTACAGGGCTCCTGCCACCTCAGTAGTTCTGTTATTCTCTGAAAAGTAATTATGAATAGGTTGGGCTACTTAGCTTGCATTTAGAGGTATCTGTTTACTTTGGTGATTGACATTGTCTAATTGAAAGGGTTACAGACCTTTCTGGAAAAACAAATGTCCACAAACGGGCATTTCAGCTGCCTGGATTTACAGTGCAGCACTGAGAAGGGATTGCTGATGCTTTACCTGTTAAGTGTATAAAATATTGGACAGCTGGTCACCTTTTTTGGAGAAGAGGTGAAGATGGTTCAGGTCTGACTGAGCTGGAGTTAATTCTCCCCACAGCAGCCCTCCCAGTGCTGTGCTTTGCATGGAGAGCTGGAAAGGTGCTGATAACACACCCGTGCTGTGGCTGCTGCTGGGCAGGGCTCGCACAGCAACAAGGATGGGTTTCCAAAGTTCCCCCTGCAGTGGGATGGGGTGGGCAAGATCTTGGGTGTGGACCAGACTGGGACAGACTGGGGGGGGGGGGGGGGGGGGGAGGGGGACAGATGGAAATACAGTCTCTGAGCAACTGCTATGTGTTTGGAGCCCTGCTTCCTGCAGAGGGGCCATACATCACCTGCTGATGGGAACTGGAGAATAAATCTATGTTTTCTTTTCCTTCTGCATGCGGCTTTGCTTTGCTTTTTTATTAAACTACCTTTGTCTTAGCACATGAGTTTTGTCTTACTTTCTTCCCGCTGGTCCAGCTGAGAGGAGGAGGGGTAAGCGATAGAGCAGTTTGGTAGGCACCTGGCATGCAGACAAGGTCAAACCACCACAAACATATAGCGCCTTCAAAGAACTCGACGGCTTTACTGATAGACAGCAGGCAAGTACTAGAAATCAAATTCCTATTTGTGATTCCTGGCTGAAGGAAGAGACATGGACCAGAGGAAGAGGAGAATCTGGCTCCTTTTCCAAGAGACATCTACAGGCTAGGAGAGGAGATAGATATGGAATATTAGTTCTGTTTATAATTAAGAGACTATCAAAGTATTCAAACTATTTTTTCTTAAATTTTACTGTATAAATGTGGCTTAAGAGTGTTAAAAAAAAGAGCTGCACAAAAATCTTTGTGTAGACAAATGTAATGGAGATGGAAAGAAATATGCTTTGACACAGCTGTAGTTCTTCAACTTTAAATATTAAGAGCAGAGACTGAAAATCAGATTTCATGAATAAACAGTTTCTAATTTGAACACAATTACTAAGGCACTTGGTTATTCACAGGTGTGGAGGCTGGAAAGCAAAATATAGTGGGAATGCACTTAATGTAGTGGGAAGCACTGTCAATAATCTGTTAGTTTCCAGTATCCTCATCTGACAAAAGGTGATGATAAATGTGAAGATGTTCAAAATGACATGCATGTTAACTAGTGAATAGCTGATCAGTGACTGTATTATTTATTTTCTCTGTGATTTTGAGGCCACTTTATATTTTTGTTTACCAAAGATCAGATCAAACTTAAGAGTTTACTGAACAAAATAGTTGTGATATTTTGTCCTGTGCTGCTTCAGGAGGTCACAGTAGATGATGTTGTCAGAGTATTGATTAAGATAGTGATAGTATGCATATCTTAATAAATCCTTTTATAATTCATCTAATAACTGTGCATTTCTTTGCCTTTCTAAATATTGAAGATAGGAATACTTACACTTAATGGTGTGAATTGCAAAAGCGAGTATGCGTAAATGTACATTGTGTGCCACGTCTTGAAGTGCCCTCTGAATTAGTTTTTAACTTGCCTGTTTTTTCTTTGGTGGTTCTTCCTGTCTGGTTTTCCTGCTTTATGAGTAGATAATAGGAAAAAAAATCATCTTGCTTTGACAGAGATGGATTCTACATTTTTGTTGAATGAAGCTTTACTGGTTCAGTATTTGCTTTATTTTAACAAGTGCATCAGTGTATTTGCAACCAGTAATTTAATGTTTTGTTATATTAATGATGAGACTCCATAATAGCAACTTCAGCAGGCTTCATCTATGCTAGCTCACATATTTAGGAACTGAGCTTCAATCAGGCTGAAATGATACTACAGTACTCTTCAGGTTGTAGTTACGTTTTGAAGTTTGTATTGGTCAAGTTCTGCCTTTTGTCTTAATGTGACTCTTCATTCATCTAGATTCTTTTCTCTGACTGAAGAAACTTTTACTTAATACAGGATTAGTGAACGCAGTATGTTTCCATGGTTATCAGGTGCAAGGACAAGCATGTGAGGATAAACAAAACGCAAAAATCTGAAAGGACACAAGGACACAACCTTTTTTTTCAACTTCCAGCCTCTCTTTTCCCACCAAACTGAAACATGGCATTCTTTTCTTTGCTTTGTACAGTTTGTATATTGTTGGTGATATGTAATTTTAGGTTCAAGGCTATTTACTTACTTGTTTTGTCAGATCACTTTAAGAGTTTTCTGGTTTTAACCAGTTCCTGGGTTTATTTTTATTCTTTGATCATATTGAATTCCTTGTTCCTGTAGGGAAAGGCGTAAAAGGAAGAGTAGAAGTCCCTCCAAGTCTCCTAAAACCTCCAAAGCAACAAAAAGAAAGTCTTCACGAACTCCTTCTCCGAGAAGGTTAGTTTGATGCAGCGTTTTGGTGAAAAGAGACTGCACTGCAAGGTTTAAGCAAATTATTTGTTTGAATTCACAGGCCTAACTGTAAGGCCCAAGCAAACCACCTATTTGAAATCTAATAAGCACAAATGCAGGTTTTTATGGATACAATGGAAGAATGCACTATTACAACTTAAAAGCAAGTGTACAGTGTAACAAACTAGAAAGCATGCTAAATATTATACATGTGTTAGTTAATCACCTGCGTTTGCCAACTTACAGCGTGCTGAATATTCACTTACCACTCCAGGTAAGGGCTCTCAATCTCAGAAAAGTCACCTTGGCTGATCTGACCAAGGGGGAAGGGTCTTCATACAGGCAAGTGTTCATACACACGTCTCCATACAGGCAACTCCCAATTCCTAAGCTAAACTTGAGTAGTTTTATCCCCTGGTTTACATGACTGATTACACAGTTTGAATACACAAGGTTGTAGCTGAAACCTCCCAGGTGGTTGTGGCAAAACTATGCCTGCCTGGATTATACCATCTGGATACACAAAAGCTGAAACCACCACTGTAGCCCTCCAAGCAATCTTTATCTTACTTTGTCAGGAGCCCAATCAGAGGTTTGAATTAAGACTCAGGACATAACATTTGTTGAGGGATTTCAAGGCTCAGCTCAGGTTTCGGTTCCTTCTGTGGTGCAGCATTGCCGTTTGGCCTGGGGCTTATGGACAGCTCAGGACTTAGCCATCTGCACAACTCCCCATGTTGTGTCTCCTCATAAATAGGGCAACCCATAGAGAGGCAACCCAAGTCTGAGTAGCTTGCACAACTCCCTGTGAGTTGGCCAGCATGCACTAGATGTTACCAAAACTTGCTTGTGAACTATGAGCCAGAAAATCCGTACAAACATAGAAGTTAATGAGCAGTAAAAAGGATGAAGAATTTATAGTATTTTCTTTGTTTTACTGCCTTTGCACTAGTCATCTCAGATGATTTCAGTTGGTCAGTATGATTCATTTTTAATTTAAAACAAAAACAAAACCTTTCATGGATTTGAGTTTTGGTACGATTTCAAATGGGGAGTTTCAGACCTGTCAACGATGCAAATTTGCTTCACATCAATAAAAGCCCTTCATCAGATAGAGATTAATTTTATTTAACTTTTCAAATACCATATGTACTAAGCACATGCATTCTTTACATCTATTCAGTAAAAAAAAATCCCCTTGTCTTTATGAAGGGTTTTTGTTACGATTTGGGGATTTTTTTAGAAAATCCACAGATTAGAGTTTAGTTTGCAGTTAAATGGTATGAAGGTTGTTGCTGTTGGATCAAATTCTGATTTGAGTAAAAATTTTCTTACAGAAACAAGAAGGAAAAAAAAAGAGATAGAGATACAAATAATGAAAGAAGAGAAAGAGAACGCTCCACCTCCAAGAAAAAAAGTAATAAAGAAAAAGAAGGAAAGGATAAATCGGACAGAAGTGCTACAACTTTGAAGGTAAGCTGTCTGAACAAGTAATATGCAGAGTGAAGTGGTGCTAGTGGAGCCATTATTGAAATTCCCTCCTTTTTTGTTTGTTTGTTTTTGTTTTGATTGTTTTTCTTTTAAATTTTCCTTTTCCCTTCTTTTTCTTCAGTTTTCCTTACCAAATTCTTACCTTTTAGGTTTAGCTTTTGACACCTAGACCTAGAGTTGGTGTTAGCAGGCCAGTTTGAGCAGTCTCTGTGTTTGAATTTTACTGGATGTATAGGAGCTTGTGTGAATAGCTTATGGATACACTTTGGTTTGGTTCAGCCTCTGTAGTTGCTTTGGTCCTGGTCTGCATATTGCACTAAAATAAAGAGTTGGGGAATAATGGTACAGGATTTTCCCCTGCAAATAGAAGGTGTCATGATTAGGAAAAGAAACATCTTCAAATTGTTTAATCTTAGAATTTGAAAAGCAGCATGCCTTTAAAGAGAAGTTTGTTGTACTTAGAATTATTCAACTCATGTAAAACAAGTGGTTTAGGTGACCCTGTCCACATGCATAAGTATGTTACCCCAGAACTCTGTTAAAATATATCAGATACCTAACAGAAAATATGACAGAAACAAAAAAATCCTATTTTATTTGGAAAATACGGTGACATCCTAATTTCTGGAGCTGTTTCTCATCGGTTCCATTATGCTGCTTGTTCCTTTTTTTTTTTTTTTCTGAATATTAGTGGTAAAGAGAAATCACTTTTATTAGGGCAGTTATTTCTTGAATGGCAGTTGCTATGAGTGCCTAACTTCAGCCAATTGAAAAAATGTTGCATTTAAAAAAAAAAAAAAAAAAAAAAAGATGATGATGACCCCTTTATTCTAAAACGTGTTGAGACAAGATCAGCATGTAAAAACTGAAACAATAAAAAGAATTGGTTGGAAGTCATGTCTATGTTGCTAGGAATAAGATTTTTTTAAAAAACAATTTTATCTTTGGTAGGACAAAGATCACAATAAAGAGGATCAGAATTCAGAAACTGACAAGGAAGTAGACAACAGAGATACACAAAGGACAGACGAAGTCAAACTGCAACAAAATGGGAACTGTCAACTAAATGAAGAAAACCTCTCAATTAAAATGGAAGAGGTTTAAAGCAAAGAACGGACCTCTAATTCACCTAAGGAATGAAATCCAAAGCTTTTTGTTTTCCAGAAAGAGGAAGAAAATGTCAAAGCAATCAACCTGAAGGTGTTGATAGTACTAGTAGCTCTTCCAATTCTTCTGATAGCTTTGTTGTCTTCTTGCTGTAAAGCAAGAGGATGGACCAGTAGTTATACTATGAAAAGGCAGATGCCATCAGAACTATTCATCTCTGAAAATCCATGCATTTCCATGATGGCTGTACTTACTTGTAAAATGATTTATGTTAAGTTTTCCCATAAGCTGTTACAAATAAGTAGAGACTTGCAGATGTAAACCTGTACTACCCAAGAAAAGCTGAAGATATGCATTGAAGGTTGTTTAAAATAGTGCTTGATGATGAATTTTGTGTTGTTCTACCTTGTGAGTTAAAACATCCACAAAGACTTCAATGTGTACTGTTTGATGTGCTTGGAAATGGTGCATAAATATACACTCTTTTCTTTTGTTGTAAATGACAACTGTCAACCCTGGGAAAGGGTTTTGAAACATAAACACAGTTTTGCGGTTCTTATGTTAAATACCCACTGACTAGTGTGTTTTTCATTTGCTTACTGCTTGAGAATCTTGGGGTTTATTATTTAAAATATTTTCTTACTAATATCCCTAAAACTAATATTTCATTTAAAGTATTTGAGAAATGCATGCTACGTTTCTGTTCCTAAAAGGATCTTTGCCATGTTATAGATAATAGGTTAGCTTACAAAGTTATTTTGGGTTGGTTTATTTTGTTGTTTTCTTATGTCCTTCCAGAAGTGAGCACATCTGTATGATATTACCAGAACGTACAGCTTTGTTTTGAGATGTACTGCAGTGTGTCTGTTCAGCTGCAAATAGTACAGGTGCCATTACAAAACTCTTTTTTTCTTACTTGTTTTGAAAAATATGGGAGCACAAGCAGAAGCTTTAGTGCCTTCTTAAAATGTGGTATTTTCTAGAAATGTATATGTGCTATTACTCATTTTCAGCTAAATCTTACCTGATCTCTATTGCTGTTTTGCTACCACCTTACTGTAGACAAGGATGCAAGTGATTTGTCAGAGCAGTCGTTTGATTCACATGTTAAAATACTAGAGCTCCATTTTTACTTTTATTTTTTACTTTTTTGAAGAGATGTATAGATAAAAGCAAAGATGCAATTTGGGGACCACCACTGTACAAAAGTAGTAGCTGAATACAAAGCATTTTCTGATCACCTTCATCAAAGACAGCCCTTTAGACATATAATCTACATTTGGATGGCCTTAATTGTTACCTCTCACATCACCTTCTCTGATACCTGTTGGGCGATATAAAAGAAATTGTATGCAAAGCATTGGGGGATAAATAATTTTGGTGAGAAGTTCTAATTTACACAGGGAGTTATATGGTAGAGACTCTTTTTTTCAGTCTTTGTGGAGAAAGCATGTAAGAAGAGAATGGCAAGGCAAGTATTTTTGTCAAGGTAAAACATAGCTTGTGTTCTCTGAACTAATTTAATTGGTTGCATGAGATTTCTTAAGAGTCATACCTTTGAAACTTAGTTATACATAAAATCGAGTAGATTATTTTTAATACAAATTAATACAATCAAATTATTAATTGCCTTACCTCATGGGAAGAGATATTTCTTTCAGTTTAAAAAAAAAAACAACCTTAGTAGCCTATTAGCTATTAGTGATTCACTTTCAGTTTGTTTTTATTTTCCTTTGCATGGTTAATTCTTCTGAAAAGAAACCAAACAAAACCATAAAAGAAAGCATACTACAGGAAATGAAAAATTTGCCCAATTCCTGATGTAATGAAACCCAGTTTGATTGTGAAGCTGCTTAATCACTCTTCATTTTCAGTAGAATTTTGATGTTCTTACCACTGTGTACATTTAAAACTATAGAAAATGCTTTACCATGTAAAGTATAGACAGTCATTTTTGTGATGTTTAAGCCACACGCTGTTGGCTGGTAAACAGCTTATTCTGATGAATGACAAATCTATATGCTTACAGGAAGACTGAAGGATTGTGTCTTGCAACAGCAGCTGTCTTATTTATGATGTGTAAGTAGCGTAGAGCAAAGAGATTGTTTGTATACTTGTTATCTTTGGTACCATTTCACTAATAAAATTAAGTATTTTAGAGGGCAGTTTCTGCTGGTACATACTAATTAAAGGAATATTTTCAGTTGATCTGGTCTTATTCATGCAGCTTCTTTAATTTGAAATGTGGATAACACTGAAAATACACAGTGTATTATTTGTAACATCTTCAAGAAGCTACGTTTCTCCCTTGGGATGAACTAGAATTCTTGCAGTGTGTCATGTTTCAGCTGGTATTAGTTTGATTTCTTGAGTTTTGTTACCCTGGAATTGCATAGCTCTATTATATACCAGTTACAGAATATATAAAGGGCTTTTGTACAGTTAACTAGGAAAATGGAAGTTTGGCTTTGGAAATTAATAGTTAAGGGTAGCAGCCGTACTGGCTAACTTATCAGATGTGTAAGCCTGTGTGCAGCATGTTGTTATTTTGTATTTCAGTTAATGGCTACCTTTCAAAAATGGTGGGATTGTTTTGTTTTACAGGGGAAAAAGAAACCAAACAACTCAACCAGCTTTTGAAGACACACATTTCCCCCTCACTTCAAGTCCATATTTTCTTACAAATGCTATATTTTCTAGGTTTCCTTTGTAAATACTGTGCAGATCTGTGAGGGAGTTGAGTTCTGTCTATTCATATTAGATGTTTTACAATTCCCCTCTTCCTAAAAGTCACTACTAGAGAACTGTTACTCTGCAAAATGCCTCTTGCTGCAGAGGGTAGTTCATTTTCAAACCGGTAGTGTATGACAGTAATGAAGTTTCTGCTTGCCCCAGCAAGATCCTGTGCATCATTCATCACATGTGTCCCATCTGCCACTGGTGGTCTGTGGCATTCATTGTTCACAAGTTTGCATGCTGAGCTGCCATGCCAGTTTGTTTAGTTTTGCACTTTAAAAACGAGATTGAGTGGAGGTTTTGAGAACAGTGTAGTTCATGTACTGTTTTAAATATAAATGCATTTGAGTCAGCCTTATTTGAAGATGTTGTGAGTCGTAGTTGCTCAGAAAAGTGATTATAGACCATGTAAAACACATACGTGTGAGCTTTCATTCATGACCACAGTTGTTTTGCAACAGTGTTTCTAGATGAGAGACAATGTTTCTTTGGATTTTGAAAGAAGGAAGTAGTAGAAGTCCGCTTCCGGTGCATGAAGCGGGATTCCTCTCTCAAAATAGAGGTGGCTGTAACGTTGATACGTTTGTTGAAGTCAATAGATTTACACAGGTGTGAAGGATGAAATTTTCTTTATAAACACTGGTAGTAGTATGTGAAGAACAGTGGTTTTCAAGTTTGTGAATTGGAACTAAGAGGAAAAAAACCCACACCTTTTGGAAACTAGAAACATCTGAAGAATACCTGAAAAAATTGATGAGGTGTGGGTTCTGCCTACTCATTAGTCACCTGCTATGTTGGTTTTGTTTTTAATGGCAGTTTCAGATAGATAGTTCTGAACTAGCTTTGCATTATCTGGCTAGCAGCAGCAACCTATGCAGAGCTTGGATTCGGAAATTAGGTGTGACCACTTGAGTGTGTTTTACTGCAGATCTGCTTGTCACATGGTTAGCTTCTCTGTGTTGCCCTTAGCTTGTATTGGTATTTTGTAATAGCTACTATATTTGGGGATTTCTGTGATACTCTTTTGGTCTAAGGAAGAGACAATAACTGAAGGCTGCTTTGTATGATGCAAATTATTGTGTATTTCATACCTGTCCTTATTACTGTGTGATTTTTTTTCATTAACGTGTATGAGTGTTGCAAGCAGTAATGCTATAGTGATGTGTGTATCTTCTACCTTTATGCCTGTAACATCTCTGATTAATGTCTTTTTATTACTTTGTAATGAAACAAGGGTAGAGTTCATGTATTTTTAATTTTGCTAGCTATTCACTTAGAGGGGGAAAAAACACCCCAAACAACAGAAATAATCTTTAATTTTGCAAATGATAGTGTGAAAAATTGCTTTATAATGGTATATAATATTAAAGATATGAATTCTGAACAATGACTTGCAAACTGGGGTGTATTATGAGCCCTGCCTGCCACTTGGTGGTACTTTCAGTTTGATAGCAATCAGTGATTGCCTTTGGTGTTACAATTTCAAAAGTGAGAATTGGACTCGGTGACACAAATGCTGAAATCTGTAAATGGCTAAAGTAATGTAGATCTGTAGGCGCTTCATTCAGAGAGATGCAGTTTTCTCAACAGAGATTGGAGTGTGGACAGTTGAAATTGTAGATAACAGTTAAGTGTTATTACCTAAAGAGAATCTAAAGCTTAATTTTGTTTGCTAATATGTAAACAGAAAAAAAAAAAAAAAAAAAAAAAGCTCAGCCTGTACCTTAGGTTTATTTTTATATGTTGAAAAGTGTAATTAATAATACTGAAAGCTAAAAGAACTGTACAAAAGGGTTAGTTGTTTTTTGGTTTTTTTTTTCAATGTAAGAGAAACACGCTTACAATTTTGTTTCATTTAAAACCTTTAAAGCGTCTTTGTATGCAGTGTTTATTTCAAATTCAAGGATGCTTCATTTGTAGGTAAGTCCTATTGCAGGATCTGAGCATGCTAATATGGGGATTTCTTCTGTATTCTTTGCAATATAAAACAGCTTAATAAACCTGTCTGACAGTATGTGGAGGCAGCTACTGTCCCCTTAGTTCAAGGAGACATAGCTCTAACACTTTGATTCTGTACTGTTTGAGTAAGTACTGCAGTTATCTTTGAACTTCAGTTTTCACAGCGTCTTCTGAAATCATGAACTCTTGCTATCCCAAGAGGGAAAAAAAGAATTAGTTAAAAATTGTCATGACCTTTTTAGGATTGTTGAGCTTAACACAGGAGAATGGACAGCAAAAATGAATTTGTTTATATTTTTTGTTCTGGAAAGTTTCAGGTTTTGTTTTGATTTTGTTTTTTTTTTAAATTGTTGTATTTTTTTACATTAATGTAGTGCCAAATTTGACAGAAGAGTAGAGAATTTTGGTGTATGTTCCATACTAATCTTGTTAATGACATTATTTTTCTCCCATTGAAAAGGTTACATGTATCTTTTTTGACCTGAAAGACTTACCAGCAACAGTAAAAGAATTATTTCCTTTTATTTTCACTCAGTCCTTGTCCTGAATGAAGCTGCCAGTGAAGTAGCTTTCTTAGAAGTTGCTTTACTCAGTAAAGCCTTTCATAGTGCAAAGATTTAGAACTACTGCTGTACTGATGAGTAAATCATGTGCCACTTAGAAATTGCTACTTCACAAATACATAAATTTCAGAATAATTTAATCAAAGAAAGGAGTCATCTGCTCCAGAAACATCAAGAGAGTAGTTTGATATGCACAGTTCATGTAGTCTGTCAGTAGATTCTTTCTGGTACTTTTCACACTGATAGAAGAGCTGTGACTAATTTGTCATACACAGCACATATCACAGTCTGGGTTCAGATATACCTGGGGAACTTAAGCATTGCAGCATCAAAAATACTATTTCCTTTCTCTAAGTCTGTTATTTCTAGTAGTAAAGTAGATCTGAGTTTAATAAGCATATAACCAAACTTGTTCCATGTTGGTATATTTTTACATTATTGAAGAAACAATGAAATGGTACAAGTAAAGAAATGTCAAATGCTGCTATTATGTTGTTGTTATTTTCGTAAATAATAAATAATGTCCCAAAGCTTTAATGGTGTCATAAAATTCACTTCCATTAAATTTGAATGAGATACAGCAAGTGGCTACGAAACAATTCTTCCTTCCTCCCTCCCTGTGCATCTGCCCCAAAGAGCCAAGTGCTTTGTAACTACGTCTGTTGGACTGACAATGACAAGAGTATTACAGGAAATGTGGTGAGGAGTTAAGTACATGTATCTTCACTTTTTAGCTATAGAAGAGGCTTCTAAATCCCCTGAGTGAGCAGGGTTTTTTCTTCTCCAGAGAAAACTACCATAGTACCACCAGGGAAAGCTTGTCATTTGTAAACAGTAAGTTAGTAAATGTGACTGTATAGCAATGCTTGTCAAAATTGCCTTTTTTTTAAATTTTATTTTATTTTTAAGGTAGGATCAGTTAATTCAGAGCTTCTGACAATAACTGTATCTGTCAATCTATTGTCATGGGTATTTTCATACTAAAATTCACTGTTTTCAGTGCTTAAGCCGTTCTATTGCTTTGTACAACGTGTAAGAATCTAACTAAGCAGCAATAATTGAGGAGTGAAATTTGAGATATGCTTCTCAACAGACTTTAACTCGCTCAGTAGGATACTTGCAATTTTTGAGAGCCCTTACGTCTGTAAAGAGTTGTGGCTGGTTTAGCTCCTGCTGGTCAGGTGATTTAGTCAGCACATCTGTGGTTCGAATGACGGCATTTCACCATGCTGCTCCTCTGAGTGCAAAAGGGGGGAAATGGAGCTGAGAAATATTTTGAGATGTCTTAGTAATGGCTCAGATTTCATATATTGCCTATTTCTATTACCTTATTTGGATAGTAATTGCTAAGAAGAAATCACCTTTAGAGGAGGTGACTGAAAATTGACTGAAGAAGGGACAATCTATTAAAATCAAACTTTTTTCAGTACATGGCTTGTTTTGCCTACTTGTTTTAAGAAAACAGGCAGACATGAGTGTTAGTTCAAGTCTTTTGTTAAGTGTACTGGTTCAGTGTCAGACCTGGGGAAGACTGTTGCTCATTTTGTTTTTCTCCCTGCAAATCTTGCATTTCTTTTTAAAGAGACAGCCTACATGAAACTTTTTATTTTTGTTGAAGTATTGTTTTAAAGGGCTGATTCGGATTACTGGATGTAGAAGTTCAAAGCAAATGTGTTGGCCCACATGAAATGTGAACATTAAACAAATGCGTAATCATCTGTTTTCATCTAACTTAATGTCTTACTGTGATGAGGTAACATTTTCCACAGTTGCTTCTCTGCTTTGTTCAATTTTAAGGGGGTACTCATTTTCCTAAGACTTACTTAGTAAGTTATCTGAGAAGTTTTGTCTTTCTGCTAGCTTGGTGTTTTCCTGTCAAGTATTTAACTTGTGCAGTCCAGTCATCCTGCCCGGTCTCGTCAAGACGAGGTACCTAGTAAGGACTGGGCTTGCCTGAACTGTGCTGTAAATCATACTGACTCTTAAGCAAAATAAGTATTTCTGAATGAATTATTAACACAGAATAAATAGAAAGATGTTATTAGATGTTGCCTATTAACCAGGAACCAACATGCAGTGCTTTCTGGTTTGTTTTGTGAAACTCTCCAGTAGCCAAAGGAGATTTTGGGTAGTCATGTTACTAAAGAGTTCATTGGGATGTAGAGAAGAGTGCCTGGTCACTATACAAGATGTCAACTGGATATTTATGATGTTAATTGTAAGGTGTTACTTGATCTGTTCAAGTTTCATTTGTATCAGCAAAATGTTACACCTGGGTCATTGCATTCCACTAAATATGTTAGAAATGGGCATTTACTGTGCATTTATGCCTAGCTGACAGATGGTAGCCAAGTATTGCACAAGTTAATTCATTCTAATAATCAGATTCCCTTTGGTCATTTTTACCTGGGGTAATCTATAGTTGTAAGAACTGTAGTAAATCAGTAGATGGTAATAAAATACAGAAATCCTACTTCTTTTATTTTAGTACTTTATTTGCTTTTGTCAGATTAACTATTCTAATAGTAGCTCATAACTGCAATTGGAAAGAGTAGCATGTTTCTTTTGAAGAGATCACATTTCAGTGGCTTCTGTGTCATCCTCTGCCTATAAGGTAAAACAAAAAACCAAAAAAAAAACCCAAAAAAATCCAAACAAAAAAATTTGCCTTTTTATGGCCTTTATAGAGAGAGACAAATAGAGATCTATACAGAGCATAAAG
The DNA here is from genome assembly GCA_025345505.1 of Todiramphus chloris collaris. NCBI lineage: Eukaryota > Metazoa > Chordata > Aves > Coraciiformes > Alcedinidae > Todiramphus > Todiramphus chloris. The sequence continues at coordinate 7,041,098 of JANVCC010010406.1, forward strand.
GCAAAAGTTACTATTTTGAAGCCTGTATCAGCCTTCCAGAAGGTAGCTCTCAAGAGCTTTCTAAGAGTAGTCAGGCATCGTTCCCATCCTTTCTCTCCCCTGAGTTTAGAAGACCATAAAGGGGAGAGTAACTGTCCAAGCCTGCTGGCTTCACTATTAATTCCTCTTCTGACTTACAGGCACACACATGAGATGTAAAATGCCTAACACTGGTGGTCAGACATCTCTGCCTGTGATAATATGACTATTTATACTATGTAAACTGTTGATGCTGCTTTGGTGCTTAGCTAGTTGGTAGCTGTGACAATGTCTGGTTGGAGGAGGGATTTTTGTGTTTGGGGTCAGGGAGTGAGAACTGTGTATGATTCAGTCTCACAGCTCTTTTTGTATTATGAAGGTGTGATTAATGGCAGTACAGGTTGAAGAGGACTGCATGCGTGGAAGTGGGTTGGTTGCAGTGTGAGACAGAGGAATGAAAGTAGTTTGCAATGAGGCCCTGCTGTTAGATGGGTACTTAGGCAGGATGGGGATTTTGGACTTACACAGAAACTCGACTTTACAACTGTGATTCGATGACTTTTAACACCTGCTTTCCAGAAAGCTCATGGTATTCTTGCTTTTGGATCACTGCACTATTGTTGAAAGTATACCCTTTCCAGCACAGTACTTTGATCAAGAGATGGAAATCTACCTTTTTTTTTTTACGTGGTTCTGTGAATCACTTACCAAGACACTGTGAATTGCAGTCTGGGATTTGCTCTAGCAATACCTTGTTTTCAAAATGTTGCCCTTCATTGTTGCAAACAAAGGTTGGTTATCTGTCCTCAGAGAGATATCTCCACTGAAGTTTCAAACACCTCAAGGCTTGTTGATGGAATTGCAGTGGAGAAACAAGGATGTTCAAGTCAGAATCTGTCATGGAATTTGAAGATGTGCAAGTGTGATAGGTGGTGCAGTTAGAGAATCTTCAGGAAGTTACACCATGTGTAAAAGTGCTATTGCAGTAACATCTCAGCCAGGCCCTGACCCAGCTCTGAGGCAAAGAGGCCTGGATTTTGGCAGGCAGGGCAAGCAGGAGCTGGTGGCTCCGGATACCTGGTGCATGGGAAAGCAGAGAAAGAGTGGAGGCAGGCTGTCAGACACTGATCCCTTTTCCATTCTCTCCCAGAGACACCCATCAGCAGCTAGTGCTGGGCAGAGCACAGTAGAGCATGGCTTGCAATGAAAAATGAAGAGAGACTAGGGTCTGTGGTTTTTTCCTTTTGCTGCAACCTTACAGCCCTGCTCTCAGGACAGGATGAGTGCTGATGCAGGAGAAGAAGCCCCCGGGAGACAGGTGCCTGGTTCACGCCTTCCCTGGTGACCTTATAGCAGGAGAATAGCTTATCAGATAGACGGAGCTTTTCCTCTGTGAACCCACACCAACTGTGCCTGAAGAGTCCATTGGTATTGAAATGCCCTTCAGCAGCATCCAGTATGATCTGCCGTGTATTTTTTCCAGGTACTAAAGTTAGACTTATGGACATGCAACAGGTCCAGTGGTCCCCTCACAGTTTCATGGTCCATAAAGGTTAAGTCGCTGTTTTCACAGTCATTGTCCTCCAACTCCCAGGACTGGGCAGCCCAACAGCTCTCTAGCCAACATGTTAAAGATTGAGGCTAAAAAAAAAGCACTGAAGGCCTCTGCTTTTGTTGCATGCCTCTTTGCCAGGGGAACATCTCCAGCCAGTATCGGCCCAACGTTTTCCTCCTCTTGCTATTAACATACTTAACTAGCCCTTTGTAGTCTGACACAACACTAGCCACCTTCAACTCCAGCTGAGCCTTGGCCTTTCATGCCTCTGCGGCCCAGCAGCAGCTCTTGGCGCCAAAGTCAGCAGCCACCTTCTGTCCCTCCCTCCATCTTCTGTGGCCAGCTGGTGATGGGGCAGTGTGTGAGAGGAGGGCGAGGGGCCCTGGGAGGCACGGGGGAGACCTGCTGCCATTTCTGTGGGTTTTGCTTGTAGCAGGGAGGAACTCTGCTGGGGGCAGTCCTGTGGAGTGGTTGCACTGGGGAGGGGGAGTGGGGTGGTGGTGAGGGGCACTGGGGAACTGCTGGCATCTGTGTGCCAAAGAGGGGTCCTTTCCAAGCAGAAGAGAAGAAATGCCAGTGCCAAGGCTGGATCTGGGAGAGCGGGAAGAAAGCCTTTGCTTGAGGGCAGCAGCAGGCCCACCTTTCTCAGCTCATGTCCCTGCAGCACCTGAAGGCAGGGAAAGAGCAGGAAACATGGCTCAGTGGTGCTTGGCTCAGTGCAGAGGGACCCTTCAGGTCCACAGGGCCAGGCTGCACAGTGCTCGACTCGGGGGGAAGGGGTCCTGCAAAAGCAGAGGGCAGGTGCCATGGTGCCTTGCTGAAGGGAAAGGGGCCTGCAAGGGCAAAGGTCCGAGACCACTCGTGCTGTGCTAAGGCAAGGAGCTGAGCTGAGAGAGCATGCATGCAGCACCATGGCAGGCAAGGCAGCGCAGTGAGGCTGTGCAAGGCCCCAGGGGCAATCCCCGTGGCACTCTGCTAGGGATGTTGGGTGGAACCGTGAGCCTATCCCAGAAAAAGGGGGAGAAAGCAGCAGAGGTGGGGACAGCAAGGCCACCTACACTGTTAGTAACACAGAGACTTTTTCTGCAGTTTTCAGGACTTTGTTTTCTTTCACTGCCTGATAACTTGTTTTGGAAAGCCTGAAGGCCTTGAAGGTCAATGCATTTTCCAGCTGCTGGCCCAGCCCTGTTTTTGGAGGAGCATTATTCTAGTGTTGCCGAGGGGGCGGCTGCTTTTTGGTTGGAGAAGAGGCCTTGGGGCTGCCAGCCCTCCTCTTTGGGGGTCGCTGTGGCCCCTCAGGGGCGCATTCCCTGTCCCAGCTGGAAATAGATGGACATGCTGCTGCCCCCTTGGGCGCTTCCTGGAGCTCTTCCTGCTGCCTGGAGATAGGAACAGGGGCAGAGGGAGAGCTGCTGGGACCCCCATGAAGGGTAGCTGGTGCAGTGCTGGTGCGGCCATCTGCATTGTTTCCTTCATGGCTGCTGGAGGGGGCTGAGCCAGGTGTGGCACACCCTCTTTAGGAGGCAGCAGGGCTGGGGGCAGTCATGGGGCCGCCCTGCCACCCCCAGCAGCATGGCCGTCTGCCAGGCCCAGCAGATGCTAGGCCTCCCTGCTGCACTGCTGCAGTCATGTCAATAAGCTGGTGCACAAATGTCACTGTACGGTTGTGGAGGAAGGCCTCCAGCATCTGGACCAGTAGATATCCATCCAGCCTGAAGAGGATGAGGAAGGACATGAGAAGTTCCTCCATGATGTCTGCCTGTAAACACCAGTGCCCAAAGATCCATCTCAGCTTCTGACGCAGACAGGTCTGGAGGGGCTGGAGGAGGCCTGGGTGGTACTAGAAAAGGAATGCCCAGGCACTGGGCTAGAGGCTGCCCAGAGCAGCCCTGAGCACCATCCACGCAGGCTCTGGTTGTCTTGCTTGCAGGGCTGTGGGCAGCTACACAGCCAGGAGTGTCTCCTTCCTGGTGCCCAATGACTGCTGCTGCCATGGGGGTGTGACAATGTGCTCCTAATAGTCATCACCTTCCTGCACTAAGTGCATGATTGAGAGGATCCTCCTCTTTCAGAGGGAGCACTCGGGCTTGCTCTCCATGCACTGCAGGGTGCAGGTGTAGCAGAACTGGTGGAGACATGGTGTCACGCAGGTGGCCTCCTCCCAGCTGTCCAAGCATAGTGGGCAGTGATTGGTCCAGCTCCATGATCATGCTCTCCAATAATTCCTGTGGTGGGCCGGGGGGAACTGGGGTTGTCAAGCTGCTCCCTTGCACTGGGTCTGCAGCAGCACCTGTCACAGTAGAAAAGGAAGAGAGGCCATGGTCATCAGCTGGTCCAGGCAGGGGTGTAAGAAATGCCCAGGCCCCTCACTCAAGAAGTAAACTCACCCAGCTCCCCATTGTGAGGTTTTCCCACCCAGCTTACTTCTGCTGCTGTGCATGTTCCTCCAGTGTGCCCTGTCTGCCTGAAGCTGGCAGGGCTGGGGAAAATCCTTCAGAGGCTCTGGGGTCTGGCACTGAGAGCTGCCACAAACAACTCCCTGAGCTGAACACAGAAACCACTTCCAAATATCTTGTTCAATGCTCCAAGCCTCGTGAACTCCCTCAGCTGGAGAGTGGGCCTGAGCTGCCTGTGTGAGGCTCAGCACCCAGACAGAAGTAGTGAGGGATGCCAGGTCACAATCCATCATTCAGGAATATTGTACTCTATCACTAGGTGACATCTCTCAGTGTCACTGGAACACAGAGAATCCTAGAATTTACAGAATCACAGCATTGCTCTGGTTGGAAAAGACCTTTAAGACTATCAAGTCTAACCATTATCTAACTCTATCAGGGCCACTATTACACCATATCCTTGAGCACCATATTTAGATGGCTTTTAAATGCATTGATACAAAGGTCAAAGTTTCCAAGCCCCCTTGCTTCCTCACACTCCTCACCTAAGTGGGAGGCTAGGTAAGGCTGGGCAAGGGTTCCAAGATAAACTTGGTAACAATGTAGTGGTACTAAGCAGGTATTCTTCATTGCAGCGCCGGATGCACAGGGATCACTCCTCCAAATAGTTTATATGCAGACTAAACATACATATTAATTCTATTTCTTAGAAAGGGCAGTCTTAGGCTAATGGGATCCCAGAATTCATTTACATATTCTGAGCATGCATAATAAAATTAGGGTTAGGGTCTTTTCTCCCTCCGGTGGTCTTTTGTGACCTCTGGTGGTCATTTACTTCATCTTCTCTTCTTCATCACTGTGTTCTTTTGGTGACCTAAAACCTAAAATTCTTATTCTTGCCACAAAACTGTTTCTTGTCTGTTCAGCATGCTCAGGTGCCTCGAGATATCCTGTTTTCCTGTTCACAGAGATAACCACTATCTACAAGGCTATGAATTTCACAGTATGCCTGTACTATGCGACTACCCATTCATTGTTGTTGCTTTTTCAAACTCCACCAGACACCCTGTCTCCTGCCTTCAACATTCAGGGATGGTGAATTAGCCACTTTCCTGGGCAGCCTGTCACACGCTTTGATAACCCTTTCAGTGGAAAAGTTTTTCCTAATGTTGAGTCTAAGTGTCCCCTGGTGTAATCTGGGGCAATTTCCTCTTGTCCTATCAGTTGTGACTTTGGAGAAGAGACCAACATCCACTTGATTTAACTCTCCTCACTACCACTGTCTGGGCCCAGCCATCCAGCCAGTTTGATCCAGCACAGTGTGTGCCTGTCCAGGGACTAGAGCAGACATTTTTTTCATGAGAATGCTGTGAGATTCCTTCACTCCTTTCTCTTTCCTGACAGCCTCCCAAGAAACACTGCCATCAGTCTCCTGAACAGGCTGAAGTCTGCCCTGTGGAAGTCCAAGGTGGCAGTTGTGCTGACTACCCTCCTTAACTCTCTAACAATCGGAAACTATTCACTTAGCTCAAGATGGCTTCCAACTGTTACATCTAGAAGTCCTTCTCTGTTAAAAAGCAGCAGGTCCAGGAGGGCACCTTCACTTGTTGCTGCCTTCACCACCTGCATCAGGAAATTATCCTCCACAAACTCCAAGAACCTCCTTTCCCTGCTTTGAGACAGGCATTCCCCATCTGTTGCCAACAGGTGTGGGCTCTTGTAAAGCAGCCTGTGGTCAAAGGAAACAAAATTCCACCAGTGGCACCAGCCTCAGATCCACATGTTAATCAGATGTGTTGTCCTGTTCCTTTCAGTATTCTTCCTGCCACTGAAGTGATTGAGGAGAACTCTACCTGTGGCCCTGATGCTTCAACCAATTGCCTTAGTGCCACATAAAGTATTTTGTAATAGCTTTTGGTTATCTGTCCACAACCTCATCACTTCCAACCTGCATAACCAGTAGTGGGTAATGGCCAGAGGGCCATACCAGACTGGGGAGTTTCCTGGAGATGTCTCTCTAACCTGGGCTCCAGGGAGTTCAGCACTTCCTTGTGGGATGGATCCAGCTGGCATATGGGGCCCTATGTTCCCCTCAGAAAGGAATCACCTATGACAATTACCCTCCTTTTTTTCTTAAGACAAGCAATAGTTTCGGTTGGAAAAGACCTTTAACATCAGTGAGTCCAAGTGTTAATTCAGCGCTAGAGTGCTTGCCCTGGAGCTGTGGCACTGCAGCTCCCCCCAAAAGACAAAGCAAACAGGGTGTGCTGGAGCAGTTTGGAGCCTTGGCCAGAGCAGTTCGACACCTTGGCCATTAAGATGCACCTCACAGTGCTTAACTGGCACCTCAGTGTCTGGACCCCAGGGGGGCAATGCAGAAATGATTAGTGATCTGGAGGAGAGGCAGACAATTAGCCACACCCGCACCCCTTAACAATTCTCCAGTCTGGCCATCTAGGAAACATGATGGGCAGTGGCATTTCACAGTTGAATGGGTTAACAGCTGCTGTCCCAAGGCTGTGTTAGATTCCTGTGTTTTATGTTACTTCCACAGTAACATATAAGGGCTGTAGTTGGTGGGTGAGTCCCTTCCTATGGGGGAAGTTACTGTACGGGAGGGGGAATCACCCACCCTCCTGCTGGCAGCAGAGAATGGAGCCACTCAGTGTGAAACACACCATACTAAAGTCTGGAGAGATGGAGAATGGCAGCAATTAAAGAGACCTGTTCTCACTGCAGACGCTCTGGGCCAATCTGTAATGGGAAGATGCTCTTCACTGGTATTACGCCTATGACAGTGGCAAAACCCAGGGGCTTACATTCCTGGGAAGCCCTGGGTGGGAACAGGAAAACCCTTTGTACTAGTGCTCCGTGGATAGTCCCCAACTTCTAAATCCTGCAAGTTCAGCCCTTGGCGAGTCTGCATTGTCCTCCATGGCCTGTCTGTCAGCTGTGAAAGCACCAGGGTGATTGCATTGTCCTGTAAGAAAACACAGGGCTGGCCTGGATTTAGAAACCAAGCTTCAAGTTCGAAGTGGGCGACTATCCACTAACACACTGGGTTTTCCCGTTCCCATCCAGGGCTTCCTAGGCATATAAGCCTCTGGGATTTGCCAGGATTTGCCATAGGCACAATGCCAGTGGGGGGGTAGCTGCACTGTTTCGGGTTGTCCCACGTGTGTCCGCAGTTGGGACTGGTCTCTTTTGTCATCCTGTATTGGGCCAATGCCTGGTAATGCTTCTGTTGGGGGAAACTGCTCAAATTTTGTTTCTCCACAGCTTCCCCAGTGGTTGTTAATAAAGACTGCCTGTGGTAACCGTATGTCCCATCTGTACTGTGAGACATTAGCACATCTTTTAATAAGACCATAGATTCATTCAACCACACCATTGCCTTGAGGGTGGTATGGTATATGAAACACCCACTTTTATACCCTCCTCTTGGACCCAGTCTCGCACCACTGTGGCTGTAAGATGTGATCCATTATCACTTTGAATACACTCAGGAGTGTGTAGAATGCTGAACCATTTCATCAGGGCTTGACCTGTCTGATCACCAGAGCAGTGCTATTAGCTGTAGCCATAGTCAGTCCTGAAACCACTTCTACTCCCACCAAAATGTATTTCTTTCCACGGGATGGTTTCAATGGACCAGTATAATCTCTGTGCCAAGTGCTCCAAAGAGCCTTGTCTCATTTGATATGTTGGGCTGAAGATTGATTCGGGTGGTTAGCCTTAAGACTTATTAAGCCTATATAAGGAGACTCCACAACCCCTCTGGGCAGCCTATTCCAGAGCTCTGTCACCCTCACAGTAAAAAAAGTTTTTCCTTATGTTTCTGTGGAACCTCTTATGCTCCAGCTTGCACCCGTTGCCCCTTGTCCTATCATTGGACATAACAGAGAAGAGCCTGGCTCCATCCTCTTGGCACTTGCCCTTTACATATTTATAAACATTAACAAGGTCACCCCTCAGTCTCCTCTTCTCCAAGCTAACCAGACCCAGCTCCCTCATTGTGGCTCTGCGCTGGACTCTCTCAAGCAGTTCCCTGTCCTTCTTGAACTGAGGGGGCCCAGAACTGGACACAATAGTCCAGATGCAGCCTCACCAGGGCAGAGTAGAGGGGGAGGAGAACCTCTCTCGACCTACTAACCACACCCCTGCTAACACACTGAGGATGCCATTGGCCTCCTTGGCCATGAGGGCACATTGCTGGCTCATGGTCATCCTGCTGTCCACCACGACCCCAGGGCCCTTTCCCCTGTGCTACTCTCTAACAAGTCAATCCCCAGCCTATACTGGTACATGGGGTTATTCTTTCCCAGATGCAAGACTCTGCACTTGCCCTTGTTGTATTTCATTTAATTTCTTCCTACCCAACTCTCCAGCCTGTCCAGCTCTCTGGATGGCAGCACAGCCTGCTGGGGTGTCAGCCACTCCTCCCAGTTTAGTGTCACCAGCAAACTTGCTGACAGTGCACCCTGTGCCCTCATCCAGGTCATTGATTAATGTATTGAACAGTATTGGCCCCAGTATCGACCCCTGAGGGACTCCACTAGACACAGGCCTCCAGCTGGACTCTGCCCCACTGACCACAACTCTCTGACTTCTTTCCTTCCACCAGTTCACAATCCACCTCACTACCTGATCATCCAGACCACACTTTCTCAGTTTAGCTGCAAGGATGCTGTGGGAGACAGTGTCAAATGCTTTACTAAAATCAAAATAGACCACAAGTTTTTTGAGAGCTTGTCCCCTCAACCACTTAGAATGACCACAGTGCACCCTCAGCTAGGGTATGAATGGAGTCCTGCCTAAGAGACAGATGAGTTGGTTCTTCTCAGAGCAGAAGGTCTGGCAGTAGGACCCTCCTGTTGGACATGCCATCCAAGGACACTTTCATGGATTGAGTGAGTCTCCATGGATTGAGTAAGCCTTGCCCCAACCCTCTGGGTGAGTTGTTTCTTGGTCAGTCTGGTGTGGGAGTTTTCCCCTTTATGAGTGAGTGGTGCCCATTTAGGTTCATTTTTCCCTAAGTTTTAGGAATTAGTTGTGTAGTAGTTAATTCCCAACTTCTGACCTTGTATTTGGACAAAATGAGTGCTGGGTAACTTTGGTTGCAATAAACCCCCTTTTTGGACAGAGTCTGTTCTGTGGGTGCCTCTGTGACAGCAGCGCTGTGGCACCAGCATGTATGTCTGGGGCTACATCCAGGTACTCTGTCCTAGGGAAACTACAAGGGTGCCCCAACAGAAGCCATCCAGTGTTGTGCTCCCTCTGGCTTGGATCTCCAGACAGATGGCATCTCTCCTGGGAGAGGACAGATTGGTTGTGGGGCCATGAGTGAAGTCAGGTTAAACCATAATTGTTCCACTCTTTGATTTGGAGACTTTTTTGGAGTTTCTTTTTATGTTTTCTCTCTCTTTTTTTTTTTTTTTTTTAATTTCCTTAATTTTAGAGCTTTTTCAGGTGTAATTCTTTCCAGCATTTTATAGATGCCTGGCATGGAGGAAAAAAAGTCTAGGTCTGTCATCTTGCCTTATCCTTTTGCCCCATAACTTTCAGGAGCACAACTGCTTCCTGATTTAGCACTGCTGCTAAGTGAGTTAATAAAGGCACCCAATACTGTCTGCAGTGACTCTACATTTACCCTGTCAGTAACGAGTCTGGTTCCTAGCTTAGGATCCCTTTCTTTTTTTTTTATTTTGGCGAACTTAGTAGGGGGGAGGTAAGAGGAAAAAAAAAAAAATACTGCAAGAAATTGCACACATTTTATTAAAATGTGATAAATCGTGCTTGTTAAACCTGAGACAGATTCCATAACATTGTTTTGGATAGCTTGTTCCACTGGATCTCTTTGATCTATGTGTTTTGTGTCCTTGTTTTTTTGTGCTAAGTGCATGGAGGTTTTTTGCTCGCAAACATGCTTTGCAAACAGAAGTTAAATGTTAGTAATTTTGACTATTCCCAGTAATAGTGAGTTAAAGATTGCAGATAAAGTTTGTCCCAGGGATAGAGTTATTCTTCTTTCCTTCTTAGTAGCTAGAGTAGTGCCATGTTTTGGATTCAGTGTGGGAAGAATGCTGATAGTACACTGGTGTTTTGTGTTGTTGTTAAGGAATCAAGGACTTTCCAGCTTCCCATGGTCTGCCAGGGTGCAGGTGCACAAGAAGCTGGGAGGTGGAATGGACAGGAAAGCTAACCCAAACTATCCAAAGGGATATTGCCTACAATAGAATATCATGTTCAGTATATAAACCAGGGGTCCTTGTCCAGGAGGGTTGGATTGCTGTTTGGGGCCTGGCTGAGTATCCATCAGCAGGTGGTGAGAAACTACATTCTGCGTTACTTATCTTTTCCTGCGTTTTATTTCCCTCTCTTTTTGTCATATTCCTTTATGTGGTTGTTATTATTTTTTAATTATTATTATATTTTAGTTGTTTATTAAACTGTTCTTATCTCAACCTGTAAGTTTCTTCAAATTCTCCCTCACCATCCCACTTGGAAGGGGGACGTGAGCAAGCACCTCTATGTATTTAGTTGCTGGGTGGGGTTAAATGACAGCAAGGTAAAAATTATAAGATGAAGCTTGATAAAACAGGTTTCTAAAGTAACCTAAAGTAAATTAATAAAAAAATTCTTTAATACAGGGTGTTTTCTGCTTTTATGCCATATTCAATTTTATCTGTGTTATTTCGGGGGGGGGGAAGAATTTGATTTATACTTCGATTGTAGTGGGTGCTTTTCATGCTTAAAAAGTTGGGGTTTTTATAAACACTATGCTGATTTCAAGTAGCAGGGGAGAGAGGGGAAAAACCCCTCCCTTTCTGGGGAAACAGTACAGTTACAACCTAAGATGTAAAGAAGTGGATTAATTGTTACAGTGACATACATTGTGCTATGCATGAAACTCTTCAGTTACAAGGATTAGTTTCTGACTTAGAATCATAATAGGAATTGAAAGGTTCAAGTATTTGTCTTGAGTCTAAAATTTATTCCATAATCCTGTTCTTCTGATCTTCAGGATTGTGTGCCAGGCCTAAATGTATTATATTTGGTATTTTATGGTGTTTCAGATTAAGACATCTCTTTTCTTGGTGGAACTTACTCTTTCAGATGTTTAAAACCATTGTTTAAATACATCCTAAGTCCTCATTTTATGAGGCAATGTAAGCTAAGTAGTTTTCATAGACTTTTTTGTCCCTGATCACTAAAATTTTATTTTTTTTACGCTGTTATTCTACATGTGATTTCACTTGTGTCTTTTTCTGTGTTGATTTAATAAAAAAGGTAGAAGTCTAGGGAAGACTGACTATTCTCTCTAGTATTTGATTTCTTCATTTAATTCAGGAAGCACAAGCTAATGATCATTGTTTTAGTTTCATTTATTTTTGTTGTTTTTTTGCAGAATTTTGGAGTTGACTTTAAATAAATTTTCTTAGCCTTTTCACAGAAGTTTTGACTTATGATTTATCAGTGGCTTTCTGCTTCCCTTTTGTCAACAGGCAAAAATTGTTACTTCTTTTTGTAAAACAGAGGCAATATATTATTTTTTCCCAAACACTCTTCTGATGGCACAAATAATTTTGTTCAAAATGTAGCATTTCCAGCTTCTTTAATACTGATGAAAAATAGTTTCTGTCACAAAATGACCTTATTGACTCAACCATAAAAAATTCCAGTCCACCCTTTTTTCATGTTTAAGCATACTTGGTGCAGTGTTCTTCTTTTACCTGCTAACGTGGCTTAAAGGGGATGACTGAGTTATAATGATGTCAAATCTCTTCACATCTGTACATCTGTTGGAACCAGCTATTCATTATTACTTGGCATTCACTCTTTTACTATTGAAGATATTAACTCACAAAACTATAAAATAAATTTTATGTAATTGAATAATGTAATCTTTATTGCATATTATAGGAAACAAAATACAGACTTTTCTTAGATCAGCCACAGGAAGTAAGATTTAAGAACAGGTTTTTTCCTTTGCTGTAAAGTATTTTGCTATCCACAATACAGTAGAACATAAATTTTGTCTAAATTTATGGGCTGTGGAAGACTTTCTTTCTGAAGTCACTATGCACTATTTGAATCAGACAGCAGAGGCTATTGCTGAGATGGTAATATTTTGACCAGTCTGATTAAAGAAATTGGGTTATGTCTCCATTTAAGACATGGCAAGTCCACATGAAACACAGAGCAGGATTTGCCTCTATCAGCCCCTTTTCCCCCTCCCTTCCAGGAGAGGATAAAAAGGGGAATAAGGAAAAAGAAAAATGCCTCGCCAGAGACTGGAAATTAAGACTGTAACAAACAATGAATAACAGGAGGAAAACAGAATGAGGAATATTAAGGGCAGAAGGATACAGAACTCCATCCAAAACCTGCTCTTGGGTGGCGATGGGTTGCGCAGTGCACGTGGAATCAGGGCCAGCCATGATGAGATGCCCTTGCCCAGAGTCCCCCCACCTCAAACTTCCAGTCTCCTTGCTCTATGGAGTGTGGCAGGGAATTGAAGGAAATAACAGCTGCCCTCTGACTCCTCAGGGTCCCAGGGTTACCGCCTGCCCCTCCTCCTTTCCCCCCAGTGTGTTCACCCTTAAACCACAAGAAATGACACCTGAGTGTTGATAATATGAAGAGCAACATTTTAGTGTCACCTTCTTACCTTTTAGAACTCTGCATCCCTCCTTCAGTAATAGGCAACTTGAGACAAGTCAGCTTTTATGACATTTTGGTTAAAGAATGGAAGATAAATTCTGAGTTTGTGCTGCTAGGGAATGGTGACTTAAACATTCAATGATAAATTTTGGGCCTACTCTTTTGTTACCAAGAGAGCTTCTTCTTACTACAGTCTACTCACATTTAATTTGTTTTTTCTTAAATTAACATCTCTTGTATTTGTTCATTTGTAAATATATACCCTCTTCTCTTTCTGTATCATTGCTGAACATTAATCAGTAAAAATGAACTTGGTTCCTGTTAGAAAGAGAAACTATTTTTGTGACAGTTCTGTGACTAGAACTTCCTTCATTTGGTCTGACACAATTGTATTCTTCAGAATTTTTTTTCTGGATTTTTTGTTGGGGTTAATGCAGAAGGCAGTGTTGGATGACTTCAAATAGAGTATATTTATAACAAATTATTTGTGTGAGATGTACCTTTAAACTTTTACCTTACAGTTTAACTCTGGTACCAGAGGTACCTGAAAACCTAAGTATGAGGTCACATCATAAAAAAGAACTGGCAGCTCAACTAAGTGCAGTTTAACACAAACTTGTTAGACTTCCTTTTAGAAGCATTCTTGACTGTCATTGGAAATCTGCAGTAGCCTGATTCAGGCCAGACTACAATAATCAACAAAGTTCAGATTCCATGGCTCAGACTAATACGTTACAGCAGGCTTAGTTTAAAGTGAACTATATCTATGTTCAATGAACTAACAGGTGTGCACTCTGTTGTGAATAAATGTGGAATACATGTTTATTTTGGCCTCCCTGTGAAATTAATATAGGTGATTATTATGTTTTCACTAGCTGAATTTCTGTGTATATCTTACTTAACCATTTTACAGTGTCTAGCTGCAGCATATGATTCAGATACCCTTATAATTCAGGCAATGTTTCATCCATTTCTTTTCCCTTCTGTGCTGTAGCTCAGATATAGGTAATATCCTTCACATTATCTTGTGTTCTTCTGCTTATTAAGAGATGTTTTCCTACCTGTGGGGAGAATGTGAGGTGGAAAAAGTACTATTGGGTAATCTTAAGCTATTCCTTCCTCTTGCCCATTTTCAAACTAGAGAATTTTACTGGATTTTGACACTGTTTTGGGATATGTAGTCTCTGTTTGCATTGAATCTAGAGATAATATGGGGTTTATGGTGTCCCTGAGCATCCAAGTTGTTTCCTAAGGAACCTTAGTGGGCCTCTGAGACACAAATTTTAGGGACTAATTAAAACCAACTTCTAATAAGCTAATGAAATAGCTCTTGAAATCCATTCTAGATAATACCAGAAATTATTTCAACAAGCTAATTTTGCCGAAGCTTTCTGGATCAGACCTTACACAAGATGCTTCATCCCATCTGTAAGAGGAAACAAAGGAAGGAATGTTACAGTTGTGCTTTCACAATATATGTGATCTGATGACATTTCGGTAATAAAGATGCAATTTTGATGCTGTAAATGAGACAAGGATTCTAAACCAGATCTGTGTGAGAAAATAGTACTATAAAACAGAAGGGAAATAACAATCAAATCACCCCAAGTATAATCCTCCTGTAATGTAAGCATCTGAAAACTACTCATTTCTTGTTTTTCAGTTTACAGGGACTTGCCATGGGGCCCTGAAGCCTTTTCTTCATTAATTCAGAGGGGCTGGACCTAAATGGCACAGTATGACTTTACTCCAGCCTGGCTTAAATTTTCTACTTCACCATCATCAGCAAAGGTAGGTTCTTTGTTGTTCTTTTGAAGACATGCTCTCATTACTAGAGAAGTCTAAATGTTATCACCTCAATCACAATAAGAAATGCACATCAGTTTATGAATAAGGTGACAACAAATTATGTCTATTGAGTCTTGTCACGATTATATAGTTGTACCGTGGCTGTCATGCTCTTGCCTCTAGTAGAATTTGTTTCTTGAGTCACCTAATTCATGGAAGGAAGCTTGTGCCTGGCCACAGAGCTGTTGTTAGACTGAGATTGCCTTCATCAGGAGTTTAAAATAAGTTATTTTATTTTGTGCTAGAAGTACCCAGAGAGAGGCATGTGTTTGTTGTTCTTGCTTCTGACTTTGTTCTGTGTCCTATAAATTTTACAGAAATGTTATTATATCACCCAGGTGCTTTTAAAGAAATGCTTTTGAAATAGAACTACTGAAATGTCTTTTCAGTTTCTGGTGGGATGCTTGTTACTACTGGTGGAGTGCAGTGCCTTCAAATATTGGTGCATTTTCACCCTGGCTGTTTCACCTAGACTACAGCTGCTCACTTTATACTATAGGACAGTTAGCTTGGAAACAGGAAATAGCAATCTCTGAATTGTTAGTATTTGTAAATATTCTAGGAAGTCATGAATATGTCTCATAAATGTTTCTCTCTCTCTGGGTTTGTTTTTTTTTTTTTCCTGGCCTATCCTCCTATTCTTTCTTAATTTGTGCAAATGCAGAAACAGAGGAAGCAATGGGTATTCAAAATCATATTTCCCTATTCGTAGACTTGTCTTATTTGTTATGAACTTTTGAATGAGATATCCATATCTTCAGCTATGAGAGTGGAATTGCCTTACTTTAATGTATTTAAGTTTCTTCCTGCCTTTCACAACCATGGAAAATGCTTAGCCTTTATGAACTTAGGACAATAGGCTTATGCTGTTGATAAATGCAGTTAGAAAGCAGTATTAGCTGTGTTCCCATTGTTTTGCTTATACATGTCTACACACACATACATGAATTTTTTTTTTTTAGCCAGGCCATTGAATATCCTTATTCATATTGTTTGTCCTGGTTTGAGTGAGAACAGAACTAATTCTGTTCAGTGATTTTACTTTTCAGCTCAGGTCTTCTAACTGCAGTTCTAAGTAAGTTCTAAGTAACTCAGTTCTAACTGCACTGTCTGCAGTCAGCAGCCTGTTTTCACAGACAGTATCTGCTTCCAGCAGTGATAACACCCCATGTTTAGAGTTAGTACCCAGGATTGGTGTGCAGACCAAGGCCACTGCTGTATCTTGTGTACCACATTGGGGGGGGTGCAGAAAGTGAAAGGCTGCACCTGCAGGGAGGAGCGGACAGGACAGGGGACCCTAAACTGACCAACGAGGGATTCCAGCCCATATACGTCATATTCAGTATAAAGCTGAGGGATCAGGAAGGTCAAGCCCCTGCTTGGCTTGGCTCAAATCTTCTTCCAGTTTCTTCCTCACTTCTCCAATGGCCAGCATCTGAGGGGGACTCTGTCTGTTCTGCTTTTGATCCTGAACCATGTGTTCCTGAATCCGGTACCAGAATCCGGCTCCTGAATGTGATTCCTGTCTGCTGCTGGACCCAGTCTGGGACTTTCCCAGCACCTGCTCCACAGCATCCATGGTGATGGTGATGTAATTGCCACTGGGGGTGGGTTGGGTTCAATACTGGGTTTGTATATATTTGTATATATTCCATTTTTATTCTTATTATTTTCTTTTTCACTAAAGCTGTTCTAGTTTCCTTTTCTAATTGCTAAGTGTCTCTCCCTTTTTCCCTTTCTCTTCCCCTTTGGAGAGGGAGGGGGATTAACAGAAAGAATCTCTTATAGGTCTAGCAGGCTGCCCTGATCCTAAATCACGATATTGCTCTATTTATCTTTTTTTCTACACTTACCTAGCAGAAGCATCTCTTTAAAGTATAGTCTAACAGCAACTCTCCTTTGTTGTTCTGGTAACATCAGGCCTATCTGTTCTAGGATGGTTCCTGTGATCTGTTTGCTTTCATTCTGCTTGATTTCTGATGCGTTCATCTCTTGATCTGTTTGCTGGTTTTTTTTTCAATGTAATACACTTTAAATTGGAAAAGTAATCAGGGTTTAGTTTACTGTGGTATCACAATTACAAAACAATCTTCACCACATATTTCAAGAATCTGCTAGAAGAGCTTTTATCTGTATGATTGAAGAGTCAATATAGCAGAACAAACGTAAGTTCCAGAACAATTCCAGTACTGCTAAAATATACCTGAGGTATGGATTGTACTTGTCAAGTCATTCCTGAACTATGTGAAATTTCATTGCAAGTGTATGTTGTGGAATCTGTTCTCTTCCATGATTCTTTGACTCAAGAAGTTTAAACAGACTTTCTTTCATCTCTTGCAAATGCTCTATAGTTGTATATTTTCTCCATTACAGTCTCTGTGCTTCATTGTTTGAAATGCAGCTTATTTTCTTGCATTATCTCCTCTCTTAATGATCAGCATTCTGTGATATACGGTTCATATGGGTCTTCAACACTTGCAAAGTCTTCTTGGTAGTACCTGATATGTAGTAATTCTTCGCTTATAGAATAAGTCTTGTCCTGTGATTCCTCTACAAGACAGGTCTCAAACGTTGTGTCCCCCTGTCCCATCCATTTCCTAGATTAGACTTTTTTTTTTCTGCTTCCCATATATCAACAAAGCAGCAGAAAAGATCAGGTGAGAGGGATGAGGATGAAGAGGAAATATTAGGTGAGGAAGGCAAGGTGTAACATGTTTCATGAGGAATGGATATGGAATGAGGCAGTGATATCAACAACATTTATACTTGAAAAAGAGAAACTGAGCTCTGCCTGGTCCATTTTTATTTCTCCGAAGGGGCATTCTAGGAATTGCATCTTTGGGAGCTTAGTTTGCCCTGCTGATCCTGGGTAGTCAAGGATTTTCCTTATGTAGATAAGGTCTAGCATTAGAAAAGCCTAATGCCAGGAATATGGGATTGCAGGTGAACTTTTGTAGTGTGACAGATACAGATTACATCTGGACTGAAATCTACCTTACCTGTTGCCATGATTTCCTCTTAAGGATAAGTTTTTGTATCATTTCCCTGTCACTTACACAGCAAAGTCCACCTAAATAGCTGGGTATCCATTGCTCAGTAGCTTTCAGGTCCAGAGCTATTGTATTTGCTTAAGTGCAGCATTGCAGTTGAGCAGATGGAAATGGGAAGGTGTTGTGAATAACGAAGTCATCTTGGACTACGAATGGCACTTTTCTGAAAGGAGTGCTGTAAAATGTGTATGTGGAGACTGAAGATAGACTGGTAGACTTAGTTTGTGCAAGCTTACATTTACTTCATGGTAAGCAGTGAGATTCTTTCTTACACTTCAAAAAGCTGTGTTGCTTACTTTCTTGACTGGCTGAGCCTAGTCAGATGATTTCTCAACTTCCAGAAGTTGCCAATAGATTTCCTGTTGATGGGAAAGTTTGCTGTAACCCCTGCCACAAGAGTCTTGACGGGCTGATACCACCATCATGTGGGCAAAATGCAAACTGCATGACATTTGCACACAATTCAGAGACTTCATTGTATCACGTACAACTCAGATGGAACGTACAAGATGCTGTCAGTTATGCTTTGTGAAAATGCTGTTGTTTTTCAAAGTTCCTTCAAAAAACCAACTCCAAAAGCAGTATTAGAAGGTTCGCATATGTGAATGAACACATGAAGCATCTTCTAAAATTTCATCTATGATCAACAGCTCTGTAGCTTTCTGAAATTTTTTTGGTAATTCATTCAAATATTTTAAGGATTTGTTTTACTTAATATTGAGATTAATTTTTGAACTACTTAGATATTTTTGTAGTATCTCGTGGTTTTCTAGTGTTTTTTTTCCTCCCTCTCCAAGTTTGTCTAGAACGGCATTTGCCTCTCAGGCCTCAAACTGAGAGCGCAATCCCTTTTCATTTGACTTCTGTAAGGCTTGGAAATACACGTATTTTAGACACAAGTGATGCTTACTTGCGTTTGAATTCACTGCTTAAAGCAGTGAATTTTGAACAGCACCTTGAGCTCTGCTGGGGCATCATCAGTAGAACTTGGGTATAATTTTTTGTGTGTGATTTTCTCTTGTGGGGAAGGTAAGAAGATGGAAATAATCGTGTTCATGTTTTCCAACAATAGTTTAAACTATTACTGTGGTGGTTTTTGGTTTTGTGAGTTTGTTTGTTTCTTTGTTTTGCTTTGGTTTTAGTTTTGCTTTTCCTACTCACTTTGACTAGTGGAGTACTGATACATTAAAGATTTATTTTTTTAAAGTTTCTAAAATGCCTACTTAAAACCTGATAATTTGAGGTATATTTGTGGATCTGTACACTTTTGACTCTAGGTTTTAATGTATTTCATAACTAGTTGCATTTGCCTGTTAAGTTATAATTCAAATTCAAATATATATATACAAAACCAGTAATTGGGCCTTTTTTGGCCTTTTTACAGCTGCCTCTGGTGAAAGCAAACTCCTTGCTTTCTATGGACTGCATATGTGTAGTCTCTGAAAACCTGAATTAAGATCCCAGACTTGTTTTCTGCCTTCCAAACTGGGATCTCCTATCCCTTCTTACCTTTTTCTTTGTTTGTTTGTTTGCTTTTGTTTTTTCCTTTGCTGCAACACATGTCACTTGTCCTTCATTCTGCTGCCAAAACAAGATAATCACTTGGTTTTTTTACATTCTGTCACAAGCATGGTCCTCAGCATTGCTCCGTGTCCTAGAGCAGATGATACAACTTCCACTTTGCTAGCATGGGATATAGTGACAACTTTGAACATATGTGGAGACTGCTGCATTGTCTGTGATTCAAAGGCCTTTTGAGAATGAATTATATACACTATGAGTAATGTGCCTGTTACAGCTCTGATAATTCAGTTTTGTTATTAGTCAGATATCTCAGGTTTACCACTTGTGTTCCTTTACAGTCATCACTGAAGTTTGAAAAACATCCTGAAAATTTTTCTTGGACAAAGAATCGTTATGAAGCAAATCAGAGAAGATACAACTCTTCAGATGGGTTTGGTGCTAACACTGTATGGTCTAACAGAGGTAAAATTTAGCTTGTATTAAGGATTTTGAATAAGTTTACTTCATTGCTTTGTGGCACTTTAGCTAGAAAAAAAGGTGATGATTATAGCTTTCCTGTGCAAAATTCTTATTCTGCAGTAAAATGATGGTAATGGAAAAACAGGTCTGGGAGAGGATGTGATGACTAAGGGTTGGTTTAAGTAGTGTGATCACAGGTCTGTTTGTCTCTTAAGAAGAATAAGCTTGTTGAGTTAATATTCTAGCCAACAACATGTAAATGAGCAGCCAGAAAAGGAAGCTGACGTCCTAATGTTGGATGACTATCCTCTTTCTCTGGCACTGTTTTGTAAGATCCTTCTCTGCTGTTTACATGACTAAAAGCTTCAGTTTACTTTGCTGTTGCATCACAGAGTTATAGAGCTGCTGAATTAACTTGTCCAGCAATTTTGCAAAAGTAGAATAATCTTTTAAAATTGTTTGTAATTACATTTCTTTAAAAATCTAAGGGCGTCATAAGAGAAGAGAGAATGGTTGTCATTCACAAGACAGAAGTGGGACAGAAAATGTAAACTGTTTTGCGGGACACCGTGGCAGAGGTTGCCGCACTTACACTAGCGCTTTCTACCGTGGAAAAGGCCAAAGGCTGCATGGAAACAATGGAACTAATAATGAAACTGGCAAAAAGGAAGACAAAGAAGTACCCCAACAGTTTAAGGCTGAGGATTTTGTAAGTTAATTGTAACTATAATAAATGAGGTTTCATTGTTTCTGCAAGTGCCATACTGTCCGTTACAAGCTACTTAGGACATTTCACCAGCTTCAGATTGTCATATAAGGGATCACCCTTCCCATCGGTGAGGGGGTGTTAGCCATTCATCCACTAACTTGTTTCTTCTTTTACAACCAGTTTTTATGATTATATGTTTGTTGTTGTCACTTAAGAGCTTAAGTGAAACTCCAGTTAGGTTCCAGTTTACAGTGGTACGTATGTGTATTAAATTCTACACAGTTACCTTACTGGAAATCCGAAGCACTAACAAAGAGATCTTTCTTCCCATGGCCCTTTGAGATCCCATGCTTAACATAGAATTATAGGGTGTGTTTTGTTTTCTCTGGACAATTCAGGTAATGGCATTGACTGCTGCCTGATATTTTTTGTTGGAAAAAAGAAATGAGTGAGCGTTGCCTATTTGGGTGACAGAGGGAAGTGTCTGTTCTGTCTCCAATTAAAAAGTCTTTTCAGCAGAGGTCATACTGCTGATGTCACTTCCATTCTTCATTTCATTGGTCCCAGAATTCAAGGTATATTTTTTAATAATGATAAAAATTTCTTTCAGCCTTCTTTGAACCCTGAATATGAGAGGGCACCAAACAAGATTAAATCTCCAGCTAGAGGTGTCTGGGGTGAGTATTTTTGATGATTTTAAATGCAGTGGAGATCTGAAGCAGTTTTATTTGAAACGTAGGAATTTTTAAAATAGTAAAAAAGATTCAGAATTACATTATAAAGGTATAGATTGTTATCGAGGAAACTTCAATATTATTACAGGTAAGTATCTTTTTGTCAGAGAGGTAACACTTAGGTTTGAACATCAATCTATTGGTCTGGAGATGCAGTCCCAACTAGGATTCTCAACCAGAACAAATATACGTCTTTTTTGTAAAGGTGTCAAGAATTTATCTTCACCTTTTAGGAGGAAATGTATGTGATTTCTAGCTGAAAACTTCATAAAAGACTGCTTCTGACTTAGTAGACCTGTGGCAACTATTTGGAGAGAAACCTAGGAGGTCTTAGAAGAGCAGGTTAGCTTGCAGGTGGTTAAGCATCTCATCCTGGAAGCAAGTGTCTTAAGCTGTTGGTTGTGCTTCTAAATTATGAGTAACAAATGCAATTCTGAGAGGGGGTCTTGAACATAACTGTAGTCTAGGATTGTTTTCTTGTCTCTATCTGATAAAATTTGGCTGACATTTTACAATTCGGTGGGCTTTATGTAGTCAATTGTTCACCCTTAAGAGGGTGGCAGCTTTAGACTGCACAGGTTTTGAAGTAATAAACTTAATCAAAATAAGAACCTTTCTCTTTATGAAGAAATAACCTCAAACATAAAGCTACTACTTATACTGTTGCTAATACTGAGATATGAAACTAGTTGGTTGTTATAAATGTACTTCAATTTGCTGATTCCTTTTCTCATACTTCTCCAGTATGTTTTGAACTCTTAGGTCTCTTTGGTAGCACTAGATGTAGGCCAGCCACTCAGTATAAATATCTAAATGCTAAGAACTTTTGGAAGACCCTAAACGATTGGACTGCTTTCCAGTTTTGCGTGTCTAGCATCTTTCATGTGAAAGTTGTGAAATACAGTTATCATTCAATAAGAGAGCAAAAATAACTAACTCTTTCATAATGAAGTTGGGAAAAAATTCATAGCAATCTGAGCTTTTTACAACCTTTGCAACCCTCTAGCTGTGGCTACTGCCTGTGTGGCTCAGTTTGATCTGAAGGATGGCAAGCTTTCCGGGCTTTTTGGATATCACTCCTCACAAGCAAAGGAAGGAGCAGTTCTGTTAGCTACATAACATCATAGAATGGTTTGGTTTGGAAAGGACCTTTAAAGATCATCTAGTCTAGCCTGTAAGCTATAGTGGTGTGGCTTCTTGCAGCTTACAGCTTGGTATCTTACTTTATTACAGTTCAGCTATTGCAAACCTTGTGTTGTAATTGAAAAACTGAAATTAAAGCTGTTATTATTCCCCTTAATAGGAAAAAATATTCAGGACAGGAGGGATCTTACTACCCCCTTCTGAAGCCTGTTAAATATATATGCTTCTGTTAGGTAATGTTTTACCTTGTGTATATGTGATGACAGAATGCAAGTATTATGAAAAGTCTTTTCATAAAGTTTAATGAAAGATAAGTATGCAGTTACCTTATGAACTGGAAACTTAAGATTATATACATGTGCGCTCTTATAATATATACACTTCTTTTTTCCAGAGTACCCTTTGAATTCTAGATCTCCGAGAATACTGGCCACTGAAAAGGGCAGTGCAAAAGAACTTCAGACAGATAGGTTCCCAGTAGTAGGAAATCTCAATTCACAGCCAGCACGGAATGGAACTACCACAAGCACTTGTAAAGAAAAAGTCCCTAAGCCTGTCATTCCACCTTCAAAGGTGAGTTTTGGATACCAGTGGCATGAACAATAGGCTGAAAAAAATAATGCTGTAATTCTGAATGTGTTATTTCACCCCCAAGAATATTGTCCCTGGAGTATTATCCTTTCAACTCCTGCTACGTGCAGCACCCAGTGGAAGTGAATTGAAAAAACCTTTTCTTGGTTTTCTTTTTAAAATATACCGTAATTGGATCTCTCTTTATTTCTCATTTACCTTTTTTAGGAAGTGCAAAAGCTGTCAATATGAGAGTGAAAAAGGGTGTTTTTATCTTGTGGAATATCAATGCTTACTGTATGTATGATTTTAACAGAACAATAGATACCTCACAGAGAGATATAGTTGGCATAAAAATACCTTCAGAATTTATCCCAATTATTGATAGACATGATGTTACAACATATTAGTGTCTTTCTGGTCACTTTCCACATGCAGCTTTCCCTGTTCATCTCTTGATTTTTTGTTTTAGGACTTTTTTCTATGCTCCTGAGTGCATATAGCGGAGTGGTTCTTAAAAACAATACTTTCAGGTGATAGACATTCATACCTCATGTCTTAATACCTCGAATATGAGGTTCTAAATTGTTTTGAAATTTTAATCTTTATGTAAAAGTGTAAATAGTATTTGTGAGTAGCTGAATTGCTTATAAATAGTCTCTTTTCAACAAAAAAGCAGGTTTTGGCACTAAACTGAGGTTGTAGTTATTATTTGCTTTTACTTAATATTTTTTTTCTAAAGATTCCTGAAAATAATACTGTATTAATGACTCTTTGTCAAAGTTTCTGTTTAAAATTCTGTTTAGCCTACACAGCAGAAAAGCCAAGCAAAAGGAAATAAACCTGGGAATCCATTTCCTCATAAATCTGAATATGGTGTTGGCAATTTCAGTCCTTTCAAATCTACTGCCAAGGCATTTACTGCGAAAGAGGTAAAGCAATGTCTGTAGTTATTATCAAATCTGTAAAATGTTTATTTGGTTAAATGGGATCAGTAAGTTTTACGCATAACTGTATTAAATAATGTTTTTTGAAAGTTAATGTGTGAGAAATACTGAAGGAACATCATTGACCTGCAAATACTGCGCAGTTTGCTTTCTGGGTTTGATTTGGAGAAAAACCAGTGCATTAGGAAGTATAACCCAATAGGTTAAACTTCAAAACTGCTGATAGTATGATACCCTTCAGAAGGTTCACTGTTCGTTAGGAGTGCTCCATAAACCTGCATCTCTGGGTTTACATATAAGAACTATATATACTGAAATAGAAATACATTCCCTGTTCATTTCACTGTGGCTATATTGTGAAAGCTGAAGCTACTGGTGCTAGATTGTTCTTTTGTCTTTCAGAGTTTTATGAATGAATAATACGATTTCTTTTTCTGACTCCTTAATTTAGTGTAGTAGGTCAAATTTTTCATCTCCTGTTTGCAAAGCTAGTCAGCCTTGTTCAACAAAATCGTCAAGAATACGGACTCATAAGAAAAGTGAATTTTTTAAAACGTTGAAACAAGATAGAGTGGAAGAGGAACATGAAGATAAGAATCATGCTGGGAAAGAGCAGGTAGTTTTTACTGATACCTATTGTAGATCCAGCAGTAGTAGTTTTCAGATGGGCCATAAATGACTTTTTATTTTGCTATGAACAGCTGTTAAGTTATGGCCTTGGATCTCTAAATGAAAGCAAGGAATTGTATTTTGATGAATTAAAAAAAAGTTATTCCAAGTACAGCTCTTCCTTCAGTGCTTCTTAGAAGTTCGTTCTTTTTTCTTTCTGCAGTATCTGTTAATACATATTAATAACTGAGGTACATCTGTCTTTAGCAACAATAAAAAGATTAAATTAAGCTTAGTACATTAACTTAGTCATAGAACCATTTAGGTTTGAAAAGACCTTTAAGATCATTGACTCCAGCCATTAACCTAACACTGCCAAGTCCACCACTAAAGCACATCCCCAGATGCCATGTCTACACATCTTTTAAATACCTTCACGGATGGTGATTCAACCACTTTCCTGGGAAGCCTATTCCAATGCTTAGCAGCCTGTTCACAGAATCACAGAATGTTAGGGATTGGAAGGGATCTTGAAAGATCATCTAGTCCAATCCCTCTGCCAGAGTAGGATCAACTAGATCAGGTGACACAGGAATATGTCCAGGCAGGTTTTAAATGCCTCTGGAGAAGGACACCCCACAACCTCTCTGGGCAGCCCATTCCAGTGCTCTGTTACCCTCACTTCTGTGAAGAATTTTTTCCTAACATCCAACCTAGACCTCCCCTGGTGCAACTTGAGGCTGTTTTACCTTGTCCTATTGCTTCTTACTTTGGAAAAGAGACTGACCACCACCCCACTACAACCTCCTTTCAGGTGGTTGTAGAGAGCAAGAAGGTCTCCCCTGAGCCTCCCTTTCTCCAGGCTAAACAACTCCAGTTCCATCAGCCTTTCCTCATAAGACTTGTGCTCTAGACCCTTCACCAGATTGATTGTCTTTCTTTGGACCTGCTCCAGAACCTCAATGTTGTTCTTGTAGTGAGGCGCCCAAAATTGAATACTGTATTTGAGGTGTAGCCTCACCAGTGTGGATTACAGTGGGACAATCACTTCCTTACTCCTGCTGGCCTCACTGTTTCTTATAGAAGACAGGATGTCATTGGCCTTCTTGGCTACCTGGGCACACTGCTAACTCATATTCAGCGCTGTTGACCCTTACTCCCAGATCACCCCACATCCCATTTGCCTTGGACCATCAATCCAGCCTATCCAGATCCCTCTGTAGAGCATTTCTACCTTTAATCAGATTGACACTCCCACCTAATTTGGTTTCATCTGCAAACTTACTGAGGGTGCTCTTGATCCCCTCATTGATAAACGTAGTAAAGAGAACAGGACTCAATACTGAGCCCTGGGGAGCACCACTTGTGACTGGTCACCAACTGGATTTAACTCTATTCACCACCACGCTTCGGGCCTGGACAGCCAGCCAGTTTCTTACCCAGCAGATTACACCCGTCCAAGCCATGAACAGCCAGTTTCCCCAGGAGAATGCTGTGGGAAACAGGGTCAAAAGTTTTACTGAAGTCTAGGTAGATGAAATCCACAGTCTTTCCTTCATCCACTAAGCAGGTCAACTTGTCATAGAAGATCTGTTTAGTCAAGCAGGACCTGACTTTCATAAACCTGTTCTGACTGGGCCTGATCACTTGGTTGTTCTTTATGTGCTACGTGATGGCACTGAAGATGACCTGCTCCATAACTTTCCCTGGCACTGAGGTCAGACTGACAGGCCTGTAGTTCCCTGTATTCCTCCTTCTGTCCCTTCCTGTGAATGGACATCATGTTTGCTAACCTCCAGCCAACTGGGACCTCCCCAGTTAGCCAGGACTGCCAATAAATGATGGAAAGCTGACTTTTGTCAGCTCCCTCGGTACCCTTGGGTGGATCCCATCTGGCCCCATGGACCTGCGGAGAGCAGTGTGTAATTGCTTGGCTACTAGTTGTCTTACAAAACAATTAATGAAAAAAACTTGCTTCTGCTTCTCAAACCATTTATTTTCTAATTAGAGTGTTTAGATAACCAGAAGTTCTCTATTCTTGG
This sequence comes from Todiramphus chloris collaris, assembly GCA_025345505.1. NCBI lineage: Eukaryota > Metazoa > Chordata > Aves > Coraciiformes > Alcedinidae > Todiramphus > Todiramphus chloris. Next base: position 7,067,366 of record JANVCC010010406.1, read on the forward strand.
TGTAATCATAGCAGCAATAGTTCAACATATGCATGCATAATGAACTCAGTTTTACTTCTGAATTGAGTATGTGGAGGCCTATACTGTCTGTATGTAGTATCTATGAGGTTTCTTTCAACAAATTGGTTTATGCAGTGCTTGGCTGGCAGCAGAGAACATTTGTGTCAGTGCTATGAGCCACCAGCAATCCATAAGCACCGTTATCATACATAGTCCAAGTTACTGGAAGGTAAGTATTGTATTAATCAGGATGAGATGATCACGAGTGTTTAAGTGAGTGGTTTATGGTGTATTAGCAAAACAAAAAACTCCCATAAATTACAAATCAGACAGATAAATGAGTGGTTTTAAGGAAGGTTTATTAGGATTCAGATATTTGAATATAGAAACAGTGCCACTGGTCATTACTTATAATATTAAGTTTGATTTTTCTAGCTCTGTTGATATTTCAGGCAGAATAAAATTTGCAGTATTGGACCTGTACAGCTTAGCTGCATGTGTGAGTTAAGAAAGGTCTGAACCTTTCCATCAGGCATTTTATGGCTGAGCATCCTGAGATGGTTGTTGTGGTTAATATTATTCATGTGTATTAAAGAAACACACAAAGATTTTGATTTAAGATTAAAAGGATGTTGAGAAACATTGTCTTGTGCTTCAGGATTCTGGCAATAGTACATGAACTTGGTGGGAGTTTCTGTGCCTATGACAAAGGCTTTCAGTAATGGAAGCTGTAATGTCCTTGGACAGGTGTATGTAACACATAGCCTGGGGTAGTTGTTGGTAAGTGCATGGTTCGCTTTCCCTGTCATTGCTCTTTCACTAACAGGTGTGAAAAGATCTTAAACAAATCATGTAACTAATAGCTGTCCCACTTTCAACATGCATTTTAATAATCATCAGTAGAAGACATGGTGTGCAACTGAGTGGATGAGGGAGATAACTGCACAACAGTATTCTATGATGTGATCCTGTTGATAAAATTTTATTGCCTGCAGCAACAAATTTCAGCCCTGAAATAACGAGGTGAATCGTAATCAGAAGCTGAATCATGCTTTGAAGAGCCTATTTTGCCCTATATATATTAAAATTGTCTAGTATTTTTATGACTTTTGATAATCATATGCATTATTCAGGCACATGATTGAGCAGCTGAATGTATGTTTACGGGGATACTTGCTCTTAAGAAATTTTTGCTGAGCATTCTAAGGTTTCTGGAAGCAGACAACACTGGGTGGGAGGGAAATTACCATAATGGTCTTGATTCTGAACTCTGAAGTATGGTTTCTTACAAGTGCAGCACTGGCTGATTGTGAGATTGCTTCCTGACATGGATAATGCTGTTGTATGCCCTCTTTAGGGATTTTGTTGTCAAAGGATTGTTAACTAGATAATGATCGTACTGTCCTCTTTGTTTTTAGAGCTGGTAAGACTTCTGAGGCTATTTGGCTCTTTGCTAAACAAGATTGACAGGATGCCACATGAGTAGAATATAAAGAAACACCTCTGCTTTATAGGATTAAAGAGCTTTTAATATTTTAGTGAACCTGAACTGTCTGCTTTCTACTTTCTTCGTAGTTCTTATTTCATGGTTAGTAAGTACAGTTGATGTTAACAGCCTGAGAAGCTGTAGTGACTGCATGTGTGTAGGGGAAGTTGTCTGAATTTAAAGAGCAGTATCCTTCTGAACTTGTGCAGATGAATTTGTTGGTTGAGGTGTGGTGGCTGTGAGCTGCCCCTTACACTAAGCAAACTTGAGAACTCTTATGCTGTCAAACTTCTGACACATGTGGCTCTGATGCTTAATTAGGAACATGGTTTGCATGTCCAACCTGTTGTTTCTGTAAGTATAAAAGTCAGCTTAAACGTTTGAATTTTAAGATACGTTTGAAACTTTGTAGAAAAGGCAGAGTGTGGGAGTTGTTTTCTACATTACTTGATCAGGGGCATAACTTGAGATTTCTGTAGTGCGCAAGTATTTAAAACTCTAGAAAGATGAACAGAATAACCCCCAAAGTAGCATAGAGTGTCGCCACTTAAACTTAATCAAAGTCACTGAATTGCAGCAATTTCCATTTGTGAATGGAATTTACTTTTAAATTTCATGTATATGTAACTATTTTTAACAGAATGAGGAATCCTTTAACCTGTGTAACAGCAACAGTCCTCATCATGACAGAGATGTAAACCAAAATTTTGAAAACGAAATTCCACAGAAGAGTGACAGTGCTTCAGTTACATCTCAACAGGTCATTCAGTCTTCAGCTTTCCCTCAGGGAGATGTGCTTTCAAGCTTCCTCGAGGAAGAGTATAGGTATGTGCTTTTTATAACGTAAAGAATGTTCTTTCCTGGTAAGTAGCACGTCATAATTCTTACTAGTTCAGAAGTCAGAATCTGAAAACTGAGAACATATACATTATTTAATATGTACTGTTAAAAGTTCAACCTCTAGATATGCACTAAGTTGATATGGAATATGCTTTGTTTCTACTAGACTTGTGTACTGACTTAAACTTACTTTACTAAAAAATTGATATATTTCCTTATAAAGAAATAAAGCAAACTGCATAGTGACTTCATCTCTCTGATTTTGATCTGCTTGTCTAGGAGGAACAATTCATGTAATTGATATTTATAGTAATAAGAATTTAAATGCTTCATCTTATGTAAAACCCTAGTGAGTTTTTCCTCTTTATTAAAGGGGTTTATTATTTCTATGTTGTTGGCACTGTCGCTGATATCACAAGACAATGCACTGAAATGAAAAAGTAACTTCAGAAAAGGAATGAAACAGTTCTAGTACCTCAAAAGTAATTGTAGTAACATCCAGTAGAGATGAGAGTGATGCTTCTGGTAAATCACAACTCATTCTGGAGATGAGCTTATCATAAGCTCTGTCATATTCCTACTGTTTCTGGCAACTACAGAATTGCATTGATTATTTATTTTGTTATTTAGAGTTATAGATTATACATCTACTTTGGACTAGACAACTTTCCCTTTTGTATTAACTGCAGAGGAAATTTTAATGACCTCTTATATGTCATAGAATCAAAGAATCATAGAATTGTCAGGGTTGGAAGGAACCTTAAAGATCATCGAGTTCCAACCCCCCTGCCATGGGCAGGGACACCTCCCGCTAGAGCAGGTTGCTCAGAGACCCATCCAGCCTGGTCTTAAAAACTTCCAAGGATGAGGCTGCCACCACCTCTGTGGGCAACCTGTTCCAGTGTCTCACCACCCTCATGGGGAAGAAATTCTTCCTAATGTCTAACCTGAATTGACCTATCTCTAGTTTTAATCCATTCCCTCCAGTCCTATCACTGCCTGACAGCCTAAAAAGTCCCTCCCCAGCTTTCTTGTAGCCCCCTTCAGATACTGGAAGGCCACAATAAGGTCTCCCCAGAGCCTTCTCTTTTCCAGACTGAACAACCCCAACTCTCTCAGTCTGTCCCCATAGGAGAGGTGCTCCAGCCCTCTGATCATCCTTGTGGCCCTTCTCTGGACACATTCCAGCACGTCCATATCTTTCCTGTAACAGGGGCTCCAGAACTGGACACAGTACTCCAGGTGAGGTCTCACGACAGTGGAGTAGGGGAGAATCACCTCCATCGACCTGCTGGCCACGTTTCTCTTGATGCAGCCCAGGATATGATTGCCTTTCTGGGCTGCAAGAGCACACAGATGGCTCATGTTGATCTTCTCATCCACCAGTACTCCCAAGTCCTTTTCTCCACAGCTGCTCTCAAGCCAGTCACTACCCAGCCTATATTGGTGCTTGGGATTGCTCTGACACAGATGGAGGACCTTGAACTTGGCCTTGTTGAACCTCGTGAGGTTGGCATGGGCCCACCTCTCCATCCTGTCAAGGTCCCTCTGGATGGCATCCCTTCCCTCCAGCGTGTCAGCCACCCCACACAGCTTGGTGTCATCGGCAAACTTGCTGAGGGTGCACTCAGTGCCACTGTCCATGTCGCTGACAAAGGTGTTAAACAAGACTGGTCCCAGTACTGATCCTTGAGGGACTCCACTTGTCACTGGTCTCCACTTGGATACCGACCCATTGACAACCACTCTTTGGTAGTGGCCATCAAGCCAGTTCTTTATCCACTGAATTGTCCATCTGTCAAATCCGTATTTCACCAGCTTGGAGACCAGAATGTCATGTAGGACAGTGTCAAAGGCTTTGCTCAGGTCCAGGTAAATGATGTCAGTTGCTCTTTCCCTGTCTATTGTTGTGACCTTCTCATAGAATGCCACCAGGTTAGTCAGGCATGATTTGCCCTTGGTGAAGCCATGTGCATGGGTATGAAAAGTGAAATGCATCCTTCTCTGTTCTTTTTGTCCCACCTTTGGCTATGGAGACAGAAATCTTTGGGCACGAGAGGCTCCTGGTGATGATTGTTTGACTAGAAAATAGAGTCAAACCTAACTCTCGATTTTTCAATTCAAATGACTTGGCCTTCACAGGATTTCTGGGCAGGTGTCTTTCCTTTGTGGTATACTAAAGAGGCTGTGTCTCCATACTGTACCAGCCCTTTTCCTGTGACCTCTGTATGCATGTAGACAGATGATTATGATAGGACTTCTTGGTAAAATGGACTTGAATTGGGCAGCTTAATTCACAAGGAACCTCTGCATATGTAGTAACAGTATGGGCACATCTTGTACAAAATATAGCTTGGTATTTCATTCTTCTGGAGAAGTTTCCAACATGCAACCATCTTGTTCATGTCAAGATTCCTAATCTGAATTTTCATTTTTTTATGAAGTTCACAGTTTTAACCATTCTAGAAGCCTAGTGTCACTTTAAAGGCACAGTGGTCCTGCTAACTTTAGACAGTGTTGCTTAAAAGTTAAGTAGTCATTGCTTATAAGTTAACTAGCCATTGCCCTATATTTTATTTGCATTAACAAGAACTCTGTAACTATCCACTTCATTGCACATAATACTGATAACATCTTAGCTTGCTTGCAGTTAATCTTTCTAACTTAAATTACTGTTGCAAAAAATATAACTATCACTGAACTGCATTTCTCAAGGTGAGTCTTTTTCTGTATGTCTGTACAATGCACGTATTCTCTTAAAAGACAGTTTTGGATGACTTGTATATTATTTTTGCTGCTTCCTGAGGATTTCATTGTTCCTGGTTTGTCACATTGTCCAGTTTTGTCCAAATGTTACAGAGGATGTCATTTCCATTTCTGTTACTGTCCTGTAAACTTAGAGTAGTGCTGTTCTCACCTTCTTTGTCTACACTTCCAGGCTTTTATTATGCTTTTAAAACAGGCCTTGGTGTCATTGGTTACCTGCAAGTTTCATAGAATCATAGAATATCAAGGTCTGGAAAGGACCTCGAGAGATCATCTAGTCCAACCCCCCCTGCCAGAGCAGGATCACCTAGAGCAGGTCACACAGGAACACGTCCAGGCGGGTCTTGAATATCTCCAGAGAGGGAGACTCCACAACCCCTCTGGGCAGCCTGTTCCAGTGTTCCGGCACCCTCACTGTGAAAAAATTTTTCCTTATGTTTACATGAAACTTCCTGTGCCTCAGCTTCAACCCATTACCCTTGTCCTATCATTGGGCATCATCGAGAAGAGCCTGGCTCCATCTTCCCGGCACTCACCCTTCATATATTTATAAACATTGATTAAATCACCCCTTAGTCTTCTTTTCTCTAAGCTAAAAAGCCCCAGCTCCCTCAGTCTATCCTCATAAGAGAGATGTTCCACTCCCTTAATCATCTTTGTAGCCCTGCGCTGGACCCTCTCCAGCAGTTCCATGTCCTTCTTAAACTGGGGGGCCCAGAACTGGACACAGTATTCCAGATGTGGCCTCACTAGGGCAGAGTAGAGGGACAGGAGAACCTCTCTCAACCTACTAGCTACACCCCTTCTAATACACCCCAGGATGCCATTGGCCCTCTTGGCCACAAGAGCACACTGCTGGCTCATCGTCAGCCTCTCATCAACCAGGACCCCCAGGTCCTTTTCCCCTTCACTGACTTCCAACAGCTCTGTCCCCAACCTATACTGATACCTGGGGTTGTTCCTTCCCAGGTGCAGGACTCTGCACTTGCCCTTATTGAATTTCATCAAATTTCTTCCTGCCCAACCCTCCAGCCTGTCCAGGTCTCGCTGAATGGCAGCACAGCCTGCTGGGGTGTCAGACACTCCACCCAGCTTGGTATCATCAGCAAACTTGCTGCCAGTGCTCTCTGTGCCCTCATCCAGGTCACTGATGAACAGGTTAAACAGAACCGGTCCCAGCACCGACCCCTGTGGAACCCCACTGGTTCCAGGCCTCCAGCTGGACTCCATCCCATTGACCACAGTTCTCTGGCTTCTTTCTTTCAACCAATTCCCAATCCACCTCACTGCCTGATCAAGCAGACCACACTGTCTTGGTTTAGCAAGAAGGATGCTGTGGGAGACAGTGTCAAATGCCTTAGAGAAATCAAGAAATCAAGTTTGACCACTGCACATCCATTGCATTGGCACCTAGACGTTGCTGTGGGGAGGGTTATGGTAAAGGGCATTTTTTGCTGATATCTGGCTAAATGAAGTACCTGGCAGATGACATCAACTCTGAGTTTGTTTTACTTCCCTGTTTTAATATAACCACCATTCCTCAACTCTTTAGGTGTAGGATTCTTGTGTCAGTTTTGGCATACATTTTAGAAATCTCTGTTTTTTGTGAAAAAGTTTTAAGTCCTTTAACATTTAAGGTCAGCAGGTGCATAGTTTGCCTGTGGAAGATGCTAATCCTTTTGGCAAAACCTTTATGTCAAGAAAACTTACTGTCTTCATTGCTAAATGTCACGGTGGCTTCACCATCAGATGACCCCATATATTCACAGTGTCTTCACATGTAAAACCACTTTCTTCCTGCTCAGATGCTGCTGTCACACTTCTGGCACTGGCTAAAACATGTTGGTTGATGCATCTTTGGATATCTCAAGCTTAGTCATGACAGACATCTGCCTCTTCTTTTGTTTCCTCACCACATCCCAAGACTGACTCCTAGTTGTACTCTGTGATGAAAAATCAGCATCTGCTGCTGGGAGAGACTATAGGGGACCATTGATCCCTGAATTGGTTCAGATGGAGCAACATTACCAGTATTCCTTACAGATGCTCTGTTATCCAGGATAACCCACAGGTTCTCTCAGTGTCTTTGATCACTTCATACCATTTTTAAGGGAGTGCTGCTCCACCAGAGCAGTTGTGCAAAGCAAAAACATTCTTATTTTTCACCTGACACAGACTTCTTGCCGTAAATTGAAAGTACAGTTTTTATCACGTGGAGTGATGAAGCAGGGTCATCTGTGAAGCACCTATATGTAGGCAGAGCTTGAAATGTCCTGACTGTGTGTAGCAAATTCCTTAATGTTGTCCTTTTTAATGCAAAGGTTGTTAAAGGAGATGGGCTGGCAGGAAGACAATGAGAATGATGAAGCATACGCTCCACTAACAGAGGATGAGATAAAAGAGTTCCAAGCTTTTCTTGAACAGGTAACACAAAGTTAATGTTCCATTATGAACTTGTAATAGGCTACCCTAAATGCCTACCTTTGAGGAGGATTTGCAGCACTTCTCATGGTTAGGAATACCGTCATTTCAGTAACATTTCAGTATTGTGCCTTTGGAAGATTCATTGCTATAAAAAGGTAGAGGACTGATGTTTGTTATAGGTAAGGCCCACTCTCAAAATTTTGGGGAAAGGTTAGAGAGTGCTCCTGAGTGGTTTCAGAATTGGTGGTAGTAGAATTACCCAGGCTTTCCACCTCCTTAGGTTAGCCTGAGGAAAAGGAATTTTCTTTCAAGTTTTTTTTACGCAGTTTCCTTGGTTCTCCAAAATCTGAATTTTCTTCATTGGACAGTGAGAGACATTTAATTCACTAGTAACAAAGTCTGAAAAGGCAATCTAGACTTGTTTTTTCTTTTTTTTTTCTTTTTTTTTTTTTTTTTAAACAATTAGGAGTGTATTTACCTGGTGGGGGTCAGTGAGGGTCATCTGTAAGGGACACTCTTGTGCAGTGTTAAATCTGAATATTTCATGTTTCCCTAAGTCTGCCAAATATATATTAATTAGAACTCTCTGAAATATTCAGCTGTTAAATGCTTGGCTTACTGCCCAGCTTCTCCACTATGTATGGAAACACAGCAGTTCTTTCTTGTTCTAGAATCAGTTGTTCCCTTTGTCTCCAGTGTCTTTGACTTTCCAACCACATCAGGTAGACAGACTGGAACACCCATTCCTCCCTACTGCTTCACCTCTTCTGGACCCCTTCCTTCTTGAAGATGTCTGTTGCTCTGTGGAAAAGGGGGACTGCATTGCAGAAGAAATCATGGGGGAGGAGGGATCACTGAGGCTAGACTTCTGAGGAAGTGGGTGAGAAGAGGGTAAGATCTCATTGGCTGCAGAAGCTTAGCACAATTGGAGGTGCTTGGATTCAAGTGGCTTGCCCGGAATTGAAGGCTCTCAGGGAAGTTTTCCTTTGTATACATGAAAAGGTAGCGCTGTGGATCTAATACATCCCAGAGAGAATGTTGAAATGCAACAGATTGTTGTGTTTGGCTTTTTATTTCTCTAATTGCGCCTTGTTTTTTCATTCCAGTTACCAAAAAATGGCCTTCGGAAAAATGCTGTTTTGAAAAACAGCCTCAACTGTGATTTTAAATTTACCCCCTGGAAAAACAGCACTTTTAAACCTGCTCTGGAGAATGAGGATTCTGAGACAAGCAGCAGTGATACACCAGATGATGATGATGATGTGTGAAGCCTTCTGTAACATCTGTAAATTCCTGTTTTGATCTCATGAAAATTCAGGGACGTGTTGTCCAAATAAAATCTGTAGTTTATTTAGTAACATACCCACTAGAGGAAGAATGATGTGAGTTTCATTGAAGAAAGCATGAAATGTTGTGTTGTATGTGTTGAACATGACTATAATTTCTTAGTAAAGAAATGCTGTAGAGTAAGCTCTTGGGCTGTCCCAGCACTGACTTTACTCATTACTGAAGCATTTCTGACTAGCAATGTGACAATGTAACAAATGAGATTTTTTTTCACTAAGAATAAAAACAAAGAATTGTGTAATGTCTTGCAATGTAGTATGATATATAATGTATAAGGTCTTAAAATGCCCAAGGCTGTGAGGAAGAAAAGGGCAACTTGACAGTGTTTTGCTTGCCAAATAATTTCTTACAGTAGAAGTCCTTGAATCCACTTTGTACTCAAAAAGGGAATTGTATCATGTTGGCTAAAATGAGCAAAGTGTACTATAACTCTTTTCCTTAACTGAGCTGTTATACTGTCCTACTTCTTCCACACATAGCTGCTCTTTACCTGTGTTTGGTGTAGTTGTTATTAATGGCAAAAGACCCTGATCTTACAGTTCCAAATTTCTGGAACTAATCTATAAAGTTTTACTTGGTCTTGCAATTCCCTATATTCTCACAGTGAACACATTTCTTGTGGGAAAATAGGTGCTCTGATTCTGCTCTTCACATGCAGAAAAATAAGTTGTCTTTGGCCCTTGCATTCTGAACTGGTTCCCATGGAAGCACACCTTCAGTATTCCTCATTGCTGCTCTGTTATTCAGGAAAACCTGCAGATTCCCTCAGCATGAGTGGCCCCAAGTTATCCTTTCCTCCATTCTGCCAGCTGGAGGAAAGGGAGCAGCCAGACATGGTCATCTAATGCATACCAACCTCTGGCTATGTGGCTAGTGCCATTGCAAGGGTTTTGGCTTTTATGACAATGGGACATTCTTTGATGATGACAACCTGTTAGGGAGGGATGGAATCTACCTGTCTAGAAGAAGTAAGTTATTCTTTGGCAACAGGCTGGCTGACTTGGTGAGACAGGCTTTAAACTGAAGGACCTAGGGGCTGGGGTTCAAGATGTCAATGCTCATGGATTGACTGGGGAATAAGCCAGGCCAACCAGAGCAGCAACAAATGTTCCTTAGCTGCCTCTCAAGTTGAGAACCAGAAGTCCACCACCTTAAAGGTGTCTATGGCTATGGTGGATCCTCTTTCACACCTCCAGGGAAACCTTCTTGCTTGATTACCTCTGAAATGCCTGTACACCAATGCACAGAGCATGGAGAATAAACATGAAGATCTAGAGGTCTGGGTGAAGTCTCAGGGCCATATCTCACTGAAATTATAAAGACATGGTGGGATAGCTCGCATGCCTGGAATGCTGTCATGGATAGATATGTATTTTTAGGAAAGAGACCAGCAAGGTGAGGTGGTGGAGTTGTTCTTTATGTGAGATACCAACTGGAATGCATTGAACTATGCCTAGGAGTGGATGAAAAACAAGTCAAGAGCTTATGGTTATGAAATAAGGGACAGGCTAACATGGCTGAAACTATTGTGGATGTTTACTACAGGCCACCTAACCAGGAAGAGGAAGTCCATGAGCTTTCTACAGGCACCTGAAAGTTGCCTCACAATCACAGGCCCTAGTTCTCATGCAGGACTTCAGCTGCCCTAATACTTTCTTGAAAGGCCACACCGTAAGGCACACACAGGACAGGAGGTTCCTGAAATGCATTGCTGATAACTTTTGGACACAGGTGGTGGAGAAGCCAACAAGAAAAGGTGTGCTGGTGGACCTTGTACTAACAAACAAAGGAGGACTGTTTGGGGTTGTGAAGGTTGAGGGTAGCCTTGGCTGGAGTGACCATGAGATTCTGGAGTTCAGGATTCTGTGTGAAAAAAACAGGGCAATAAGTAGGACTGCAATCCTGGACTTCAGGAGAGTTAATTTTGATCTCTTCAAAGACCTACTTGGAGGTATGACTAAGAGAACAAACAAAAGAGGCAGGAGACCTGCATGGATGAGCCAGGAGCTTCTGGAAAAACACTGTTTACAGAACATGACAAAATGGACTGGCCACTTGGTAGAAAAACAGAAATGTTGTCAGGGTATGTAGTGATGCAACAAGGCAGGCCAAGGCTCACTTGAAATTAAATCTGACTTTGTAATGTAAATGTGAAAGACAAGTACTTCAGCAGCAAAAGAAAGATGAAGGAAAATGTGGGCCTGCTGCTGAATGATGTGGGAGCCCTGGTGACAGAGGATACAGAGAAGGCAGTTACTGAATTCTGCCTTTGCTTTGGTCTTTACTGTTAAGTCTGGCCCTTGGGAATCCCAGTCTCTGGAGGTAACACAGAGAGTCTGGAGAAAGGAAGAAAGATTCTTCCTAGGTCTAGAAGGATTGAGTTAGAGATCATTCAGGCAAGGGACACATCCATAAATCCATGGGCCCTGATGGGCTGCACCCACAAGTGCTGAGGGAGCTCCTGATGTTGTTGCATCATTTTTTGAAAGGTCATGGAGAATGGGAGAGGAACCTGAGGACTGGAGGAAAGCCAATGTCACTCCAGTCATCAAAAAAAGTAAGAAGGAGGACCCAGGACGCTACAGGGCAGTTAGTTTCACCTCCACCACTGAAATGTGATGGGAGAGCTGGATGTTGCCCTGACTTCAGCAAGGCTTTTGACCATGTCTCCCGTAATATCTTCACAACTAAGCTTATGAAGTGTGGGTTAGATGAGTGAACAGGGAGGTGGATGGAAAACTGGATGAATGACAGATCTCAGAGGTCTGTAAGCAGTGGTGAATAATCTAGTTGGAGGCCTGTAGCTAGTGGCGTTCACCCCAGATTAGTTCCTGGTCTGGTCCTGTTCAACGTACAGAATCACAGAATCACTGTGGCTGGAAAAGATCTTTAAGATCATGAAGTCCAGACATTATCTAACTCTATCTAACTCAAGATGCTTTCTCACCAGGGCCAAGTACAGTGGGACAATCACTTCTCTAGTTCTGCTGGCCACACTATTTCTGATGCAGGCCAGGATGCTGTTGGCCTTCTTTGCCACCTGGGCACACTGCTGGCTCATGCTAAGCTGGCTGTCCACCAGATCCCTTTCTGCCAGTCAGCTTTCCAGCCACTCAGCCTGTAGCGTTGCCTGAGGTTCTTGTGGCCCAAGAGCAGGACTCAGCACATGGCCTTCTTGAAGCCAAGAAGGTAAACAACATCCACAGCCTTCCCCTCATTCACCAAGCAGGTCACCTTAGCACAGAAGAAAATGAGGTTTGTTAGGCAGGACCTGCCCTTCATGAACCTCTGCTGACTGGGCCTGATTGTCTGGTTGTCCTGTAAATTATGTTATGGCACTGAAGATGATTTGTTCCATGAACTTCCCTGGCAATTGGGTCATACTTACAGGTCTATAGTTTCCCGGATCTTCCCTCCAACCCTTCTTGTATATGGGCATCACATTTCCTAATCTCCAGTCTGTTGGGACCTCCCCATTTAGCCAGGACTGCTGACAAATCATGAAGAGTGGTTTGGTAAGCACATCCACCAACTCCTTCAGCACTCTTGTGTGTAACCCATCTGGCCCAATAGACTTGTGTATGTCTAGGTGGTGCAGCAGGTCACTGACCATCTCCTCTTGGATTATGGAAGGCTCCTTCTGTTCCCTATGCCCATCTCCCAGCTTGAGGAGATGGCTACACAGCAAAAAACTAGTCCTGATATTAAAGATGGAGGCAAAGAAGGCATTAAGTACCTCAGCCTTTTCCTCATCACTAGTCACTATGTTTCTTTCCCCCTGTATCCAATAAAGCATGAAGATTCTCCCTCATCCTCCTTGTTAATGTATTTATCGGAACTTTTTTTTTTTTTTTTACAGCCATAGCTGGATTGAGTTCTAATTGAGCTTTGGCTCTTCTAATTTTCTGCCTGCATTGGTTCACTGCATCTGTGTAGTCATCCTGAGTGAGATGGTCCCTTTTTCACAGGCCATAAACTCTCCTTTTGTTGCTGAGTTCCAGCCAGTGCTCTCCATTCAGCCAGGTCAGTCTCTTCCCCACTAGTCCTTCTTTTGGGACACAGGGATGGCCTGTTTCTGAGCTTTTAAGATTTCTTTCTCAAAGACTGTTCAGCCTTCCTGGATGCCTTTCCCAACTGCTTATTTTATTATTATTTTATCAGTCTCGTCATCCATATTGGGCAATCTGTGACAAACTTCTACCACCATATCTGGCTTGTTGGCCTTCCAATTGATTCCTTTTCATAAACAATCAATATCCTCTCATCTCCATCATTAAGTTGAAGATGTTAGCCTCACTCCCTGACATAGAGGGCTACCCCACCACCTCACCTTTCTCATCTGTCCCTTCTGAAAATTTAGCAGAACTTCTGTCATGTGAGAAGTACCACCACATTTCCATGATGGCAGCTATATCGTAGTTTTCTCGCTGCACAATGGCCTCCAGTTCCTCCTTGTTGCCATGCTGCGTGCATTGGTACAGATGCACTTCAGCTGGGCTAATGGTCCTGCCACCTTCTTAGAGGCAGAAGCCCCAGTTCCCACCAGCTAGTTCTCAGGTGCTTCAAGAATTACAAGCCTATCAACTCTTGTGTCTTTGCTGCCTCACCTTCACTGAGAAAGCCAGCTGTAAGACCTCACTACCACACTGCTCCACAGGTACTGGCATGTCACTTCTCTCTGGTAAGATCAGTTTTAATGCCATGCCTCTTTGAGTCGCATTTAAAGACCTTTCAGTGAGCCCCAGTAGCTCTTGCCCCAGGATCCAACATATGAACATACTCATCAATGACCTGGATGAAGGGATGGAGTGTACCATGAGGAAGTTTGCTGGTGATACAAAACTGGGAGGAGTGGCTGACACACCAGAAGGCTGTGCTGCCATCCAGCGAGACCTTGACAGGCTGGAGAGCTGAGTGGAGGAGGACCTAAGGAAGTTCACCAAAGGCAAGTGTAGAGTCCTGCACCTGGGAAGCAATAACCCCATGCACCAGTACAGCTTAGGGGTTGACCTGCTGGAAAGCATCTCTGTAGAAAAAGACCTTAGAGTCATGGTAGACAACAAGTTAACCATGAGCCAACAATGTATCCTTGTGTGCAAAAACACCTATGGTATTTTGGGGTACATTAAGACGTGTCCAGCAGGTCGAGGGATGTTCCTCTCTACTCTGGTCTCTCTCTGCTCTGCCCTAGTGAGGTCACATCTAGAGTATTGTGCCCAGTTCTGGACTCCCTAGTTCAAGAGAGACTGGAGAGAGTCCAGCAGAGGACATGAAGATTATGAGGCTACTGCAGAGTCTCTCTTACATGGAAAGGCTGAGAGCCCTGGGGCTGTTTAGTCTGGAGAAGAGAAGGATAAGAGGAGATCTTATCAATGTTTATAAATATCTGAAAGGTGTATGTCAAGAGGATGGGGCTAGTCTCTTTTCAGTGGTGCCCAGTGACAGGACAAGGGCAACTGTCACAAACAGGAACACAGGAGGTTCCATTTGAATATACTGAAAAACTTCTTCACTTTGTGGGTGATGGAGCAGTAGAACAGACTGCACAGAGGGGTTGTGGAGTCTTCTTCTCTGGATATATTCCAAACCTTCCTGGATATAGTTCCTGTGCAATGTGCTTAGGTGAATCTGCTTTGTCAGTTGGTTGGACTCAAATGATCTCCAGATGTCACTTCCAACTCCTACCATTCTGTGATTCTGTGAATTACACTGGCTGGATTTGACTAATACATAGAAAATAAACTCTGTAGAATATTATCTCAGTGCATAGCATTAAGGGTATATTTTAAAAATCTGCTAAGTTTTATTTGCATTTATATTAAATGTACTCTGGTAGCAACAACAGTATTTCAGAAAGTGGTAAAGATATTTTCATCACCAGATCTCAGTTTTATAGCAGCAGAAATATATTTATGCAATAAGCACCTGTTTTGCTTACTCTGTGTCAAACTTTTTTGTTATGATAACAGAATTAGAAACAAATATTTTATAGCTTATAGTTTTATTTGGTTCATTTTAGTTCTTTAAATAATTTCCATGAGATTATACAAGATATGTAGCATTAGTTCATAAGCACAAGTTTTGGTGGTGTCACATACATTTATAACATTGCATTTATAATATACACATAGCCATTCTGTAAGGATCATCTGGCTCATAGTCTGTAAAAAGGTTTTGGAAATGTCTTGTGCATATATGCACTTATCAGGCATAGCCAGCATGGATTCACCAAGGGGAATCATGCTTAACCAAACTGATAGCCTTCTATGTTGGTGTGACTGAATGAGTAGATACGGGGAGAGCAGTGGATGTTGTCTACCTTGACTGTAGCAAGGCTTTTGACACTGTCTCCCATAACATCCTCGTGGGTAAGCTCAGAAAGTGTGAGTTAGAAGAGGGGATGATGAGAACTGGTTGAACAATAGAGTTCAGAGGGTTGTGATCAATGCTGCACAGTCCAGTTGGCAACCTGTAAGTAGTGTTGTTCCCCAGGGGACAGTTCTGAGTCCAGTCTTATTAAAGATCTTCATCAATGACCTGGATGAAGGGATAGAGTGAACAAGAGCAAATTTGTTGATGATATGAAACTGGAAGGAGCGACTGATACACGGGAAGGCTGTGCTGTCATTCAGCGACATCTGGACAGACTGGAGAGCTGGGCAAAGGGGAACCAAATGGAGTTCAACAAGGATAAGTGTAGAGTCCTGTGCCTGAGGAGGAATAGCACAATGCACCAGTAGAGGTAAGTGGTTGACCTGCTGGATAGCAGCTCCACTGAGAAGGGCCAGGGAATCCTGGTGGACAATAAGTTACCTATGGAACAATGTGCCCTTTGTGGCCAGGAAGGCCAGTGGTGTCCTCGGGTGCATTAAGAAGGGGTGTGGTTAGTGAGTCAAGCGTGGTTTTCCTCCCCCTCTACTCTGCCCTAGTGAGACCACATCTGGAGTATTGTGTTCAGTTCTGGGTTCCCCAGTTCAAGAGGGATGGGAAAATACCAGAGAGATTCCAGTGGAGGCTACAATGATTAAGGGACTGGAACATCTCTCTTAGGAGGAAAGGCTGAAAGACCCGGGCTGTTTAGACTGGAGAAGACAGGGAATCTTGTGGGTGTCAAGTAGAAGGGGTCAGTCTCTTTTCAGTGGTACCCTGTGATACAACCAGGGGCAATGGTCACAAACTGGAACACAGGAAGTTCCACCTCAACATGTGGAAAAACTTCTTTGCCGTGAGAGTGACAGAGCACTGGAACAGGCTGCCCAGAGAGGTTGTGGAATATCCTTCTCTAGAGGCTTTCAAGACCCACCTGGATGTGTTCGTGTGTGGCCTGCCCTCGGTGATCCTGCTCTGGACTTGATGATCTCCAGAGATCCCTTCAAACCCCTACCAAACTGTGACTCTATGACTTTATGATATGGTGGTGTCAAGGTTTAGGGTTAAGGCCTGATAGACCTATAACAAACACTCTCTGTTAAACCCCTCTCCCACCCCAAAGGGCAAGAGAAAGGGAATAAGGGTCAGAGACTTACCAATGAATAGCTTTAATAAGAAAATGGAATTTATACAAATATATACAAAACCAGTATTGAAGCAGCTTCCCCAATGGCAATTACATCACTGTCACCACTGGTGCTGTGGAGCAGGCACTGGGGAAGTCTCAGACTGGGACCAGCAGCAGATGGAAACCAGATTCTAGAACTGGATTTGAGACCACATGGATTGGAATAAAAGATAGAATGGACAGAGTCCTCCTTGGATGCTGGCTATTGAAGAGGGGAGCTTGACCATTGTGATCCCTCAGTTTTATACTGAATATGATGTTTATGGGATGGAATCCCTTGTTGGTCAGTTTAGGGTCACCTGTTCTGTCCAATCCTCCCTGCAGGTGCAGCCCTTTACTTCCTGCACCCTCAATGTGGTACACGAGATCCAGCAGTGGCCTTGGTCTGAACACCAATCTTTGGTAGTTTCTCTAAACATGGGGTCTTATCACTGCTAGAAGAAGGCACTGTCCATGAAAATCTGCCATTAACTTCAGAAAGTGCAGTTAGTTAGAAAAGTCTGAGCTGAAAATCAAAATCACTGAATAGAATTGTTCCTTTCTAACTCAAATCAGGACATGTGAATTTAGGTATACGACTGTAGGTTTGTTTTTCTTATTTATGTTTTGCAAAATTCTGAGGGTCTTCTGACCAAGGCTGAATGAACATTGAAATAGGGGTGAATGGAATCACATATCACTGGATTGCATTTTAACTGGTTTTGGAGCTAGGGCTTTTTTCATCAGCAAAATCACTTATAGTAATAGTGGAAATATTTTGTTGGCTTGTTTGTTTTTTCCCTTGAGGGATCTTTACTAGCAATGTTAATTTTATATGAGGCAATTTATTCTATGTAAATTTTATCTAAACTTTTCCACAAAAGTTCTGTAACATTGGAAAGACATTTATATGACCCAGTGCAACCAAGCTAACAAATTAGAACTTCCATGTGACTATGTGGAATGGCTTTTGTAGCCATGAGGCGCTAACCCATGCAGTACAGCCTGTGCCTAGATAAATATCTTGTCTATGTATGTTGTATGGTCATGGGTGATCACAACTGCTTTGACATAGCTATGATAATTAAAAATGAGAGGAACACAGGTAGCATCCTCTCCTGAAGTATGTAGCACTTGAGAGTAACACACAGAAGTCACAGTGGCCGTGTTAATTTCAGGATAGACGTAACCCACCAAAACCATTCAGATACCAAACACACAGCCACAGCTGTCATACCAAAAGGGAATTAATGAGCCTTATGGATCCTAATTCTGGTGATACTCAGTGACCATACACTTGAAATGAATGGAGATGGTTGGGTCACCACCTGTAGAGGTATGTTTGTGTAGATGTGGTGCTTAGGGATGGTTTAGTGGTGGACTTGGGAGTATTAGCTTTGCTGTTGGACTCAGTGATCTTAAATTGTCTTTTCCAAACTAAATGATACTATGATTCTGTTCTATGAAGCACTGAAGAGGTCTCTGAGGATGGGCAGTATGGATGACCAGTTCTAGCATGGCAGGTTGTTTTCAGTTTTATTAATCAAACTGGCGTTTCTGCTGTAGAAATAAAATAGATATGGGGATAATACTGTTTCCCCCCATTGGTATGGAGTGATTTGTCTTAGCAGCAGTCTTCTATAAGCAGTGCTCAGAAGTGACTGATGTAAGCTGTCCTGAGTTTTATTACCCATGTTCATACAGATCTCATCAATGTAGTAGCAGGACATAGTTAACATCATTCAGACGGTAGACACACAGTGACATCCAGAGAGAAAGGAAAAGGCAAACCAAGAGCTTGTTAAGAGCTCTGAGATTACTATCTTCTGTAAGTAAAGAGCTTTAATGAAGTGCTTCATTATTTTACAGTATTTGTAGCAGTAACTGAGACTGATTCAGATTGACAGGATGCTCCTGTGCTCTCTGCTCTCAGGAGGACTCTGCTGAAGTGCAGATACCATTATTCAATAAAGGTGGCTTTTAAGGTTGCCAAAGTACCCCAAAGGCTTGAGTTTTCAGGAGATTTGTAGACAACCCGTAGTAGTTACTATATTTGGTGGCTAATACATAGGGAAAAAGCTTCAGAAATAATTTTGGCTGCTGCAGTCTTCTGTTCCAGTCTGAGCAGCTGTTTATCTTGTCTCTGAAACACTATTACAGTTTTCAGTGCTGTCTAAATACTGCACAGTAGTCTGACTTTAAGTGTAAAAAATAAAAGTGTAAAAAAAAACCCCTCGGTGTCCATACTACATTAAAGTATGCAAGAAAACACACTACTCTGGATACCAGAAAAAAAAAGCATGTACTAACTTTCTTTGTGAATGTTTTCAGAGGCATAGTAGAGAGTGAATATTACATTCCTTTCTCTGTAAATATAAAATGCTAAAACTCCGTAATCCTGCAGTATAATACCCAATGCTATAAACCACTGTGCTCACGTGCCTCCAAACCTACAGACAAGAGTATAAGCTTTTACAATGTCTAAATTCTCACTAATGCTAACAATAGTAATCTAGAGCTATGTTGACTGGAAAAAAAAAAAAAAACCCTAAAATTGAAACTACCTGGCTTTTATAGACCTGAGCCTTCATATTTGTAGTTTTAACACACATCAACGCAAAGAATATTGAAGCCAAGGATGCTACTGAAACCACTTGAACAGTGCTATAGCATATGAAATGAAGTATCTTACATGTTTATTAGTAGAGGTATGCTGCTGCAGTCATTATACCTCTGCATAAGCACACCCTTTTTTTAAATGCCTGAAGAGGTCAGGCAGTTGGACTAGATGACCAGTGTAGGTCCTTTCCAACTGATCTAAAAATCCCCATAAAAGAACCAACAGAAAACAATCACAAAAACAAAACCACAATGAAGTAGTTGACCCTAATCTGAAGACTTGAGCACTATGTGTCTCCTAGTCTGTGTCCCTGAGTAGAGTAGGTACATTATTCCAGCAACGCCTCCTTTTTGGCTGGATGAAACTGTTTAGCAAGCTTACTCTTCTATTTCTCTCCACATAAAAAGTTCTTTCTTTTCTCTCAAAGGACCCATCATGATGGGGTAAGTTTCTTCTATAGTGTCTAACCTTCATTAAAGGATTTTTCATGTTTCTCTCATGCTCCCAAAAGTACAATTTGCAGCCATTATACCCGAGTGTGGTGTTGCTCTACTGAGATCGGTTAAGAATTACATACACTGTGAGCTTTATAATGGAAAGTGGAATACATCCTTCCATTCTATTTGAGGAAAGTAGGTCCATGTGTATTTCTAGAGTAATTCTCCTGGCCTGCCTGATAAATGGATTTTCTTTATCAAGATATAGGCAATGGCTAATATCATGGGGGCTATACTCACCAGATCAAGAGCCCAACCTATCTTTTGAGTTCATGCATGAAGGCTGCTTAATATACTGAAACTGCTCACAAGCCATTGATTTTATTTTACTTATTTACTTTATACACACTATAATAGTATGTACTGTTTTGATAGGTGCAGAGTATGCAAACATGGATTCAATGTTTACAGGGA
Source organism: Todiramphus chloris collaris (assembly GCA_025345505.1). Taxonomy (NCBI): domain Eukaryota; kingdom Metazoa; phylum Chordata; class Aves; order Coraciiformes; family Alcedinidae; genus Todiramphus; species Todiramphus chloris. The sequence continues at coordinate 7,087,297 of JANVCC010010406.1, forward strand.
TGAGAAGGTTATTAAAAACAGCCAACTGCACCAGGAAAATAAGTTGCTCTGACCAGAAATGAAACAAATGTTACAGGTAAAGGGCATGGACATTTCTTATGTTTGGGAAACAGACAAATTGGACTGTGCTCACATGACTACCTGATAATGATTGTATATCATTTGAGGACTTTGTTGTCTGTAACAGTTTTCAATTCAGTCCCTCTACTAGATATTATCAGTAACAACTTCTCTGATAGCAAGATCTTTTGAGTTCTCCTAAATTCAAACCAGGCAGAGTCACCTGATTGAAGTTAAAAAAATTAAGAAAGAGATTTAAAAGACTGCTCAGGTCTTTGAGGTGGTCTGGGGAGTGCTCCTCTTAATCCTTTACTTCAGTGAGCAGAGGTAAAAAGGATGAGTGGTAATGGATGCATTGCTTTGTGGTAAAATGGTGCCATTTGAACTGCTAATAATAAACAATGCAAAACCCACCATCAAATACAGTTCATGCCAGTCCTAACAGACATAGAGAGATATAAATACAGATAGAGTGAATATCAATAAGGAAAGCAAATAAAGCAGGTTTTGTTATGGGGCCTCAATAAATCAGTGAAGTGGGGCATATGCAATTTCTTTCAGATTTTTGTGAGCATGGCTATTCTCTAACACATAATGCCTAATGTGAACAGAAATACTTGTGTGAGTGGGAATTGTCCTTCATTTTTAAAGACAGAATTTTAAAAGATGTCCATCTCAGGAGCCTGTCCTGGTTTAAGGGAGAACAGAACTAATTCTTTTCAGTGATTTTACTTCCCAGCTCAGTTCTGCTAACTAACTGCACTGTCTGAGGTTAGCAGCCTGTTCTCACAGACAGTGTCTGCTTCCAGCAGGGATAACACCCCATGTTTAGAGTTAGTACCCAGGATTGGTGTGCAGACCAAGGCCACTGCTGGGTCTTGTGTGCCACATTGGGGGGTGCAGAAAGTGAAAGGCTGCACCTGCAGCAAGGTGCAGACAGGACAGGTGACCCTAAACTGACCAATGAGGGATTCCATCCCATATACATCGTATTTGGTATAAGGACGAGGGATCAGGGAGGTCTCGCCCCTGCTTGGCTCATCTTGAGTCCTCTTCCAGTTTCTTGCTCGCTTCTTCAGTGGCTCACATCCAAGGAGGACTCTGTCCGTTCTGCCTTTGATCCTGATCTGTGTGTTCCTGAATCCAGAACCAGAACCCAGCTCCTGAACACTGCTCCTGTCTGCTGCTGGACCCAGTCTGGGACTGTCCCAGTGCCTGCCCCTCAGCATCAGTGGTGATGGTTATGTAATTATCATTGGGGGAGGGGTGGGTTTGATACTGGTTTTCCATATATTCCATTTTTATTATTATTATTTTAATTTTCATTAAAGCTGTTCTAGTTTCTTTTTCTAATTGTTAAGTCTCTCTCCCTTACTCCCTTTCTCTTCCCCTCTGGGAATGAAAGGGTGTTAACACAGTGTCTGTTACAGGTCTAGAGAGCTGCCCTACCCTAAACCATAACAGAGCCTCTGGTGCCTATGGTACAGTTGATCAATTTCTTTATCTACAAAATAATTTAAATAAAGTGCTCTGTAACCTAGAGATGACAACAGTAAACTGTGTCTTCTACAATAACTGCAAGCCATCAATGCCTACAGTGTTCATGGGTGAGAAGATGTTGTAAGCTAGAAAAACAGTTCAGACTCCTTGCACTGTGGAGGTACATGATGGAGTCACATAGAGAGCAGGTTATGGAAAAGTCTTTTATCCCCTATATTCCAATGACTACTCTCTATGCAAGCTTTGGAGGGATGACTATATGTGCTAGCTATTCAGCTCTTGAAGTCTGTTCAACAAGTATCATCATTGCATGCAGTGTGAAATCATACTTGCAACTGCATCTCAGAAGATGAATAGATTTCTACATCTGCATAGATAGGAAGGAATACCCTTAATCTTAATGCAAGTAAAACCTGCAATACTAATGATACTTTTTATCACCTTCATTTACACAGCACTATTCCTCTTCAGAGAATAAAAGTATAAAGATCTAAGATATAAAGCATTTAATACTGCTATACATAGATCGATAAGCATAATTTTCTCTTCTTAAATTCAAGGCTTATCACTCTTTTGTTTGGCCAGCTTTGACCTACTGGGGATCTTCTTTGGAGTTGTAGACACTTTTGTTGGAATTTTGTTGGAATTTTTACTGAGGAAACTATCAGATCTGAAAATTGGGTCCTAAACTGGTCACAGGGATTAGACAACTCTCCTAATGACTCAAACATTGTGCGTAGAGTAGAAGCCTTGAAATGGCTTCCTAAGTGCCCTAACAAGAGGTACCTTGCGGGTAGTTTTTCCATACAGTTCCTTGAAAGTTTTGCCTCTCTAAAGACAGTAGGACTTTTCACAGAATGATTGTGGTGAAATAGCTAATCTAATTATATAATAAAACTGTTTCACTAAGGAAGCTTATTGAAGTAGAGACTAACTATTGTCACAGTCTCACTGTCTTATATGCTGCTATTGGCTCCATTCAAACATAACAGGTTTTGGAGCTTGATTTATTGTATGGGTAATTATGAAGATGCCTCATTTCAAATTGACTTGTCCCATCAAAGTTGGTCCAGATGGCAAAAATACTACCTGGCTTTGTTTGAGGTAATCTTGGGGAACGAACAAAACCTGATGCTCAGTTTGTGCTGGCTTACTGCCTAGTTCCATTTCCAGATGAGGATGAGCAGATCTTGCAGGCAGCTGCACTGTCAGACTCATCAGGGCTTTCTGGCTGAACTCCATACTGGAGTAGTCACTCAAGAGTGGTACAGTAATGGAAATTATTCTTTCTTCTTCATTTGTAGCTGCTTCTTCAGGGACTTCTTCATGCCTTAGGCTTACATCTATCTTATTGCTAAGTTCTTCTGACTGGCAAGTGTCAAACTTGCTGCCTTCACCACCATCTGTAAAGAGGTCTAATTTCAGAGGAGGTGTTGACTCATGCTCTATGACATGAAGGCTAGTGGTGTCATTGTCCGACAGGGCCTGCAGCAGTGACCTTGAAATGGGTTTCCAAACAGTCTGCAAGACAAAACAAGGAGAAAGAGTAATTTTAGTGCTGTACTTTTGCAAAATGCAATTGGTAATTTACTGAAATAGAAAAAGAATAAACCCAGGAGACAGGCAGCCTGGTCCTGCCTATGTAATATGCTAATTAATCCATTTTACGTCACCCTCATTGGTTTTAGAAACATGTTTGAAAATATTTATTTCCCTAATTCAGAAAATTGTCTTCTCCTCTGCCATAGCATTTAAGCAAGTTTTTCTTGCTTTTCTGTGTGCTTGGGACAAAACGTAGTGGTGATAAAATGTAGACTTCACAATGTGCTAATGTGACAGACACAGATATCAAGAATTTTAATGTGTTACTATAAAAAGGCAGCACTTCAAACTGAACAGCAGCCAAACAAGCTTCAGCTATCAACTGCTGCAAGCAGTTTGTTATTCAACTTAATGCCATATTGTGATCTAGGTATACCTCAGATAACAAGTTTTTTCAAATTCTGGATGATTAAACGGAGAACAGTTTCAAACAAGAAGCATCCTTCTTTTCCACTGAGATTGTTCTGCAGAGCTTGCCCACCTTTGCCATAATATTTTAAAAAATATATTGTCTGGTATGCTCTCTGATACAACTATTAACTTTTTTTTCCCCTCCTCAGTTGCTCTAAATCTGTTTAAATGTTACGGTTCTTTTGCAATAAATAAATAAAAAAGTATATTGCTATTTATTTTCTTTTTTTTTCTTACAGTTTGTGTTCTGACTTGGAAATGAGTATGATGTTATTTGAAATCTCAGCAATCTTGCATAAAACACCTGTCTTTCTCTTGTAATGGGATGAGTGGACACCTCATAATAGTCAGCTTTTGCCTTGTTTTGAATAAAGACATGTGTAGTATGTACCTCCATTATCATATATATTATGAAGAGCAGCCTGAAATTTATATCTACTAAATCTAAAATAAGCTCTGTGGGAACTTCTGCCTGAAAGAGGCACTGATAGGTGAAGAAGCTGCAGCATTAAGAACAGGACACTGATGGGTTGGCTGGCTGGCCATGTTAGTCTCTGTAGTTTATGTTCCTGGCCTGTGTGCTGACTGAATTGAGTGTCTCCAGTTCCTCCTGCTGTTCTGGATCATGGGATATATCATTGCTTTTGATCGCAATAAAGAATGCTGTCTGCATTTAGAGTACATATTCTCTTGCCACCTATCCAGACTATGTTTGTGTTTCTGTCAAGAGATCCTACATTGTTCAACTAACCTGGTGGGGATCAGTCTTGAAATAACTCACAAATAGAATAAATATATGGAATATAGTAAGATTTACTCCTTGCCTCTGTTTTAGAGTGTTCATTTAGAGTGTTCACCTTTCTCCACTGCTCATAATATCAGATTACTTTTAGGCATTATATTTGGTAACTGCTTTATTGTACTGTCACCTCATATGGAGCTTTTTCTGCTTTTCTCCAAACCCTTATCTGATACACGTTATTTCTATTTCTGCTGTGTTATCAATATTACAGTACTTCTTTACCAAACTTGGCTAATACAGGCTTCATTTCCTTTTATAGTTGCTTTGCCTCTGTGGGAACAGTTAAATGCATCTTAAACATGTATATTTTGCTTTTAAAGTATTTATGTCAGTGCCACTCAAGTTCATAAAACCTGTTTGTCCCTTCTCTAACATGCAACCCAATTTCACCTGCACTTCTTCACAGTGGCAAATTACTCTTTGAGCCTATTAGGTTATTTTGATTGGTAGACAACAGAGATACACAAAGGACAGATGAATCTGCAGATGTTCCACTTTCTTAATGCATGGTGGAGAAGAAGCAAGAGGATTAGGTGGAGTTGTTTTTACTGGAGTGAACAGTGAGGGACATCTGAATCCCAGCAATGAGAACTGGAAGTTGCCTGGTGCTCATAAAGCAGATCAATTTCTTTAAATGAACAAAATGGTGAAACTGCAATCTTCTCATCATGTCTCTTCTGAAATTCTGACTTTGTACAACTGTACATTTGTACATCTGATCCTCCTTTCTTCAGCATTATTTGGCTTTGTCAGAATGAGTATCTGATACTACCCCTGAGCTCACCATTTCTTTATCTGCATTTAGGTGGAACAAAGGAAGAACGCAAGCAAGGAAGTCTTGATCTGTTGTATGTATACTTGCTGTCTTGAAGGAAGCAATGCTGATGTTCAGCAAAACCTTTGATTACCATCAGCCTGTTAAGGTCTTATGAATTTCACTGCTGATGATTTCATCCTGTGTCCTAGATTTGGACAGTGTCTGACTTATAGTTACCTTTCAGCTTCTGCCTGATCTTTCTCTAAATAGATAGAAGTCTGTTTTATTAAAGCTGACAAGCTGGCTGAGTGATTTACAAGTGCCAAATTAAGTTCTGGTCTGCCAGAAAAGTCAGAGATTTAAAAAGCAAAGCTTTGGAGTTCCTGCTCCAAAAGCACAATGGTTGGAGCTCTCAGGTCTGGGAGATAAACCGAGGTGTCCTAGAGGAAAAACTTTTAATATCAGATGCCAGCAAAACTGGTGAAAACTGACTCGGTATAAAACATGAATTTCTCTCTTTAGGCTCCATATCCTTTCAACTTTGCTTTGTTCTTTTAACAACCATACCTTTAAATATGCTTTATAACGTTCTCAAAAAAAGTCTGAGAACCTTTATTAAATAAAAAAATACATACAACCTCTGCATAAACAACTCTCCCCCACCCTGTATTTCTAATATTATGCTAGCTTCCCAGCTGTTAACATTAGAAGTTTTCTAGGGTGAACTGTGAAAAGACTAATAACTGACATTACTTATTAACCAGTAGGAAAGGTCTCCCTTTTGTATTTTTTTCACACCATCAGAAGAGTACTTGCCATATCTTGAAGTGCACTACTGTTTCTTGGACTCGGTACACTGGGCCAGCATGATATTTTCAGCCTGTAAAGAAATATTCGTAATTTATTATCAGGTCAAATGACTAATGTTTCCTATGTATTTAAATTAACTACATAAATACATAGCATTTTATTGGTATTTTCATGACCATCAATACAAGATACTCTACAATGACTGCTAAGTATAATGCCACCTCAAACCTGAAGACCAAGGTTGATAGTTTACACTGAATTTCTGGGTTACTGGTGATTAGCATCTTTGTTTAAGGACAAAGGAGCCATGGCAGGAGCTGGTGATGTCTCTTTCTATATGTTTAATCATTGTATATTCCTAATTCGCTGACATTTCCACAAGACCTCCACCTCCTTTGAGGACTCTGGGACACATAAGAGGAAATTTGTTTTACTAAGTATTTGCTCCTGGGCTTCTACTTAGAAGTTTACTTTGCCTCAAGCCAAGAGCAAGCTACTGTTGTTTCCAGCTTCTGTGCAACAGCACCAGTGACCTGAAAGGGACTCTGACTGGGACACCCAGACCAGAACAGGGTGAGACAACATGACTCCTGCTCTTTCTTGATGGCCTCGGGTTTGGTTCTTTCTGGGAGCTATTACAAACAATATCTCACTGTTTCACCTGACACAAGCCTAAACAAACCTGTAGTGAAAACTCACACCAGCTGCTTCTGCTATAGAGGAATGGGTTTGTGACGTAGAATTGTGTTTGCCAATAGAGCTGTTCACATGGGTTTCAGCTGGCTGCTTGTCCACAGACTTCTCATCACAGCCCTTTTTTCAAGCTCCTTCCTTGTACCTGTAGGCTCAGAAGCAACAATACTGGCAACAAGCTGCTGTGATCTCCAGCGTCCATGGGTCATCCCCAGGGTGGGCACTACCTCAGGCATTGTCCTCCCTTGTCCTTCCCAAGAGGGCAGGCTGTGATGGTGGTCTACCTGTCACCCCTGCCACCCTGGGATGCTGGTGCTGGCCCCAGGCTGTCAGGGACAAGCTGTGATTTCCCTGTGGAGGAGCAGCAGTGGGGTGGGATGGGAATTTCAGGAGGAATTTCTAATGCGCTGACTGATCCCATTGGCATCAGTCACTCCTGGCTGCTCATCACTATCTTCTGTGAGATGGATGGAGACTATCTCACAGCATTTTTTGAGGCTGATAATATCCCTGTCAGCAGCTGATCTCAGAGCATTCCCCCTCGAGCTTTGGGGAATGGCTAACCAATATAGGAAAAAATCTCAACATAGCTGTGAGAAACTGTGGGAGGTCATGTAGCCCATGACCCTGTCTGAGTGTTGGCTTCAGTGTTGTCTGGTTTCCAAATCAAATGTAAACTTAATTAGACGTAAGGTACTTTGGCTCTGTTTAGGCGGTGGTTTGACGTGAAGCCCAAGGTGCCTCCTTGCTGGTCCTGTGAAGATACATGATTGGCTGCCTGGTGAGACCTTTTTCACAAATCAATCAGGCAATTGAGATGAGGGGATCCTTGGGACCCTTCATCTTAACTCCAGGTGTTCAATACTGCTACATATTTAATTGCTTTCCTAAAATTCTTTCCTAATGGGCCCTGACAATGAAGTATGCTCTTATGTTTAACACAGTGACATTTGTTCTGTGTCAAAACTTCTGTGTAGATCTCAGAAGATCTTGTCTAAAAGGTTATATCAGATATAAAGCAACTTAAAGTAAAATCTCAAAAGGAAAGTGCACAGGAGACTTAATGTGGGCTGTAGTCTGTTTCCCAAGGGCAAGGGCAGAAGTTTGGCCTGATACATCAGCTAAAGCAAGCTACAGCATGCCGTATGGCTTTTGAGACATGGGTTGTTCCGTCCTTTAGCAGCTGTGCTCTCAGCTTCTGAAGCTGATGCTTTGTAAAAGGAGAAAGAGGGAGGGTATTATTCTAGGACATCAAAATATTAATATGAGTGGTTGTATGCAACTAGGTTTATGAGACAATGCAAGCCATTTTTCTTTCAGTAGTAGTGCATGCCCTTCAGTTTGAGGAGAATGAAATTTATTACTACACAGAACATTTCTTCCTAAAATAAGAGGACATCATCCATATCTTACAGGCATGCTTGTTATTTGCTCCTCTTCTTACTCATCCACCCATTGCTCCTTCTTATTATGCGTTTCTTGTTCATAATTTATAGAGTTAACATCGAAACGTTCTTGCAGGAAACTGCTTAGATGGCAACATCAATTTTTGTATGCTGCTGGAATTTATTTTTGTATTTCAATAGAAGACAAGATTATCGGTTGGTAATGAAGGAGCAAAATAATCAAATGCATGCTTTTTCCATATGTATAAGTTATTTTGTAGTGTGAGAAATAGCACTTTTCAAGGGTGTTTGAGATAGAAGGTAGTCAGATAACTATCAAAAGCATAAGATTATAGAGCTTTGACAAAGTATTTTAAACAGTGTACAATGGTTTGTCATTGCTCCCACTTTGTAAATGAGTGGAGTGGCTTTTTTATTGTGCACTTTTTGAGTTGCATTGCTTCTAATGACAAAAAGGCCCAGTCCTATGAAACTCGGGGTTAAGCAAAAAAACACGTTGCTGCTAACAACTTCAGACAATATTCTCTTCTTACCTTTTAAGCACTAGAGAACAAGTGAGAGGTGCAAAAACCAGAATGAACATCATGATGAAGCAAAGACCAGCCACAAAACCTTCAAATTCTCCTTTATCTGATGGGAAATTGAGAGTTTGAATCAGACTTATGGTATCAAGAATAGAAAGTCTATATTGCCTCCACAAGAGACATATTTCAAACAGAAGTCAAGTTTAACCTTACACATGTTCTGGCATTCCTGAAAGTGAAAGCTATTTAAAACAAGACTTGGGATCTCTGGGCCTCTGAAGCTTTCAGGTTTGTAATTTTAAGATACCTAGATATATGTGTTGAGTCCTTATATCCACCATCCAAAGATAAACATTTTATAGTAAAAGAAGTATTCCTACTCCCCAAGCTATTACGCGAGTTCTGGCTTTTTTTAATGGGTCATGCCCCTGATAACTTCATAAGAAACTGAGTGATAATGGCTTTTAACCTGCTTCAGTTTTTACTGGTAGGGTTTGGGGGTTTATTGATGACATCCCACCTGGTTCTGATGACAATAATATGGTTTGTGTATTTTGTAGATGCCATGCTTCACCTGTGGAGATACTTCCCACAACCACCCCACCACCCTGAAAGCAATAACGTGCTAGAAAGGTTAATGAAGGTAGAGAAACAGCACAGGCAGTGAGAGTAGTGAGACTGATACCAGAACCAAAGCAGTCTGTGATGTGAAGACTGGGTGTTGGTTGAGGTGTCCTTTACAGATAGCTAAATAAAGAGTTTCAAAATAGCACCAGGAAAGTGTGGTCAGTACATGATTCTGTTGCTGATAAGTCATACTTGAAAAAAGGCCACTTGTTTTTTCTTTTCCTACCCACCAACAAAAATCTTTTTTTTTTTTTTTTAATTGAACGGCTACTTAATTTGAAAAGCAGCAAATTTCTTTGTTGCTGAAAAAGGCTTTTATGTCAAAGAAACCTGAGGTTCTTCTAATGGATTAAGTTAACATGTGAAACATTAGGGAGGGGGCAAATAGTAAATGTAATCTTTAAATTCAATGTTATTCCTTGAATTAGTAAAATTTTGTATTAAATTAACTCTGCATTTTTGTTATTTTCCTGAAAAACTGAATCCTATCCAAATATATTTTCAGTATGATGCATGGAGTAAAGTCATGCAGAAAATTTCCAGTGGAGACACTCATAATTTTTTGTATTGACAAGTGAAGGGATTACAGTGAGGGGAGGAGGGGGCAGAAACCTTGTTGATGTCAAGGAAGATTTTTAATATCTTTCCTTTTTCTTTCTGCTGCATATCTTGACTATTCAGTTGTTTCTGTTTATACCTCCTTCACTTAATACAAAAAAGCTGCAGTAAGGAGAAGCCATTTGCATACTTCTGTCTCTGAATTTCACAGTTTACTGTTCCTGTGGCTGATACCATCTTAGCCTGTTCTCTTATTTTCTGATTTAGAAAGCTTCCATCAAGTACAGCTGTGGTCAAACCAAAAAAAGGTCTACTGCAGTGTTAGATTTGGTTTAACTGATAAGGTGTTAAAAATGTTTGAGAGACCATTTTTATCCAACCCTATATGATTACAACATATGAGACTTTATAAATGTAACTGTATTGATTTTCTTAGCCCTTTCAGGCACCTTTCTAAAAATTAAACTTTTGCCAGTGAACTCTAGGACTTGTTACATAAAATGTACTTAAATTATTGGGCAGGTTGGGGGGGGAAATGATAATTTGATTAGCTATCACTCACAATAGGAGCTTTTTTTTTTTTTTTTTTGAGTTAATGTCTTTGTTGTCTAACTGGAAATCAGTTCGATAGGATTGCTCAGGATTTTACCAAGAGCAAAGGCTACTGAAGTAGTCACAGACAGAATATTTAAACTGCTGAAATCTATGACAGGAATAGGCAGTAAAGATCATATTGCTATCATAAAAAGGTCAGTAAATGTTTCAGCGATGAGGAACCCTAAGCTAAGTCTTCCCTGCATGTTAGGTAATGAAATACAGGCAGAGTTGTGATGCACAGTTTGCTGCTAACAAAGGAGTTTTGCGAGTTTGCTCTTGGTAGCTAAGGATTGAAAATAAATTTTGTGCATGAGCACTTTATTACTTCTTGGAAAGCAGGAGCCGGTAGAGAATAATGCCATATATAGTGCATAAAGCAAAGATTGAGGCTGTGTAACACAGATGCATAGAGCTTCCCTGGTACCGTATTTTGGGGTGCTGAAAGGCTGTGAAAGAGTTGGAGGTCCTTCACCAGCTTTAGTGAATCCTGAAATCTGTACACGGTAGATGTTTTTTCCCTTCAGTCCAGTAAGATGGTAACTTGTGGTAGAAGAATTGAGAGTAACAGCTGAAAAGCAAGAGAGGTGAAGGAAGGAGATGATTAGAGGAAGTCTGATGTCTGAGTCTGTGTCAGTGTAGCTGACTAGGGAAAAGGAATCATTTCCTTGCCCTAATTCACACCTGGAGGAAGCCACACTGTGTAGATGTTCTTTGGATGGGCATAAGGTTTCTCAAAAACGCTTATGTACTTTGTAAATCCAGAGTCAAAAACCCATGACAATTTAACACAAGGATGTTTGTGAACAAAGTGCAAAAGGATATGTATTATGCATGACGAGAAAAACATCTAACACACTGAACAATGGTTTTCATTTGGCTGTAACACTTGACATAGGGACTAGACGCTATCACATGCCTTACCCTCACTATGTAGTCAGTAGTTATTCGCCTGGATAAACACTAGTGCTATTACTCATCATGCAGTATAGAAAAAGGGCAGTACTTTCTGCCTCGCCTATTTTGTAGGGCTCTCTGCTGAACTTTCTTTTCTGATGGTGCAGTGGCATTTCCCCTAGTCAGAATAATGCAACCAACAGTGCTGTACCATGCCTTTAACAGGGCAGAAAATACTTTTCAAGTTTGCTACTGCAACTTTAAGATATGCATACAAATTGAAAGGGTGCTGCAGCCTATAGGCTTCCTTCACCCAAGTTTTCCAGTAAAATTATTCTTCCTGTCTGGAAAACATGGTAATCAGGAGTCATGTCACTGTTGTATTGACTGATTAGGGCAGGGCAGGGGGATGGAAGATATTAGTCCTGGACACTCCCTTGATGTTTCTTGTTGTGCTTTCTAATGGGAATTTGTGGTGGAATAGAGCCCCCTGAAGATAGTGCCAAACCTCCTGCTAACACTATGTACTTGAAGCTTTTGTTACTTTTATGGTCCTGTAAAGGTACAGGCCAACATGAATTATAGAACTCCTGCTATTCTCCTTTGTTGGGTCTTATGTACTATTTGTCTTCCATGACATGTCTTGAATTCTATTTGAAAGTCAATATGTGTACAGTTAATGTATTATTATTCATGGGAAGAAGGCTTTCCACTGCAGTCTAGAGGAAAAATATTTCTCAGGAAAAGTGTGAGAATTTTTTTGTGTTTGTTTTGAAAACTCAAGTGGTTTGGACTCACAACTATGAATTTGTATCAATGTGTAGAAATTTCATGCTTTGTAGGTAAATACAAAAGCTCTCAATTTTAGAAAAATATTCTTAAAATGAAATTAATAATAGTGTCTTTGAAAACAGGTAAGAAATACAAACTGTATTCCGTGCTAACAGAGTTCAAAAAGAATTGTATAATTTAAGTCCTATAGACATGTTCAGAATCAAGCTCAGCTGAATTTCAGTGAAACATAAAAGTACTGTGACTGAAATCTTAATACCTCAGAAATACCAGCTGCATACATCTTCCTTTCATTGTTACTAGTGAATATTGCAGTAGGCTTAGAATTGTAAGTTTTAAGGAAATATTTTCTAATCAATATTTAATTTGAGATGATGTCTAGAAAATTCTAAGCATTCATAGGACCATCTAGAGCATTAAAACTCTAACCAGGAGCCGACCTATGAGAATGTGCTGTTTCCACAGAAATCTAAGTAATGCAGCATGTTGTGACAGCACATAATTTTCTATATGAAGCTTTTCTGTCATGGTTCTGAGCTGCTGCATTGTTCTGAGCAACAGGGACCTACCCAGAGACTTTGTCCTCAATGAATCTGTGTAGCTGATCCTGTATCCTTGTAGAAAGCCCAAACAGTCTTCAGCAGGTATCTTGGTCCACTTCACAAGTGCAGAATTCTTTGTGATATTCACAATTGTCACATTAGTGGGACCTGTCCTAGGAACTTTAAAATCAGATAATAATTAAAGTTCTATATCAATACTTGTGCAATAGACATAAAAGACTGAAACCTAGCTGCTTCCTAGAAAGCTCCTTGTCTGATCCCAGCTGTCATAAATACAATAAAATATGTGGAAGAGAAAGGAGAAATCCCATAGAGTTAAAAAACCCTCCTCTTCAGCAATACCAAAGCAGGTAGAATTTATGTCTCTCTCATTGCAAAAACTCCTACTCCGATAGTCACAGCCATACTCATTTCAACGTGCAATATAAGACACTACCAAAACGGGATTGGAAAATCTGAATTCGGCCCCAGTTAAATTTGAGATACAAGGAATAGTAAATTTGAGATACAAGGAATAGTAACTTTGAGATACAGTGTCAGTTATTTTGGTAATGTCCTTTGTAATAATATTTCTATGGACCTATCAGTAAAGAGCGATGTTCATTCACTGCCAGTGTATAACTGCTAGTACCAAAGGCAGTGAATGCTGGAGAATGCTGTTGAGTCAGCTGGAAAAGAAACTTTGTGTAGGATTCCTTTTATTCCTGCAGATAGGAAACAAGAAGATATGTAAGGGATAAGATTATATAAAGGGGAGGAATACCTCCTTCAACTGAGTAAAAGTGGGTCACTCCAAAAGTCTTTTCATGTCCTTTGAAATTTTCACACTGACACACATCAGATGCATGTACCATTATTTTGTACAATTTATATGGCTGAAAATTGTCTGGAAAACAAATAAAAGCAAATCAGAGTTTACTGAAAAGTAATGTATTATAAAGAAGGAGAGGAGAGACGATAATTTTACAGCTTTTCTGTATAGTTCTTACTTTTAGAGATTCAAAGCATAGTATAAATTTACAGTGCTTTGTGCACAAAACACGTGCATCCTTCTTCATTTTCTCTAGATGCTTAAGGCAAACTATTTCAAAAGCAAAAGATGTAACATGGTTTCGCTTTCAAAAGATGCCAGATCTGCTTATAGTGTCCCCCTGGAAGGCTTGAACTGATGAAGGAGAAGTAAGGAACTAAAATGGCTGCTAAAATGGCTTAATTCGATGCCAATGTTTCCTCCTCAGCTAGCACATTTAAAAACAAGCAAAACAACTAGATGTAATGTGTCTGCGCAGATGTTGCGGAACGACCAAGGAAAACAGTGCATTTGTTTACAGAACTCCGAAGACAAACATTGTCTCCTGTACACAAAAAAACAGTCCAGAAGGGCCTCTGCAGGAGTCACCTACGTGACTTTAATCAAGATTTTCAATGACTGTTCTGTAAAGTGATCCCTGGCTGCAGCCCGTCATGCCTATCTTGGTAAGCAGAATATCACAGTTTAGAACTTAGGCGTTGACATGGACAGCCACAGGGAGAAAAAAAATCATCTAAGGGAGACTGTAATAGAGCAGTTTATATTTAAAGTTAATTTTACCTAAGGACAAGATGACAAGATAAAGGGTTTTTTGGTGTGGTTGGTTTTTTTTTTTTGTTTTTTTGTTTCTTTTATTTAAAGCCAGTAGTGTACAGGTCTGCCTGGAATGTAAGCAAGCAGAGGCATCATACCAGCAACAGCAGCTTAGCTGCATTTCTTGCCCATCCACGACCAGAAGAATCATACTGAAAACTCTGCTTATTAACTGCCTTGGTGTTGATTAAAATTAGATGGTGCCTCAGCGCTGGACAAAGATAAGAGTTGTACTCATCTGGATCTTCAGTTTGCTCTTAAAAAGCAGGATGAAAATCTTATCCTTCTCAATGAAATAAAACAAATTAAACAGTGCATCTGTAAGTAGATGCAGTGGTTACTGTTACCTAGTGTGAATTTTCTAGTAGTTGTAGTTATTATTTTCATACACATATCCTCTTTACCAGTGCCCCAGTCAACCACAAAACATTTGGGATAGTATTCTGGAGTCCACGTGACAACTGCCTTAGTTCCCTGGTGTTTGACGTGGATTTGGCCAGGCAAGTCTGTGAACAAATACACTGTTAGATACTGATAAATAGGAAAGCAATTTTCTTCTCTCTTGCTTACTTTCTCTCATTCACTCTTTTTATTTGGGATTATTCATTTCAAGAGACTAGTGTATAGTAAGGCTTACACTAGTATATGGTAAAGTTTACACTAGTATGGCAATAAAGGAAACAGCATCTAATACTTTATAATGGTCTCTGGGACCTCCAGCTTTAATTGTTTTTCATGACCTTTAATTTCCTACACTTGGAAAAAGGGTGTTGCAAGCCTCAGGAAGAGAAAGCTTGACGTTGCTAAATAACCTTCTGTGATCCTCTATTAACTGCTATATATAGATACTATACATACACACTATATACCACTAAACCATGTCCCTGAGTACCACATCTACAGGTCTTTTAAATACCTCCAGGGATGGTGACTCCATCACTTCCCTGGGCAGCCTGTTCCAGGGCTTTACAACCCTTTCTGTGAAGAAATTAGCTTATATTATTAAAAAACAACAACAACAAAACCCCCCCAAAAAAACAAAACAAAAAAAAAAACCAAAAAACCCCAAAAAACAATCAAACAAGTTACATAGTTTTCTTTTTTAAATGAAAAAACCCCACCTTGTGTATTTAGGCATCACAAAAGCTTACATCTTCATTGGAATTTGACATGTACATCCTGCCTTTTCCTCCTCCTATGTGCTAGTAGGGGTAATACTGAAGTAAAGGACAGTAGCAGGTCTCTTATACTTAGATTTGCACATAATTCTGTGAACTTTGTTTAAACTGTTGGTGTGTACTTGACTTTGAGTACACTCCATCAGCCCCTTTGGTAGATAGATCACATCATTGTTTCTCTAGCTTGAGAAAACAAGTGCTATACAGAATGCTAAACTTCTATCAAAATCCTCCCTTAAGAAACAAGTGACTTGCATTGTGCAATAATATCAGACTAAGAAATATTCAAGAGAATGCTTAATCCTATCCCAAAGACTATTAGAAGGTAGGCTGTCAGAAGGTAGCCTGTCAAAAGCTTGCTCATAAAGCTTCTCCACTGCTTGAGTCAATGAACGATAAGGTAAGTACCTGCTGCAGAGAAGTCTGGGACAATATAGATGGCTTGTGGAGATTCTCCTGCTTTGTTATAGGCAGAAATATTCACTCTATAATAAGCCATGGAGAGATTTAGAAGAACTTTTCTGTCCTTTAGAAAGATGCGATTTGGTGAATCCCTGCAACTGTTGGGTATTCTTTCTACATTAATGTAATATCCAAGGATGTTCTCATTTTGTGTTACCTATTAAGAGAAAAAAGATTATTATTCAGTGTTATTACGTCCTGTGCAGAAAATCAAGAGGAATTAAATTGTATAAACAAAATGTCACCTTTAATGATAGGGATAAAATCATACTGTTTTAATTAGGTTATTAGGAATCAATGAAGCAAAGCATTTTCTTAAAATTAAAAGCATGCTTAAATTGACAGGATTTAAGCACAGGATTAAGTGTTTTTCTTAATTGAGATCTTAGTTATGCGTATCAAATTAGTAATAACAGCAGTGAAGCAGCTGTAATGTTCTCTGCATTTCACTGGAACATACCCCTCATAATTAGGAACTTGAAAGTTAATGAGAGGTGTTTAATTGCAATCTATGCCTCTGGGAATCTTCATCTACTAAGCTCTGTTAGGCAACTGGTCTCTTTGAGAATAAATGCCAGTAATTATACTACAACTTTGGAACATGCTATATATCCATTGATACACATTTTTAGGCGGTGATGGTTCATTTGTCATTTTACTGTACTAGACTTTATAAGAGATCAGAAAATGAGTGCACAGAAATGGAAATTACTGCAATTGAGATAGCAACAGAATTCAATACACGAAGGCCTGTGAATTCTGCAAGGATTACTTCTGATATTCATCTGGTAAAACTAACTGATCTGCTTTGGTCTGTAAGCAGATAATGACTCCTGCTGCAGAAATGGGGATGCCTCTGACATGTAGGTTTGAGTTTTAAATGTCACCATGGGAAGGATACGGCTAGATGCTGTTCTTGTAGGCCAGAGACTCTTTTTCTGATATATCTGATTATAATGTGCTTGACTTCTGAATTAGTAAATTCAGTAGGTTTACCAAGCTTTTCTAAAAGGTTTTTGCCTCTTGAGAATATGAGTGCTCCGTAGGAACACATGAAACACAAGGTGTGTCACTTGTATGCATTAAAAACTTATAAGAATCTTTCAAGAAAAGCTTAATTCTAACAGACAAGCTTAAGACAAACCCATCTTTAATGTAAGATGGAAAGAAACTATAGTTTTTGAGCTCAGAGATTGCTGGTTTAATAGTTTTTCAAGTTTATAAATTGGTATAGTTTTTTCTTGCTACTTTCTATCACCTAAAACACCATACTAGTGCGGTGAATCCTGAAGCAAAGTACAACATGCTATATTTTTTGCTTATACAGTGTATTCTCAATGAGTAAGTATATTTTTTTTCCTATAAAGTAATAAATTAATAGCATGGGCATGACAGAGGGTACCCAGACTTGAAGTGAACATTACCTCCCACTTCAGGAAAACGCTTCTTCTGCCTGGAGAGATTTCTGTAGTTGCATTATATGATATTCTTGGCTTGTTTGTGAGTTCTGGTAAACACAGACAAAGATGGAGACATACACTCATATGAGTCAGTTTGATCTTCATATTTTCAACAGTATCTGACAATGCTATTTCATATGATACAAGATTTGAGAAGGCATTTACATTCATGCATATCCCCAGTAGGACAAAACAATATTTCACTTACTGTGAGGGACCAAAATCTCTTTACTCCAAACACAAACACACTGGAGACCATCCTTGGCTATGCACCTGAGCTGAACAATGTATGAAGATACAGCATTTAAACTTGAAATGGTGACATTGACAGCATTGCTTTCTACGGGGACCTAAAAAAAAAAAGATGTTTAATTCATGTAACAGCAATAAAACATAATATTGTATTAGTGGCTGCAGCTGAAAGTAGAGGTTCCTATCATCAAAGAAAAAATACTACATATTTTAGCCAATGACTTTTCATTCTTTTAAGTCAGTATCCTTCTTTCATGAACTTGTTCTGCTCAGTCAGGACATGTAAGCAACAGTTCAGGTCAAAATACTGAGTTTTAAAGTCAATATGTATTATATACTGAAAAATCAGTACTTGACTCTGAGCCTTTTTGGCATTTTGAAGAACAAGACGTGAAGGTCAAAATAAATAAATAAATAGATAGATGGATAAGTTAAAAATCCCCTTATTCCCAAACGTTACAGTATGTCAAAATAAATGCACGTGACAGATGTGGTAAGGAGTGTGACCGGACTGAATGTGTGGCTGCCTATGCTTTAGCACCCCAGAAGTAATGTACATCTGCAGCTGATGATGGCACTGGAGCTCCAGTGACTGTACAGGGAATGGAGATTGCATTGAAGCAAAGACATACAACCTCTATCTAAGGGAATCCCTCAGCTGAAAACTGTAGGAGAAAATAAGATAGAAAACTGTTACTACACGCTTCAACTATTTTGCACTTGTTCCCAGATGTCCATTGGTGGCTGCTATTGGAGCATAATATCCCGCATGAAATAGACTTTTCCCTTCTTGTCAAAGAGGGAAATCTGGAAAACTGATGCAAAACCTGAAGTGTGTAAGGTATTAATAGTTACCTTAAAAATCACAGCAACTTGATCTCTAATCGGTCTGAAAATTTAACGATACCAGCAAAAAGAGTAATATTGCTCACCACTTAAACTGTAATTGGGATTTGAGCTTGTATGGCATTTTTGATACCCTCTTCAGCTTTTGCATCGCTGATGGTTGTAGCATCTCATTGTCTGGTTAATGAACCAGCTGACATGTCATTCTTGGGGTGTTTTTTTCAGTATAAAACTATTAATCTCTCTTTCTTAGACAGCTTAGGATCTGTTAGAACAAAACTAAGAGGCCTTTGTGATATTTGCTTACAGATTGTCTGCAAACGCTGCCTCCTTGATATCCATGTTGTGTGTGCTCTTCAGTAGCATTCTGTTATGTCCTGCTGTATGTGCTATGCATTGCTGAGCTGATAGTAAAGTTCTCGAGTGACTGTTATCTAGAAGTACTTACCAGAGTCCACTGAGTGGATTCTGTGAATGCTTCTTTGTACCTCAGCTCATATGGTGTAGGAGTTGCAGGTAGGTCCCACTTAATTATCAATTGGTTTGTGGTCTGATAGGCATTTATTTTAGATGGTGTCAAGCACTTGCCTAAAATGGAGAACACGCAGCTGTTATAAATGCAAGAGAAGCAGGAAAGCTTTGGTAATTATGTCTGTCAGGTGTAGTTTATAAAAAAAAAAAGATGTTGCACAGAATACTGAAAGACTTTAAAAAGACTAGAAGTGGATAATAACAAAATCCTTATGGTATCAACAATCCTCTTGCCTTGCTTTTGTGAATGCTTCCACTGATTTCAGGAAGACCCTATTTTTCTAAACAGATGCTGTTCTGAGTGAGTCTGAAAGGCAAAATCAAAATGGCAAGAGTACCTATAATTGTAAATTGTAAAAAAAATTTCCAGAACATCTCCCAGTTTCAGTAACTGTGTTTAGGTGTATCACTGCAAGTGCAAATACGTTTTTCTCTTTCCTTCCAATAAGCAAAAAGTGGCCAAAAGCCTCAAAAGGAGGTCACAGTGGTAATGTAAGTTGTGCTGGTAGTGCCCCCACGCAGTGAGAAACACTGTTTTTTCTTGGACCATGATTACGCTGAGAAGGTGAAGTTTTGGGAAGCTCTTAAATTTATCTCAGTGATCAGATACTGTAGGGAATCTTTAAATAAACATCTAAAGGACATAGCTAATAGGATTTCTTTTTTCATATCTCCCCTGCAGCACTGTGTAATGGGTAAGTGGTCTTTGAATAAGAACTTTGAAAAGGTTTCTTGTAATGTTCATGTTTTATAAAAAGGATTCCTTAAGTACTGAGTCAACCTGCTCTTCGTAAACCAATAAAAAAGATCAGAAAACTGTCATAGAGGGCACAGGAAGCTGGTTAAGAATGGCACACAAATAATCACTATATATTTTTCTGTATATGACTATTTTATAGTCTAGCAAATTATTTAAAGTAAAACCCTTCTCCTCTAAAATCTGATAGACTTCTTCTATTGACTTCAGTAAAGATTTCATCCAAGGAAGCCAAATTGAAGCTTCACTCTCTGAATCAGTAAAAATAACAACTGTATATTGGGACTTACAATTTTGGAAGTAATCTTTAAGAAAATGCTACTGCTGCTTCAGCTGGGCACTGCAACAGCACAACTTGTGAAGATGCTGTACCTGCTTTGCTTGGTGTAACCGAGATGTTCTTTCCTTTCACACAGGTGTCACGGGCGTAATTCACTGCTATCCAAATAGATGCAGATCGCTTCATGTAGAGATACTTTCGTTCTATTGTGATGGAAGGTGATGATGTGTTTTGTTGAAAAAGTTTTGGTATTCTCTCCCTTTGGAGAAAAGGAAGCAGATTGAAAACCAAACATTTTATCAGGTTATAGTTACTCATTCCTCCCTGTGCACCAGAAAACGTAATTTCAGAAATTGATAGTTTTTCAGGTGTGAAACTTAGCATCTTGAAGGTGAGGCCTGAGTGGCTTGAAATAGCAAGTGTAATTCCAGGATCCTAGTAACTCTAGCAAATTTAAACATGCAAATCATTGCGTGGTGAACTATTAAATTCCTTAAAATTCTAAGGCACAGCATGATTCTTTTGTACTTGTACTGGGATATAAAGAGCACTTAGAAGGTATGAAATTAGGTCAGAAATTACTTCATAAAGTCTAACTGCCACCTACTGTAACAACACTGTCCTTGTTTCACTGGGACATAATCCTGGACCAGCCGTGGTCTGCAGGCCATGAGCAGTTTGGAGTCAGCCAGGGCAGCTGACCCCAGTTTGCTCACAGGTGTATCTGTTGTGTTTTAAGGGTGAATAGACTGGGGGGGAGGAGGACGCACACACAGGTGGTAACCTTGGGACCCTGAGGAATCAGAAGGCAGCTCTTATCCCCTCCCCTTTGCTGCCACACTCTATAGAACAAGGAGACTAGAAGTTTGGAGGGCTCTTTCTTCCCAAGCTCTGGGAGCTGTGAGGGCATCTCATCATGGCCTGCCCTGGCTCCATGCGTACTGTGCAACTCATTGCCATCTAAGAGTGGGTTTTAGGTATCCATCTTCCCTTAATATTCCTTTCTTCTTTTTTTCTCCTGTTACTCATTAAATTTGCTACAGTCTTAACTTCCAGTCTTGGGTGAGGCATTTTTCTTTT
Organism: Todiramphus chloris collaris; assembly: GCA_025345505.1. Taxonomy (NCBI): domain Eukaryota; kingdom Metazoa; phylum Chordata; class Aves; order Coraciiformes; family Alcedinidae; genus Todiramphus; species Todiramphus chloris. The sequence continues at coordinate 7,108,363 of JANVCC010010406.1, forward strand.
TCCTTATTCCCCTTTTTATCCTCCCCTGGTGGTGTGGGGGATAGGAGGATGACTGAACCTGCTCTGTGTTTCATGTGCACTTGCCCTGAGCCTTAAACAGACACGGTATCCCACACCATAAAACTCAGGGAGACTCCTCCTCTTCCTCCTTGGGCTCCTCCTAATCCTGCCCCATCTCTTTCTTCTTCTCCTGCTTTTTCCCCATCCCTGGTGGGGCTTGCTTACCTTTCTGCTCCTGAGGACTGCCTTCCCATTTATTGTGAGTGCTGTACATTCACCGGGCTCAGTATAACTTTAATACCAATGCCAATATCAGGTATACAGTTCGGCTGTTTTATTAAATCTATTCTCATTTCAACCCGTGGGTCACCCCTCCTTTACCTGATCCCCCTTCTTGGATGGGGAGGGGTCACCCAGTGACACATAGAATTGAAGAATCATAGAATACTAGGTTGGAAGAAACCTCAGGGGTCAACTAGTCCAACCTTTCAAGGTTTAAAAATAAAATAAAAGAGATAAAGTTTAAAAGAGATGGCCCACCACCCTGACAAGCTGAGTCTTAAAACTTGTCAATGTAGGTGAACCCACCACTTCCCTTGGGAGATTATTCCAATGTCTAATTGTTTCCATGGTGAAAAATTTCTTCTGGAATCCAGTTGGAATCTCCCCACAGTAACCCATACTCATTACCCCTTGGTTTTCCTTGTGACTCCTTGTAAAAAGGGAGTCTCCATCTTCTTGGTAGCCACCTTTTATGTACTGATACATAGTGATAAGGTCTCCACTAAGCCTTCTCTTCTCAAGTCTGAACAAACTCAGTTTTCTCAGCCTTTCTTCACGTGACAGGTCTTATAGTCCTCTGATCATCCTTGTGGCCCTTCTCTGGACCATTTCAGCCTGTCTGCATCTTTATTGCATAGATATTGCATAGGCCCAATATTGATCCCTGGGGGACCCCGCTTGTGACTTGTTGCCAGTTTGAGAAATAACTATTTACTACCACCCTCTGGGTACAGCCTGTCAGCCAGTTCCCCACCCACTGCACAGACCACTTGTCTAGGGTGTAATGTGGCAGTTTCTCTAGGAGGACACTGTGGGCAACCGTATCAAAAGCCTCAGAGAAGTCCAGGTAGAGAATGCCCACCTCTTGCTCTGCATCAACAGAGCAGGTTACTTTGTTGTAGAAGGCAATCAGGTTTGTCAGGCGTGATTTGTTCCTGGTGAACCCATGTTGGCTTTTCCTAATCAAATACTTCAGTTTACTTGTGATAGTCCCCAAGAGGATTTGCTTCATAACTTTTCCAGGGATTGAAGTGAGGCTAATGGGTCTATAATTACCCAGGTGACCTGAAACTCTTCTTGTAGACAAGGGTGACATTAGCCTTCTTCCAGTCTTCAGGCACATCTCCCAGTCTCCACAACTTCTCAAAATTGTGGAGAGCAGCCTTGCCATGACATCGACCAACTCTCTTAATACCCTCAGGTGGATGGCATCCAGGCCCATTGATTTGTATGGATCTGCCTAGTTGTTTTTTTGTTCCCTGTCCCTCTCTCATTTACTCTCTGTCACACAAAGGACAGACCTAATGAAGTTCAACAAGGATAAGTGTAGAGTCCTACACCTAGTGAGGAACAACACCGTGTACTGGTACAGGTTTAGGGTAGACCTGCTGGAAAGCAGTCCCATGGAGATGGACCTTGGCATCCTGGTGGACAAGAAGTTTTCCATGGAACAGCAAAGTGCCCTTGTGGCCAGAAAGGCCAATGGTATCCTGGGGTGCATCAAGAAGAGTGTGGCCAGCAGGTCAAGGGAGGTTTTCCTCCCCCTCTACTCTGCACTAGTGAGACCAGATCTGGAGTATTGTGTTCATTTCTGGGCCCCCCAGTTCAAGAAGGGCAGGCAAATACTAGAAAGAGTCCAACAGAGAGCTACAAAGACGGTGAAGGGACCGGAACATCTCTCTCATGAGGAAAGGCTGAGAGACCTGGGGCTGTTTAGCCTGGAGAAGAGAAGACTGAGAGGGGTTAATGTTTACAACTATCTGAAGGGTGGGTGTCAAGTAGAAGGGGCCAGTCCCTTTTCAGTTGTGCCCTGTGATAGGACGAGAGGTAATGGTAGCAAGGTGAAACACAGGAAGTTCTACCTCAACATGAGGAAAAACTTCTTCACTGTGAGAGTGACAAGAGCTCTGGAACAGGCTGCCCAGAGAGGTTGTGGAGTCTTCTTCTCTACAGACTTTTAAGACTCACCTGGATCTGTTCCTGTGTGGCATGCCCTAGGTGTTCCTAAGCTGTCAGCGGGGTTGGACTTGATGATCTCCAGAGGTCCCCTCAACCCCTAACATTCTATGATTCTATGACTTTTTTCAAGGTTAAATCTGTGCTAGTTCAATGTTCGTAAAGAAATGGGCCAGCATACTGATTGCCTACATACATATTTCATGTATTAAATGAGCTGCTCATTATACAATAATAACTGAACAAAAAACTGCTTGAAGGTTCCCCTGTCATCTTCTTCAGACTAGTTGTGAATCAGCCATTAATATTTCAAATCATGATTTTGAATGCTTGGTTGTAACTTTTCTGTGCGAGTGTTTTTCTTTAATCCTTTTCTTTCTGACAATTAAATCACAAGGATCAAGAACAAGGAACAATTTCAATGTCAAACTGATGTTACTTGCAGAAAGGGATGATGTCCTTTTCTAGGCAAGCAAAAAGGTCTTTCAATTTTTATTTTTCTTTTTCTAATCTAATAAAAAGAAGAAAGGAAGTTTTTCTTGAATACCACTATGTTGAAGCCTAGGAGACTGAGATTCAAGTCCTGGCTCTGGATTGGGAAAATCAACATGTCTGTGAGGCAATTGCCTCCCTTCTCCCCCTCTCCCTTCTATCACTTATTTTTCTGCCTTCCCTGTTCATAACACCAATCCTGCATCCCAGGAACAGCACAGTCTGTTTTTGGCTGAGGATTCTAAGAGCAGCTAGATTACAAATACTTCAGTGGATAGCATCTCTGCAGAAGCGTCTCTGCTAGACAGCTACCAGATGGACCCACTGCTGGCCAAGGCTGAGTCTATCAGTGATGGTGGTAGTGCCTCAGTGATAACATATTTAAGAAAGGGGAAAGTAATTGCACAATTGCAATTAGGACAGAGGAGTGAGAGTATGTGAGAGTATCAACTCTGCAGACACCAAGTCCAGTGAAGAAAGAGGGAGAGGAGGGGATTCAGGCACTGGAGCAGAGATTCCTCTGCAGCCTGTGGTGAAAACCATGGTGCTCCTTGTAGCTCATGGAGCAGATATCCACCTGCATCCCATGGAGGACCCCATGCTGGAGCAGGTGGAGGCACAAAGGGGGCTGTGACCCTGTGGGAAGCCTGTGCTGGATCAGGCTTCTCATAGCACCTGTGGCCCCATGGGGAGAGGAGCCCATGCTGGAGCAGGTTTGATGGCAAGACTTGTGCTCCCATGGAGGACCTTCACTGGATTAGTCTGTTCCTGAAGGACTGTACCCCATGGAAGGGACCCACACTATATGGCTCATAATTCATAAATAAGTTTTGGTAACGTCCAGCACATATAGGTGACTCACTGGGAGTTGTAAAAGTGGCCCAGCCTTGGATCACCTTAAGGCCTTATCTATGTGGAGATGACACAGGGAATGCTGTGTAGATAACTCAGACCTGAGTTCTCTATAAGCCACAGACAAGACAAGGCAGTGATGCACCATGTGAAGAACCAAACCTGGGCTGAGCCTTCAAATCAATCACCTAGTATGTCCTGAGTCTCAATCTAAACCACTACTGAGTTGCCCGAGAAAGTAAGATAAGGAGAACATGGAGGGTTTCAGTGTCTGTTTCAGCTGACAACCTTGTGCATCCAGACAGTATAATCCACTCAGGCATTGTCTTACCACAGTCATGTAAACCAGGGGATAAAAGCCCCAGGGTTTGCGTTAGGAACTGGGAGTCACCTCTCCAGTGCTACGCTTCACCTGTATTAACACCCTTCCCTCTTGGTCAGGGCATTGGCCAAGGTAACCTTTCTAAGATTGGGAGCCCTTACCTGGAGGGGTAAGCGAATATTTAACATGCTTTAAGTTTGCAAACATGGGTGAGTAACAAACACATTTATAATAGTTAAGACACTTTTTTAGCTTGCTACGGTGTATTCTTGCTTTTAAGATGTAATAGTGCATTCTTCCATTGCATCCATAAAAACCTGCCTTTATGGTGTAGTTGATCTGAGTGAAGTTCAAATAAATCATTTGCTTAAACCTTGCAGTCTAGTCTCTTTTCACCACACACACTGAAACAGTTTGTGAAGAACCACAGCCTGTGGGAAGGACTCAAGTTGAAGAAGTTCATGGAGGACTGTCTCCTGTGGAGTAGAGGTAGAGTCTAAGTAATCCTTCCCCTTAGGGAGGAAGGAGCAGCAGAGACAACAGGTAAGGAACTGACTGCAGCACCCATTCCCTGTCCCCCTGTGCTGATATAGGGGAGTAAGTAGAGAAAGTGGGAGTGAGGTTGGGCCTGGGAAGAAGGGAGGGATGGGGGGAAGGTAGTTTTAAGATCTGATTTCATTTCTCACTACCCTACTCTGATTTGATTAGTAATAAATGAATTTCCCCAAGTCAAGTGTGTTTTGCCCATGACAGTAATTGCTAAGTGATCTCTCTCTGTCCTTGTCTTGACCCATGAGCCTTTTGTTATATTTTTTTCTCCCCTGTCCACCTGAGAAGGGGAGAGATAGAGTAGTTCTGGTGGGCACCTGGCATCCAGACAGAGTCAACCCACTGCAGTCAACCACTACCAAAGCACTAGGTATTGATGGGATGTGAAGAAACATTTTGTGTAACAACCTACAACATGATGAAATATTGTGTAACAATTTAGAATGTGATGAAGTATGTAGGAGATAAAATCTGGCAGGTAGGAATCATGCTGAACAGCAATGACAGCCTTTCATTTTCTGCAACTACTTTTAGACTTACCATTTTAAGAATATAGTATAATTAATTGTATTTGGAGGACTGGGTACTGGCAGCCAGCTGCAGGTCAGATGATCACTTAATTCTCTGTAGCATATCAATTCATTGTCCCAGTCTGCAAGATGAAAACATGTGGACTAGAAAAGACTCATCACAGACAACTGTTTACCATTAATTGGTGTGAGGTGACTATGAGAAGCAAAACCAAATACAAACCAGTCTATACCCTTTTGAGCAAGAAAATAAGAAGTAGCTAGTGTGGCTCTTCGTGGCACATTTACTCTCAAGGCAACTGCTTCACTAACATTTAGAAAAAGGAACAGACACATTTAGAAAGATTGAATCTTATCAGTCCTGAAGTTTCCAAGAAAAACCTAGATTTTCTACATAAAGGTAGAGAAGGATACTTCTTCCTCTGTTTTATGAGGCCATTACCAGCTTATGTACCCAATAACACAGTGCTGAAATGCTTGCTATGGTGTTTCCTGTAGGTTTGATATCGTCACATCTTTGAACTGGATTTCTCTCCCAGTCTAGAATAAGGCACTATAGCTGCAGAAAAACAGTATGCTGCGGATGGTACCAGCTTCATAAAGATCACATCAGGAGAAGTAGAAGCTTATATACAAAATGACTCATACTTAATTTTTTGGAAGAAAAATTAAGGGTCTTTTTGCAACTGAACATGCATATTTTTTGTCTGAAGGGAAATTAAACACTGATGACACTCTTAAAGTAAATTATGTTTACTATCTAGCACTTAAGCTTATTTCAGCATTTCAAAAATTTCATATCGGAAACAGTGGTGATAAAATATGACTGTTATCCTTTTGCTTTGTGTCTTACTGTCTGAACTGTTAGTTCAGAAGAATCAACCATGATGTCTTAAAGTACCACCCACACTTTTTAAAAAAGACCCAGTATTTAATTTATTTTATTTTATTTTCTCTTCAGAAAAGTAGGTAAGGATGTCTATAAGTACAGCATATGTTAGGTGATAAACATGAATTTTTTTTCTGATGAGTTGAGTTACATATTCTTCATATCTGTTAGGTTTCATAAGTTGTCAATAGGCCTAACAATTCAGAATAATACATGTTTTGCTATTTGATAAGTAAATACGCATATGTGGATGGTCCATCAGTGGATGTATTCAAGGCCAAGTTGGACGAGGCTTTGAGTAACCTGGTCTAATGGGAGGTGTTCCTGCTCATGGCAAGGAGGTTGTACTTAGATGATCTTTAAGGTATCTTCCAACCCAAGCTATTCTGTGATTCTGTATCTCTGCAGTTGGTGTTAATGCATGGCTATGGTATCTCATATCCTAGGTTATAATCAGTCCTCCTCTTTTCCTCATTCAGAGCCATGTTTTCAGTAAGTAACAGTAACAGAGTATCCTCAGTATTCTTTCCGTCATTCAGATGCTAGTTGTGTATTTCAAGTTTAAAGTTGATTTGGACCGAAAAGTGTGTCAGATGAGTATGACTCAGAGTTTAATATCCTCCCCTAGGACACCTCCTTTCTCCTGATGAAAGAAACATGCTTTTCGAATAAAGTTATGCTGCACCAGGTTAGGTGTATGCAGCTTCTTTTTGGGAAGGCTATCAGGTCTTCCTTGATTCTACATCAGTATGAGTAATTCTTGAATCCTTTGCTTTCCTAGTCTGACCACCAAAACAAATCTTGGCCACTTTACCTGTGGACATAGTGCTATAACAACTGAGGAAATCAGCAACTGTTCTCACATTCTTTTCCTCTTTTCCTCTAAATTAAGCCTTTCATTTACTTGATGCTTCTTTTTTATTTTTATTTTTTTTTAAAGAAACATCAGAAAAAAACCCTGTTTGAAACTGTTGTAACATTTCATGTCATACATTTGTACCATAGCGCTTTGAAATAGCAGTTCTGGAGAGAGTGATGGGAAGGAAATATTTTTGCTCTACTAATGAATTTTTACTAACTTGTTCCCCAAATAGTTTCCAGTAACTGAGATCCAAGTGATGACCACAGTATTGCAGACCTGTCTCTGCTTACAGAAGCACATGGGGTTGAGTTGTTCCTTATGTTCTCAGTCTTACAAAAAAACCCTCTGGATTTCTTTATGAGATGATAATATTAGAATAGACAAAAAATAGTAGGTTTCATGTGTGGAAATAATGTATTAGCTCAAACTATACCCCACTGCACCACCCCACTGTCAATATACCAAAGTTCTATGTGACTTTGTCCAGATTAACAGAATGCATGATACATACTGGTGGTTCTGTTAGTTTTTTTTTTTTCTTACTTTTCCGATTTGTGGGTCTTAGCATCAATGTGCACACTTAATTTTATCCTAGTTCTTTTTTGGTTTATTGTACTGCTTCCTCTTAAAGAACATGCATATTATCAGTTCTTTCCAGACCTAGAATAGTTCTACGTCCTGTATCATGACTGCGTTCCATGAGGTATGCAGAGAAAGGAAAAAAATTGTCACTATTCTAAAGACATAATTCAGATTACATCAATCCTGTTTTGAAAGATAACCCCAAAACAAACAAACAAAAAACCAAAAAAACCCAAAAAAACACACACCCACCCCCCACAAAAAAAAAAAAAAAAAAAAAGAAAAGAAAAGAACTTTTTTTTCCCCCACTCTAGTGTTTTTTTGCTTTTCTCTTTTTTTTTTTATCTGTTTCCTCCATAATGGTTTATTCTGATTGGCTAATAGCAAGGACTAGAAAATTATTTGTGGCTAATTTCAGAATAATATAGTCCTCCCGATGATGTCTTACCCAGTGCTACCGTGTACACAATACCCTGTCTTCTCTGTTGTGGCTCTTAACATGTAGGACATTCCTGCCTACAATAAATTCAGCACGAAGTACATCAGTTGACCACTGGCTGAAACCTACTAGCTGATAACCTCTACTGAAACGTGTTGGACTGTTCCTTTGTGCCATTAAGAGTAATTTATCAGTTAAATGTAAAGTGTAAATAATTGTCACAGACAAAGATTACAGATTCGAGTGTCTTTTGAAACCATGGTGATGTGTCCGGAGACTACAGCTGGTGGATTACCTCCGAGCAGCGATAAAAGCTCTGCCATCACACAGACACATCTGTCTGTGCTATCTGGGGTGGGTTTTCCCTTCAGAAAGCTGCAGACGTTTCCTTCGAGATAGGATCGGTCTTGCCTAGCGCTGGCAGGCGCTGCAAGGAGGTCCCGGCAGCACCCCGCGAAGGAAGCGGCGACCCGGGGGCGGGGAGCGCGGGCCGGGGAGCCGGGGTAGGGGAGAGGGGGTCGGAGAGCGGGCTGGGGAGCCCGGGCCGGGAAAAGGGGGCCAGGGAGCGGGGCTGGGATGCCGGTGCCGAGGAGAGGCGAAGTGGTGCTGGGCGGCCGTCAGGGGGCGGCGGGGCAGCGGTCCGGAGCCGGGGGCCGAGGGCAGGGGACGTGCGGCCAGGGCCGGGGACCTGGGATCAGGCTCTGGGGACCTGGGCCGGGGGCCTGGGGCAAAGGTCGGGTCACAGGCAACCCACAGAGTCCAGCGTCCGTTCTTTGCACCGAAGTCCTGGAAGCGTGGCACGTTTTAGGTTGGAAAGGCACCTTTAAAGGTCACCTAGTTCCAAGCCCCTCGCAGTCAGCCGGGACACCTTTAACTAGATCAGGTTGCTCGGAGCCCCGTCCAACCCGACCCTGAATGTTTCCAAGGATGGGGCTTCTACAGCCTTCGGGGCAAACTCTTCCTCTGTGTGTGTATGGGGGGGGTTGTTGTAAAAATATTCTTCCTTCTACCTACTGTGAGTCTACCCTCTTCAGCTGGCAGCCTCTTCAACAATGACATTTGTGTTTGTGATGAAGTAGTTATGATGTGAGAAATATTTACCTACCTTGGAGCTGCTGGCAAAATGGCAATTCGTGATTTGTGCAGTTGCAGGAATCTGAGGGATAAAAAGGAATAATTTAAAAAGAGACATTTAAAAGAAATAGGAAAAAAATGTTACCGGCTGTTTTTTCTCCCACAGAACCTAACTTCTGGTCACACAGCCCTGCCTTTGAGTAATGTTAAGAATTTTTACTATTTATAAACAGGAATAAGTTTTGCAGCAAATGAAAACTCACCTGTTGCAAACAAAAAGATAGCTGCGAGCAGAGAGCTCTTCATCTTCTCTGTAAAGAAGCATAGTGATTACCATCAACATTCAACTGTCTGCAGTCTGTTTTTCACACTTCCTTTTCAAACTTCCTATTCATTCCACTACCTGTGCTGTTATTGGCTGATCACCAGTCATAGGTTTATTAATGACAATGTAAGGAACACTTGAGCTCTAAGTTATTAATTATACTTACAAAATCCTAACAACCCGTATGAAATGCAGAAACTTTCCCCTTTTTTGTGTTTCTAAGATGTCACAGTGAGATTCCTAACAGTGTTTGATACCAGCAGTGCAAACAGAATCATGCCTATATAGCTACTTCAATCTCCCTAGAAAATCCTAGCTTAAATGCCAATGTGAATTAAAGGTATTATGGCAATAGAAAGTAAGCTACGGTGTCTGACTGAGTCTAATACAAATGCTTGAATACTTTAGAAATAATAGTAGCAGAAGATCCTGCCTGTGTCTTCACTTTCTGACTTCTTCAAAGTAATTTTACCACTGCCAAGACACTAGCTACATTTTTTGGTACCACCACCAGGAGTCCTAATGTAGACAAAAATCACCATAGCTGTAAATTAGGTGTGACTCTAAACTCAACACCCAGTTAAGTCTTGTCAGAGAACATTTAAAATAGCTCTGGGCACAGACACCACCAGAGTGAGAATAGCTGCTGCAGCTAAAGCAGTAAAGGGAAATTTTCAGAAAATTTCAGTACTGTGGGAAATTTTGCTTTGGGGTTTAGATAGCTGCAATCAGAGATTGGATTCAGACCTGCCTGATGATAGGCAAATTATTAACTTATCTTGATGACCATGGTATATTTCAGGTTGACTGTTGAATAGCAAAAAATTTTCTGTTTAAAATGAATCACTTTCTTAAAGAAAGAGTTACAGGCATGCTTCTGAGCCTGGTCTACGGCAGAAGTGTGTGACTAATACATCAACTGTTAACTTACACGATTTTCTGAAGGACACAGTCATGAAATGTAAGTGAACAAGGAATTCTACTGAGTGTTACAAGGGATTTCCTAGTGATGAAATCATTTGGGCTTGGGAGTAAGCTCTGAAATGCTGAGGAGTGGTGCAATACAGTGTAGGCATGCAAGTTCAAAACCCATCTTACTGGAGTGATCCAAAAAATCAGCCTTGACAATGCTTCCCACAAAGAACAGTAAAGAGGATAGTGTTCATTTATGAGCAGTAAGGAAAACTGACAGACTGACAAAGAGAAAACTGACAAAGAGAAAATGCAAGTCATATGCGTTGCATACACAGTAGCATAGAAGTCAAGAGATGGAGAAAACTATGTGGACTGTATGTATTGGGTTGACATGATCAGGATAATCACATTTAAAATAATCTATTCCAAATGAAAACCATATAAGTAACTCAATACAATGGCAGGAAACTGGATTCAGAATGCACAGAATAATTAGAACAGACAAACTGAAGAGAAATCAACCCAATAAAGCTTAAGCTTTAGGTCTCAGTGTGAATGTTACTGTCATTTAAAGAAAAAAAAAGAAATTATAACAGGTAAAGAAAATACATTGACAATCAAAATAGGAGAGAGAATCTCAAGAACTGCAATTTGTTATAGGAGTAAGAACCAATGTTTAATTATAGCTTAGCTATCAAATTACCATAGTAACCTTTTAATGTATAACAACAGCTGAATTATTATTTTTGAGGTAAATTTTGCATAGAATCATTTTTTCAAATGTTTAATATTTCATCTCTTTCATCGCTATGGACTATTATAAGAACTGTAAATGCCTTAATTTTTTCCTGTTATTTTAATGAGGATAAATTATGCTATCTTCTATGATATGCTAAAAAGTGCAGAATGACTGGAGGATACCACCAACTTTGTTTCATTTGTGACCTAAAAGGTTCCTCAGACCTAGATTTATGAATTATTACAGATGTAGCTTTCTCTGAATCTTTTTCCTTGTCACTGGATTATTTAAATTCTGCAGTAAAAGACACATCAGACCCCTGGCCTCCCCAGAACACAACCTATAAATAAATGAACTCTTTTATTTAAACTGGATTACTTCATATAAATTAATAGGAAACCCACAACATCCTTCTCTGTTCCCTGTCCCAAATTTTCCTGTTAACTGTAACTTCAAAGGAAAAATAACCTCTGAAGACTGGTGGGTACAGTGAGGAACATGCTGCTGGCCCCCTCATCTGGCTCCAGAACTGTGGGTCTTCATCTCTTGTAGCCTTGCACATCACAGGAGAACTGGTCAGAACACGAGTTTGTGAGTACGTTTTTTGCAGGTGAACCCTGAGTCCATGAATGCACACTCAGAACCCTGAGTTCTGAGACAGCTGAAGCAAAACGTAAACTGCAGAGATAAGGCAGTAGAATGAAAAGGAATATTGCATTTCTTTTTGAAGTCTTACCTTGTCTGAAGTGCAAATAGTTGAGGTCTTCATTTTCTTCTGGTTTAATCTGTGTGTATTTTTGCTAGCATACTGTTTCTCTGGTGAAAAGTTCAGTTGCAATTGACTACAGTTGAACTGTTTCAGGCATGTTGAAAAAATTCAACATTGTAGCAAATTCAAATTCAGTTTTGTCCTATTAGTATGTGCTGGAGTCCTGTGTCTTTCCTCTTTGGAACTGAAGCAGAGCTACACTATTTTTCATGAGTTATTTCTAGTATAAATTTGCTTGCAATAAGCAGACCTCCAGGTCTACAAAAGATCTAACAGATTCTTACAGAGTGTAAGAGTTTCCTGCCAGAGAAATACATGTGTATCTGAATTCAAAGAGCAATTCTCATATGGTCTTTGGAGGAAAAAAAAAAATTTAGAAAAAATCCCACTCAGCCCTCAGCCACATCCCCTGGGGCAAATTTGCTGTGATAGGGAAACTGCACCATACGCTCTTTCATCCTTTCTGAGTTCCAAGTTACATTGTGATGTAGCTTATCATGAAAACAATTCTATTCTATTTTAATGAAAATAACAATCTTCACCTTAACACACTGTCTGAGCAGAAACCATGGAAGCTTTATATAAGAGGTCTGCCCTGGAGGTTTAAAGAAATGCAAGTACAGTTAAATGTCATTGAATAAAGTAGATGGCCAATAAAGAATGCAGAAGAACCAGAGGTTTATATATTTAGTGAAGATTCCTTTGATGAAAAAAAAGAAAAAGGGAGAGAAAATTGATTGAATTAAGAATAAATTCAGTCTAAATTCTGCTTATCCTAGAGTAAATGACCTGACATCACTGACAGTGATGTGATGCTAGATCTCCTTAAGTGTTAATGCAGAGTTTTGCCTATTGTGTCAGATGGAATAAGAGTTCAGGCAGCATGATTAGGTGAGACGGGCAACTTCTCTTTACTGCAGCACTACAGGCCTGTTTGTGGGATAGTGGGATGAAATTCTCCCTGGGGTAGCTCAGACCACTTGTCTGAAAACAGAATTTAACAGACACACGCTGGCTGAGCTGTGTGCAGAATCAGTCTTAAGTATTGTGAGTTAAATTGGAAACAAGATCTTTACCTCTGCTCAATCACTTTTGAGAGTTTTACTAAACTGTAGTCTCTAACTGCTCTGAAAATTTATTGCAAGTGTCTGCTTAGAGTTGTGGACATTATGTCTTCCTGTGAAGGCAAGAAAAGAATCAAGGATCACCCTTAACTTTCTCCACCACATTTAAGGCTTTATTAAAGGGAAATTAGTGCTTTTAATACACAAGCAGATGAGCAAGAAAATAAGCCTTCTTCCCTGACATGTTATTTGGCTTACCCAGTTGTGTTGTGAACAGAACTAGTTCCATCTTAAGAGCAACAGGGTTTTTTTTTGTCCTCGTTTCTCATAGAGGAGTCTGTCCTGAATTTAGCAGTCCCTGGTGAGACTTACTTCTAGCTTCCAGATTTATATTTATTCCTGGATGGACTATATTTCTAAGTTTTTGTGCCTACTTTAGTCTAAATATTTTCTTTCATCCTCCACACTGATTATCCACCTGCAATTTGCGAAGTTTAAACATGGCATTCTTTTGCAGTTTATTATTACATGACAAATATTCCATTCTCCCAGTTATCTCATTAGTCCCTCTCTGTGCAATCTGATTCTCTGAAATTTTGCTACTGATTAATTAGTACTGAAGAAAACCACTAGCCTAGGCTGCTGCTGCTATTGCCTCTATTTTACCTCCGTTTGGTTAGGGGTGCTGTCAGAGTGAAGCCTCTTCCTGCTGACAACAAAGGGTCATGTTTCATTTCTGAGTTTGTGAATTGTGGTTCAGTGGTCAGGCAAGGAGTGTGACAGCCTGGGTCCAAACTGGCAGGTTTTTTTAAGTTTAAAAATATTATAACACCCCACAACAAAGAGGCAGATTTGGGTGCTGGAGAGTGGGATGCCACTGTGGGGTCATAATTTGTGCTGGTCTGCAAGTGTATGATAAGCACCCAGGGAGGAGAGAGGTCTTGCTCCCTTGCAAGAGAGCATCCTCCACTTGCAAGCCAAAAGTGTGCAGTAGCACCATGCACCTCTGTGGTGAAGGTGCAGAAGGAACCCTAACAAAGCAGTGCAGCATGGCATGGCCCTGCTATTTAACCATTGTATATCAAATACATTGTGATTAAAAAATAAGAAACACAATGATAAAAATCTTAAGGAATCTCTTTAATAAAATAGAAACATTTCAAGCAAAGCTACTGATGATTCTTTATTATACGTAATGCCAAACTGCCCTCTGCAAATTTCTCCTTCCCCTTTTGAAGAATGTAAAACCTACTTAGCTCTCTCCAGTTAAAAAAAAGTTTACTTCATAAAATTTTATAGAATTTTCTTTTTTTTTTTTTTTTTTTTTTTTTGGGGGGGGGGGAAGAGATTAATTTATCTCTGTCAAATGGTGGCGGGTTTACTTAATGAGTTTTCATCAAGAACGTTAAAGCAATGTGATAGGGGGCATGAGGTGAATGTGACTGCATGAGACAGTGGAAGCCTGCATAATTACCATGATTGCAAGCTCCTTTTTTCATAAAGGGTGGGGAAAGCAACGGAGGGAGCTTGATAGGAAGATAGGAACCATATTAAGAGTGAAATGACATGCCAAAGAGTGAAAGAGAACTGAAGTGGGTATAAGCAACCCTGAAATTAGGGAAGTTAGGGTCTAATCTTTGTGGCTTTTTCTCATTTACATAACGAATTGATATCGATGGCTTTGCACTTTGTTTCCTCCTCCAGAGCTGGTTCTTGGCAACTAAACATTATCTGGTCAGTAGGTAGACTCCAGAGTTCATCTGAGAAGGATATGAGAAATATGTGAAGGACAGGCCTTCCAGGTTACAGAAAGGGCTGCTGCAAGACAAGATGAAAGTGCAGTCAAGATAAAATGTTTAATCGCAGTTTGCAACTCCCAGATGTGGACTGTTGGCAAAGTAAGATCTGGAGTGAGTGGTGAGCTGAACTGCCCATGGGTCTCTTACTTGATCTTTCCATTCTTTATGAATGCTTAGAGGTAGATGGATATAAACCACAAAGTCTAAGCATACAGAAAGGAGATATATTTTCCCCTTAAAACAATGTAAATATTAAAGAATCCATTTCTCTATTGTGCATGGCTACATACACAGGCAAAGCAAGTGCTGCCACTCTAGGGCAATACACTTTGCAGTGGTTTAGGGCTTGGGACAATCATACTTGCAATATCTATCTTTGAGAGGCTTTCTTTGGCTGTGTAGTTATGAGAGGCTGTGAATACAATCTGGTATCTCTATATACTCTGTTTTGCAGAAAAGTGGAGTCTGGATGAACAGGACAGTGTGCCTGATAGTTGGGAAAAGCAGTAGTGGACCATCAGTTGGGTCATGTAAAGGGTCTTGTGTTGTCCTGTGCCACCTAACCCAGGAGCTTACAGTGCTGTGGGAAGGAGACACACTGACTTTGAATGGTGAAAGGCTAGAGATGGTTTATGGAATCTGCCATGTTGTGCTTCTAAAACAAAGAAGCTGTGGCCTGGCTTGTTTGACCCAACTTGCTGTTTCACTTCTGTAGTAAGGGAAGCTAATTCCATGCTTAGCCATAAATTCAGCTTTCTAGAAGTGAAGTGGAAAAACTCTCAGGAAGGAACAACACTGCAATGAACCGAGAACAATTTTTATTTCATTTATTCCTTCTGCCTTAGACTTTTAAATGAAAGAAAGGAACTTCTGAGTCACCAGTTCCAGTCCTGTTTAAGACATTTGCAGTCATCCTGTTTGTAAATTGCTCAATCTCCAGATTAAAGTTGGTTGTTTCTGATTCCCATGACTCTTTACTGAAAGCTATTACAGAACCACAGATCTCTGAAAGCTATCTGGGAGGAAACATCTGAGTGTCTTGTTTGTTTTCTCTTTTGGAATAATTTGAAGGTAGAATTATAAAAGAATACTATGAATCACTTTTTGTTCTTCCTTTCTAGTATTCATTAGAGAGGAATACAATCTTGCAAGACAGTGCTATGCTTAATTCTTTGTCTTTGGAGTCATTGTGGCAATGGCTTTCTAGCTCCATGTTTGATGGAAGCTTGAAGGTTAGCAATATTCTCTCCAAACACAAGAGACTCTCTATATGACAAAATGAAGCATACTGTGTTGCAATCGTTCCATTCCACAGCTCAGTAAAGAAGTCTGGATATCATTAATTTTATTATACTACAAGTGTCATCACAAATGCAGAGCACAAGAGACAGTCATAATTCAGTGATTTTTACTAAGTGTAATGGTTTTTAATTATATGTCTTAGTAAGGATGGTTAGGTAGTGACATGCAAAATCTAACCTACATCCAATATTTCAGACTGCCTCTTCATGCCTCTCTGTTCACTGCTTTCCTCAGTACCTCCTAATCTACAGTTATTGAAGTACCTGTAATTTTCCACTGACTAGGAAAGCATTAGCATTAAAACTGAAAATTACTCAAGAAATGTCCATGGTCCTGTGTAAGCCACAGTGAGTGGGATGGAGTATCGTTAGCTGGGTCTAAAAACTATGCTTCGGGTATCACTTATGGGCTACATGTGGAGCTGGGGCTGTTGCTGACAGGCCAAAGGTTGAATAATCATGTGGCTGCTCTTCTGCAATGTTCCCTCTTCGGGTGTAGAGTAAAAGGTCTTGTTCCTGTATCTTCCTCTTCACTGATTTTTCCATACAAAACCTGGCTATAAGTTCTGTGAAGGTTGCTTAAACTTGGCAGTGCATTGTGGTGACGCAAATCCTGTAATGCCTTTTTTCTTACGTGAGTTTCTGAATCATGAAGAGTAAAAAAAAAAATAACACACACATCAAAGATGTGAAACTTTGATAAGTTTCTGAGTACTGTTGTGTAGGCTTTGTTCATCTTTGTTCATCAAATTCTCGGTCATAATACTGGATAAGATTATCACAAGGAAAGAAGCAGTTAATAGAGGGGGAAAAATCCAAGAAAGGTCACATTTCTTTACATTACTTTCTTACTACTTATTTAAAGGAGAGGGTTTTTTTCTCTAAAAGTAATTTTAAAAGTGAAAATTATAGTGCAGATTAGAAGCAATTAATGTGCATCCTGTACTAGTTAATCTGATCACCTCAAGGAAGTTTATCTTCAGAGATCAAAAGACAAATGTCAGACTGAGAAATATGTTCTCTTATGCCACCTTCCAACCTTTAAAGAGCAAAGCTTTAAGTTGAAGGAGAGTTTAGATGCTTATGTTGAAATATCTCTTCAGGGGGTCTAGGGAGTTTGACAGAGCTAGCATTGTCTTTATGAAAATAGAGGTACAGGGTGCAAGAACTGAAATTCACTGTAGCTTCAAATGTGTAAATAATACTAAGAAAGATTTCTTATTTGCTATTAACTCATGACAAAAGTACAAAATCTACCGAGCCAAAGTTACTGATGAACCCCCCCCTGTTTTTTTTTTTTTTTTGTTTGAGAATACCTTTTCAGAGAGTACTGCACAATGAAGTTGCATGATTTCAGCTGCTGCTAGTAAATAAAAGCACTTGACTCCCATTGCATGTAACAGGCCATAATTCACAGTAGAAGTTAAAGGAACCAGCAGTGTTTTGAATTGTTAAGTTATAGTTTAAACACTGTATGCTGATCTGAAATAATATACCTGCACAAGTCTTGTTTGCATAACGCATATGTCCATGTAATGCTGTTGGTCTAGACAGATTGTAGGCTGAAAAGCTGCTTGATAGTAGTTCTTTTTTGATAGAAAAAAAAAAAAAAATTAAGTTTCTCTTTCCATAACATTTACTATAAAATAATTTCTTGAAATAGAGTAAAATAAATTCTTAGACTTTTCTAACATACTTTCTTAAATGAAAAAATACTTGCTCTTTAAGTAGAGATGAGCAGAAAATTATATTCACAGAAATCCTCCTATTTTTTTTTTTTTTTTTTTTTTAAGACCAATACCATTCAAAGGTCTTATGAAAAACTTAAAATGAGAGAACTCTCCAACCCAAAGGAGTTTTATGGTCCTGCAACTCTGAAGAGTGACAGCCAAGAGCCAAGAGCCAAGAGTCACGTGTGGTTTGGAGCAGAGAGCAGGTCACACTGAGCCCAGTAGAGTGCTCACTTTGTCAGCTTTTGAATACTCTCAGTTTTTGTGCTCCTTTATTCCTTCATTCCCTTCTAAGTGAAGGTCAGGAAAAGCTGATATAGTTCCACAAAATATTCTTACGTGTTAACATTCTTCAGACAATAAGTGCTGTCAAAACTTCCTCATCCATTTCTACATCTAAGTCTACTTATGGTTTATAACAATAATGTAATAATTTATGTAATTGAATTGCTTGTACAGGCTATTATGACTGAATTTCCTGGACACATAGATACTTAATTTTTATAACAGCAAAACCATAAAACCACTACAGAGATTAGTAAAGTTAACAAACCTGAGCTGGAGTTCTGCAGCCAACCAAATTTTTCAGTTTGGTTGTAAGAAAACATGAAATTATGCTGACATTTTCAATTCTGGCTTCCTGACCGCAGGCACCCAGTCACTAGGTACACAGCTGTACAGTCACAGCCTTGAATGACTTTGGAAAACCAGTCCTGCAGGTGACAAATTAAGGACTTCACGACACTGCAGAAGCCAAAGCTCGAAAATCTAGGCTGTTACCAAAATCCCGTGCGGGATTTTAGGTATTTCAGACTCAAAAGTAGGTGCTCCGCTGGTGATAGATTTTGAGTGGCCGCCTCCACTCATGCCACCCAGCTCATGGAGCTGCTGGGAGGGTGAGGGCATTTGCCAGATGAGGCAAAACCAACAAGCCTCCTCCACCAGGCACTGGACAAGGCTTATGTCTACCTCTTCCCAGACATCCCAGAGATGCCGAGGATGCCGAGGCAGGAACCCTTCGGCATGCCGTGTTAGGGGTGTCCCGCTCACCTCCCCCAGCCCCGCGGGAGAGGCTGGGATTTTGTGTTTATTGCCCCACAGCGACACCTGCTGGAAGAGACCTTCATCTAAGCGGTAAAGATGCATTCTTGGCATTAACTGGATGTCGAAAACAGCACATTGTGTGTGGCAAGGATGGACTAGCGCAAGTGAAAAATACCAGAGGAGTATTAAAAAACCTTCTGAGAACCACCACAACACCATAAAGCAGCCTGTTGCGTGTTCCTAAAGACACCTAATGATTGACTGACTGCAGTTTTGCACCCAAAGTCTGGCACCACTTTGGGTCCCATACCAGCCCTCAGAGAACTACACTGAGTTTCTCTGCACAGTGATTTCCGAGGATGCTGAAGTCCTCTCCCAGACATCTAGGGGGAATCTGATGTATACAGGGAACCACCATTTTTCTCCTGTTACCATGATTTATTCAACTGTTCTTCCATTTCTAAAGCCTGTAGTTCTCGCTGGCAGTCCGTGTGGACTCTCTCAGTTTCGCGTGGGACTCATGACGCAGGAAGCGAAGGAAGGCAAGGACCGAATCTGCCCCAGGGCACCCAGAAGAGCTATTCATCTAAAACAGTCAAGACTGAATGGGCTGAATGGTAAAGAACAGACCACTAGATGTCACTAAATGCCAGGGAGTACCAGTACTGGTCCCATAGGGCGTGCGTGAAAGCGGTAACACTACGTATTTCATACACAGACCTGGTTTATGACTATAGTTTTTTGCAATGTCCAAAGTGTGAGATCATTTTACCTCTTTGCAAGGTTTGTGCTTGCTTTGGGAAATACATCTGGCTTCCAAGTAGTATATATAAACATTCTGCTTTCTAATTTTTATGGAAAAAGCTTATTTAATGTACAACCTGGGTGAAATAATCTTGGTCTGTAGAAGCTATTAAATGATACGTGTTTGCATCTGAGTAGCTACTTTGGCCTCAGGATTAAAGTAACAGTGGTGTTTTACATGTGGTTTTCCTGCCCTGTACCTTCAGTGAAGTTCCACTCAGTCTTTGTCATTTGTAGACAAAATAAAAGCTGTCCCATCTGTATTTACTTTTAGAATATTTTTGTACGTGCACATTCAGCCCATATACAAGTGTTAGAACCGAGGCTGGCAATGCACCTTCAACCTCATCTTTGTCCAAGCCTTCTTTAATTTGCAGAGCAATCATCATGTGGACCATTTTTTTTTTTTTTTCCCCCTCTAAGTGTGGTTGCTGTCTCAGACTGAATCTTTCCTTTTGGGGGCATGAAAGGGCACAGGAAAGATTATGGGTGTGAGTACAGTGGCCGAGATGATTTTGAGAGGTGGATCAGATGTCTTGCACCAACTAATTAAAGCAAACTCTGCCCCTTTCCCTGCCCCAGTGCGTTATCTTCCTTCAGAAAGGAAGGACGAAGAGTGAGGATGTAATTGTGCACACCCAGAGAGTGGGGCTAAGAGTCATAATGCACTGCAACACAGATACAGCTGCAGTGTGTGTGGCTACCTCTGCCTCTAGCATCTGCAAATGTCTCAGGTGACAGAGGTCTCTGCGGAGCTAATGATGCTGGGCTCTGGTTCATGGCTCCAGGCACAAAAGGCACAGCTGTGCCCAAAAGGCACAGCTTCCTTAAACTGTCAGCGTTGAAGACCTCCTGGGAAAACTCTGGAAGATATTTGTATTTCTTCAGTTGAATATTTGGCACCAAAGGCACGATGGAAGTGTATGCTGGAGAATGAAATAACAAAGTGAATACTGAATAACCATTCCTTCTACAGAAGGAACAGAAGCTCTGCAGAATAAAAAGCAGTGTATGTGCCTACTAGTGATGACTGCTTCATAATGCATGCAAGAAAATTACACTGAGAGTACCTGCTGAAGTTTTGTTGTCACATGATAGGAATATTCTCTGAATATTTCCTTTGCCACATGTACACTCCTTTTAATAGTTCTTTCAATATATATTCAGTTGAACTTCTCCTCTGAGGAAAAAAATCCCCACTTTAGCACCCCAGATTGTATAGTAAAAGTTTTCACTGACAAGGAGTAATAAGAATAAGCCCCTCATTACTCTGATCTTTTAGCTTGCCTTTACTTCTCTTCCTCACTCAGACCAACTCTTGATAATTATGATTTTCAATGTGGTCTTGTCATGAACAGAGAAGTAAGATTCTCTCTGCATAGTTTTTCCCACATAGGAAATGAAAATGACCTTTTCTTATGTACCTCATGAGAACGCTTTCAGGTTTAATACATACATGTTTGCAAAACATATTGAAGATAAAAAGCAATATATGATAAACATTATTTATAATACTCTGATCATAAAAGGCACATTAGAGCTTTTCCTTATCACTCAAATAAACATGCTGTCCTTTCCTAGCCATCTATCAAAAATATATCTATAAAACAGGAAGAAAAAATTATTGTGAGATAAAGAAGATAAAGAATTATAAATAAACAAATTCAGAAGTAATTTATTTTAATATGACAACTGGAATCTCTCTCACTTGGTTCTTTTGATCTCCTTGATGCTCATTAAATTGTGGATTACAGGCCCTGCTTCCATATTTGAGAAAGAAGCTACAGTGTTGCTTCTATGCAAGCAAAAGTTTCAAAGGTAATGAGGCTTGGGACTTATGGACCAGAAAGTATAGGTTGATTTGCATGCATTTTCCACCTCCCCTGCTGCTTATTTGCATTGTTCTTTATTTTCCAGCCAGCTCAGAAATCCTCAGCTGATTTGTTAATATTTGCACAGTGCCCATAAACATTACTGATACTCTTCAGGTAGGCAGGGAGGAAAAGCACTGCCCCTGTGAGATTCCAATCAAATGACCTGAGTTGTGACACTCTCACTTTCATCTGCTACCTATCCTGGAGGAGTATCAAGGATTTTCTGTAATAGCTGTGAAGGATAAATACACAAAAGTGGGTTCTAAATTAATCCCATAATTGAAAGGAAGGGGTGAAAATACATTTCCTTGGGTTCCACCTGTAAGTGGTATAGGCATCCTCTATTTCTCTGTGTATACCTGTTTTATTTTAATTTTTCTTTCTGTTGGTTTTGTTGCTCTGTTTTTCTGTTTTGTTTTGTTTTTTGTTGTTGTTGATATTCCTTTGCTAATTAGGGTTGAGGTACACTGCAAAGCAAAGACTTGTATAAGGAGTCATGTGGAACTGTCTCAGCTGTGATGGGCTCCTGATTAACTGCCTTTGCCCAGCTTGTGCCACATGCTGTACTAGTCCGCTCTGTAGGCCAGTGCTGGACATAAGCATAGAGGGAAGTGAGACCCTTTGCACCTGGAATGGACTTCCATAACAGTGAAGGCATGCAAACTTTGGTTCTGTATTATGGACAAGAAACAGTGTGCTAATGACCTACAAAAACCATGACAGTGCAGCATCATAAAAGGAAAGAAAAGATTTTCAAACACCTTACATAAGGTAAAAAGAGACAAGCAAATTCTAAACCCATAAACAGCTTGAATTTCAACCAAATTTATTACCTAAGTGTTCTGTAATACATTCTTCCCTTTGTTCTTGTGCCTAGCAGTTCTCCTTTCTCATGCCAGTTCCTTTAGACAAGGATATGTCAGAATAGTATGCTGAGATGCCATAGTGTTTATAAAGGACTTGAAAGATAAAAGGAGCTATAGAAGCATGCCTGTGCATCTGCTCATTGCTACTGCATGTCCATGACATCTTCAAGCAGACTGTGAGAACTTGTTACTGCAGTGAGAAACTGTGCCCACATTGGCTAGCTCTGCTGTGTCGCATCAGGATGGCTCGCTGCTCCCAGGGATGTGGCAAGAGCCTGTGCATACTGCAATCTCAAATGAGTTCTTACTGTGCTGCTTTGTTACTTTAGCATAGTAAAGAGGTCAAGAAATGTCACAGTGGAGATATATTTAATGCTTATTTCTATTGTAAGTGACCTTTTATGTGCTGTTAAAAGTCTCTGAAGGAGTTTTAAAGGCAGAGGGAGTTGCAACAAGACAGAAAAGGGTGAAGAGATCTGTTCACCCCTACATGGCAATGCTAGTATGGAAGCTTTTTGTGTAAACTGCATCATGTCTTTGTATATAAGCCCCTGCTGAGACTGAATCATAACTGGGACAAAAGCACAGCACAAGGATGCTGATACTGCTTAAATATGTGCTAGATTACTTTTTTCTCTCTTTTCTGTATAGTTTAAGGAGTGAACAGCTAGCATATCATGTTCCCAGCATGCAGCACTTTTATAATGTAAACAAAATTTCCTTAAAAAGTACAAAGGAGCTCTTGAGCATATGTTGTTATCAACAAATTTTTTTACAATAGACAAGAATAAAAAAGAAAATCCATTTTTGAGTAGCAATCCTATACATTCATTGAAGGTTGACTGTGAAATGACAGTACCCCTTATTAAGCCAAATCACAAAGAAACCATGAAATCAAAGGCAGAGCTATGAAACATACAATCAGCTGTTAAAATAGAAAAAGTAAATCATGCTCAGAGAAGAATATTTTGTACTATAAAAAGCACCAGCCAGCAGCTATAAACAGGGAAGAAAAAAGACATTCTCTCCTATTTCCAAACAATACTTGTGCACAGGGGCCTGAGGTCTGGAAGGATTTACAGCTTTCCATTCTGTGTCAAAAGTACTATGTTTTGATGCGAAGTACAGATTAAAAATGGTATGTGGATAATGGCTGGAAGAGTTTAACTGTGCAATGCTGTGACCGCTTCCTAACCTACATGACAGTAGCTGTTGCTAGAGAGGAGCATGTGTTTTGCTGAGTGACATTGTAGGATGTCAGCTGGTTTTGTCTTCAGCATTAGCCCCCTCAATGATGAGCCAGGGCAATCAGAAGCCTGTTTGAACAGAGGGAAAGAAGAATATAAAAAAGGCAGGTTGGAACCGGTGTTCAAATGAATAATGCAAAATCTCAAAGTGAGATTACCAGGGTAATGATAACACAGTCATCTCAAAAAAAGAAGGCTGTTATCTTAAGAAATGGAATTTCACCAAAAAAAGAGAAAAGAGAATAAAAAGATCAGCACCATTGAAACTGCAACTGTCAGATGAAAGGTAAATCTTTAATATGAAACACTTTTTTACCTATTGTCATGACATTGGCAAATATGTTTATATTGTGGATTTTTATATTTACCCAAACCATAATATGCTAAAATAAACAGAATCACAATTTTATGTTTTCCCCAGAATCTAAGATAAAGACACAAAAGGGATTTTTTTTATTAATAATGTTACTTATGATAAGTTTAGATTTATCCTTGTAGAAGAAAAACTACAAGAATCCTGTATTGTAACTAAGCAAGATAGTTGGTTTATCATCTTTGGTATTTGGTTATAAAAAGATTTGAGTATTTGTTTTATTTATTTTTAGTAAGATTCTATCTATTCTTCTGCGGTTTGCAACAAAGGCTAAGTGGCTGTGGAGGAAGAGTGAGAGAACAAATGTGAGAGGCATTATGGCCTAATGCAACACATCTGAGGCTTCTCAGTCTCTATGAAAGTTACCACAACATAAAGACCTGTATAGAAATAAAATTGTATGGAACTAATCTTTAATATTCCTTTGCCACAATATTGGTATACTGTTTTACAGTAAGAAGTAATGAGACAAGATTGTTGTATTTCGTATAGGTCTCTGTAATCTTACCTTTTTTGCACACAGTGTTAAGTGTGCGGTTAGTAATTTTCAATTTTTTTTTCTTGATGGATGATTAACTTTGAAAATTATTTTGTTCAACAACTTTAGCTTTTGGTGGAAAATCGGAGGATACTTTTAAATATTCAGCAATGAGTGAACCCCAGTGAATTCCTCATATTCTAGCTGTTCTTTGGCTATACCTGCCAATAGGCATGGTCACATGCCTGACGCATAGGAATATGTGTATGTAGTGTTAGGTTTTTGTTTTTCAAAAAAGGAAATGTGATGCCATGTATGGCTGTGCTGGTCCATGGACCAGAGCTTCACTAATACTGCCTGAGAGATTTCTAGAGGTCAGAACGGCAGGATATTAAAAAAACAGTTTTTTAATTTGTTTGTTTGTCTTAAATGATGCATGTGTCTGCTAGGTGACATTCAATATATGTTTTTATGCACTGATGTGTAATCAGCCCTAGAAAGAGCTAGTGCTGTATTTGCAGACAGGATGTGGAATTTATTTCAGAAGAAAACCCCCTGCTCTCTCAGCTACTTCTCCCCTGCTCTGTTTGAATAGGCCAGCCTGTGCACTTGCTCCTGCTCTCAAGAGCCAGACACACAGTCACATTTTGCCAAACCCTGAGAAACAGGATTCTTTGTTTTTCAAAGCATCACTTGTCTGTCAATGTTCTTTCCCCAGTGGAAAATTCAGCCTTTTTTTTTTTTTTTTTTTTTTTTTTACCTTTTTTTTTTTTTTAAAAAAAAAAAAAAAAGGGAAGAGAAAAAAAAATCCCTAATTTTTTTGGTCCCTTTGAAGTTGCCCTCAGAGCAAAATGCCATCTCTTGCTTCACAAGCAGAACATCTGACAAGCTTCCCCCATTGATGTTAGTGCAGAAAGCACATCATGGTGACCAGATGAGCTGTCTCAGACAGACAGGTTTTCTGCTTCTGCCTGCAATTTATTCCCTGTTTATCCAGAGGCATAATCCATAAATACCTCTTCTGGCTCTCATGGTACCTCCCTGCTCCACAACAAAGACACCTCTGCTGTAGCACTCTGTTCCTCACAGATGACACATCTGCCTTGAGAACATGACCCACCAGTCTGTATGCCTGAACTGTGTGAATAGATAATACAGGGGTAAGATCCTAATTTACTCTAAAAAAGGAAATTCACGTGTGTCCCCTGCTACAAGTCCATCTACCTTGTTATGTTTCAGATGTTGTTTGTCCTGTTTCCCTTGCATACATCCTATCCACATCACACTTTACTGAACAACATGTCATATTGCAAACAAAACACAGGACTGGCAGGGTGATTTCTGCGCACCAGTGAGAGAGCTGAATGTCTGCCCTTGCCTTGCTTTGCAAGAAGGGAACATTTTCTGTGGAAATCCCCCACCTCTCATGGACTGTCTTGTTTTGCATTTGGTAGATGAGAAAGAGGTACTAGATAAGCAGCTGTAAAGAAAGGTAAATGAAGGGGTACTAGTTGCAAAGCCATAATGATTTCACTATCTTAATTGCAAACATCTTGCTGAGGTGCTGATAGAATTCAGGAATTGGTTCTTCACCATGTTTACCATCAGACTGCTGAAAACCAGATAACTGCGTGGGAATATGTAAGTTTCAGGCTTTTTTATAACCAATGCTTGCAGCTGTGTATCCCCTAACCTGCTGCAGGAGGGTAGCACTTCACAAGATGTGGGCTGAGCAGCGCAGAGAAAAACACAGCTCAGTCTATGCTCAGTGACTCTCACTCATACAAATAAATGGAATATGTTGAACTTGTAGTCATGATGTCTTAGTTTTCATTATCCTGTTATTGCCTGTGGATTATTGTGGTGGATGTGACCAGTGACTTTTGTATCTTTGCACATTTACATGCCAGCAGGCAGCTGAACCTTACCAAATACAGATGAAAAGTAAAGGAGCATTCATATAATACTGCTATTGGCAGCTTTGTTCGATGTACAAAGTTAGTGTGACAGATGTGCATTCTGAAAAACACTGCCAAGAAAGTACCCTGACACAATAGATCAGCTCTGCTTGCTCCTGTAAGCTGATCCAGCTGACACAGCAAATGGACCAAAACCCCAGTTTTGTAATGGAGCCAGGGTATCAACAATTGCTTGAATAAAACAAGAGAGATTCTGCAATCATTAGGCTTTCAGAAAGATGCAGCTAATTTGCATCACAGTTACTGAATACTAGTCTTGCCTTCTTCATGTAGTATTAAATCAACAGCATGCTCAGAAATAATAGCTGAGACAGGGAATGAGTAAGTCCCTTGTGTAAGTCCCAGTGCTGGTTACCTGAGTGATGCTTAGGCTAATGCATATCTCATGGTACAGAACATTTTGCCTTCTTTTGCTGGGAGACAAGCAAGTGTCTTCATCTTAATGCTTGGGGTTCATAAGGATTTTTTGCCCGACTTTCATCCAGACAGAGAAGCATGGTTAATAATTTTTTGTAAAGTTTCAGTAAACCTGCAGTCTAATACATGAATTTTAATTAAATAAGCTGCATGAGCAAAGAAGTGCAGCAGAAATGCTGATGATTCTAAATCATTCTGTGCTGCCTATGTTAGAAAGTGTGAGTGATGAAAGATACTGCATTTTCCATCTTAGAAAAGAGTCAGCCCTGCTAAGCCACCCTTCTAGGGAGACACAGTCCTGCAACTCTGGTATCACGGCAGTATCTTACTGGTGACATTTACTCAGTTTCACCAGCTGGGCTTGCTGCTGTTGTCATGCCATGCTCTGCCCTTGGAGGTTTCACATTGCTAATTGCTCTGAGCCACATTCTGTGGGTGTGACATGAGAAATGGGAGGGCTCGACACATCTCAGAAGACATATAAGCATGTGTTCATGCCTGTATGGTAAAGTCTCAATAAGCATTGAAGTGCTTTGTAGAAGTGGTATGGAATTAGTTCTACACTTAAAGTTCATTACTGTATTATTAAAAGGAGCCTCTGTAAGCAGACTATTTAAGTGGAGGCTGGGGCAAACTGACAGCAAAATTTGCATAGTGGTGATTCATAGAATCATAGAATAGTTTGGAATGGAAGGGACCTTTAAAGGTCATCTAGTCCAACCCCACTGCAGTGAGCAGAGACATTGTCAACTACATCAGGTTGTTCAGAGCCAACCTGACCTTGAATATTTCCAAAGATGGGGCATCTACAGCCTCTCTGGGCAATCTGTGCCAGTGTTTTACCACTCCCATTGTACAAAATTTCTTCCTTATGTCTAGTCTAAATCTTCCCTCTTTTAGTTTAAAACCATTACCCCTTATCCTGTCTCAACAGGCCCTTCTAAAAAGACTGCCCCCATCTTTCTTATAAGCCCTCCCTAAGTACTGGCAGGCTGCAATAAGGTCTCCCTGGAGATTTCTCTTCTCCAGCCTAAAAAACCCCAACTCTCTCAGCCTTTCCTCATGGGAGAGGTGTTCCAGCCCTTGGATCTTTGTTGTGGCCCTCCTGTAGAGCTGCTCCAACAGGGACATGTCTTTCCTGTACTGAGGACTCCAGAGCCAGACACCATACTACAACTGGGGTCTCATGAGAGCAGGGTAAAGGGGAGTTTCACCTCCTCTGACCTCCTGCCCACTTTTCTTTCAATGTGGTCCAGGATACAGTTGGTCCTTCTGGCCTGTGTGAGCACACAGCCAGCTCATGTCCAGTTTTTCATTTACGAACACCCCCAAGTCCTTCTCCAAAGGGCTGCTCTCGATCCCTTCATCCCCCTGATGATATTGATAATTGAGGGCTGCCCCAACCCAGGTGCAGGACCTTGCACTTGGCCTTGTTGAACCCTCTGAGATTTACATGGGCCCACTTCTCTGGCTTGTCCAGATTCCTCTGGATAGCATCTCATCCCTCAGGTGTGTCAACTGCACCACTCAGCTTGGTGTAGTCTATAAACTTTCTGTAAACTTTCTGAAGATGCACTCAATCCTACTGCCTATGTTGCTGATGAAGATACAGTGCTGGTTCCAAGACTATTAACAAGAGAGGAAAGCTCTGTGACAACTATATGGAGTAATTCCTGCCTACTAAATTAATATAGAAGATTCTTCTAAAAGGCACATCCCCTTGCTTACATCTCAAAAGATAAAACTGCCAGTGGACTCCATATTTTTACTTTGTATAACCAGGCTAACATCTGTCCTTCTGGAGAAGGAAGAGAGGTCACTGCATGAGTGTCTGCCAGTGTGATTGTATATAGTTTGGTTTCATCAGAAGAAACTCTAAGTGAGCAAGAGTCCACAAAAACCATGCTTTAGCACTGCTAGTAATTTAATGCTCTAAAAGATAACCCAAATATGCCTGCCTTCCTTCCTTCCTTGGAATTCCATAACTGATCCCATGAAGCAGAGATTACTCCACAGTAGACCTCTCCTTCTCCAACATCGTCATGAATAAATTGAAGGGAATGACTGGGATACTCTGCTGGTTACCCGTGAAAGAAATGACTTTTGTTGGAAAATCTAATTTGAAAGCCATGTCTTTTAGGAGCTGAATATTCCACTGAATAGATTTTTACATAAATAATGTGTTGAATTCATTACATACAGTCTTTCATAGAGCCATAGGAGACTTCCTGCTCAGAATCACAATGCAAGTTATACTGAAAGCTGCACTATGCTAACATTTCTGTTCGGAAGATCCTATTTTCCAGGGCTCCGTGGTGTGAGCAGGTGCAGATTATGTATGTATTATTATGTATTAGTCTTCATCTGCAAAAATAAAACCTTGTGTTCCAGCACTTATCCTGTAGCTTGTTATGTTGGTTAATTTTGAAAACCTGCTGAAGTAGGAAAAATCACATAGCAAGGAGATAGAGTAGCTTATATATAACTCAGAATTTGGAAAAAAAACAAACCTATTGTAACAACCAGGTGTACATGTATTTTCAAGGATAGGTTTTATAAAAAGATTTTTTTGATTTGGTTGTTTTTAACAAAGAATCCACATGCCTCCTAGAACTGTTTAAAAAAACCAGCCTTTTATTGCCAATGTTACTGCCATGCACTTGTGAATCAACATCACCTTGTTTTCACTGTGACCTTTACTTTTCACAAAGGTAAGTCACTTTACTTTCCATAAGGTAGTGACAGTTTCTTGATCACTACTTCCATAACCTTCTTGATGGGAGGGTCTTAGTCCTTGACTTGGGCCCCTCTGTGCTTCTGTCATACTAGCCACTTCCAATCCAAAAATGTAGCAGTAATTATGGGAATTTTGTAGCTCTGTGTTGCTTATTCAAACCCACTGACTGCTTTCTTACCTTTCCTTTCCAAGCAGTGGAGTTCTGTGTTCTTGCCAAGACTTGATATAGCTGTGTTTCCCGTGACCAGAGAAGGGTAAAAAGACAGGTGAAGTAGCATTCTCCATGTCCGATACACACAACTGGTCTTTAAAAGATATCATTCACCAGATAGTTGGCTATCTGGCCCTCTTCTGCTAAGAGAAAAATAGCCAATAACTCCAGCCTTCCTGTTCAAAATCCTGTTTTCTGTCTGAATCCATGTACAGGGTAAACATCTGCAATAAGTCCTCATGAACTGTATTGAGTCTGTGCATCGGAACTTCTGTGAATAGTGTTTTGTGCAGAGCAGTGCCCTAGTACCCAAATCTTCATGATCCCAGAGGTATGGAACATACCCACCCCCACAAACAAAGCAATTGATGGCTAAGGAATGTAAACTGTCTCAAGGGTAAAAACAGAAGGGACAACATCACTAGGCAAAAATAGCTCTTTCATTTGTGAATAGTGCCATGTTGCTAAATCTTTTTCTTCGGGCTGTGTATCACAGTCTCACACCTATTTTTTGACCCCAATAATTTGCCAACATCCTTTACCCATATGAAGTCTGTTGCACAGTGTGTTCAAGTGACCTACAAGGCTTTTAAAGGTAATGACCTGCTTTGCAATAAAGAAAGATGAAACTATTGTCTTGAGAGCATTAGGGAAAGACTGTCAAATAGAGAAGAAACAGCAGCACAGAGGCATAACATGAACAAAGGAGTTTAATCATACGCATAACTTGGATGGAAAGAACTGACGCAAATTGTCTGTCGGGGACTTCGTATGTCTTCTGCCAAATTTGTCTTCAGTGGCATTAATATCATGGATGGTCTGCAACAAGAGCTGTAAGTGACCAAGAGGTTGCAAGACTGATAAGTAGCTGAATGGTGCATACATTTTATTGTATTTAATGTATAAAATACTGTAAGAGTCTTGAAAATATCCAGAAAGTCTATGTAATTTGTAAATACAGAATATAGTATGACTGCAACCCCAGAAAAGCCCTTAGGAAGAGCTAAAGACCCTACTAGCCACAGCTGCATTTTGCAACTCAACCCAGAGAAACATGCAGGGGGAGGAAGCAAGCAACAAATTTCAGAAAGCAAGGGAAAAAAGTGGTGAATTTTCATGACTACAATAGGTAAAAGACCTTCATATTCCTAAGGCAGAGGGACAAGTTGCTGCATTCCTGTTTTAACATTGAAAGTGGTGAAAAGTCTTTGGGACTGCATTCCCCACAGAGCTGTCACAGGGGTTGATATAGTCAAGTCAAGTGCTAGGTCAGTGGGGAAATCTTATCTAAATGGTGCCCTGCTGGGAAGAGTTGAGCAGTGCAGAGCCAGATTATGAATTTTGGAAGCCCTGCTTTGTCGTGATAAGTCAAAACTTGGTGCTTAATAATATTGTATTGAATTCTGTAGTCTTTAGCAGAGGCATGACCATGCATAAAATTGCACAACTGTTTTTAGCAGAACTATAATCCTGATGTGTTTGTAATCTAGCAAGTCACAGATGTAGGATTTAACTGCTACATATCCATACCTTACAAGACCAGGCCAGTTGCATTCATCTGATACAAGGTCTGTAATTGCTTCGGTGATTGTATTACAGCACAGACATACCCAAGACAGCTTTAAATTAATGAGCTTGGGAAGTGCTATCAAAATTGTTAATCATCCAAGTACTTCTCTGATTCTCTGAGGTGGTTTTTGTATCCTTTGCTGAGCTCTCTGCTACAAGGACCTGAATTATCTGCTATAAAGCTGATTTAGGTCTGACTCCACTATGGTGTAGTTACTGTGGTGCACCCTTGTTCAAAACATCGCTGCTTAGAGGAGCTTTTGAAACTGATGGATCTGAGAAATTGTTCCTCCTCTCAGGCTGTGTTTTCACAGTGAGGAAGCATCAATTTATCTATCTGCTCTAAGGCACTTCATCTATCTTGAACTGATGTACATTTCGTATCACTTTGTTATGCCTGTTTATAGTCAAATAATCATGCTTGTATAGCTTTTTCCTTGTTTGAAAGAACTATACAGCAGTCAAACCACATATCCCAGAAGAGAGCCATCAGGGACTGGCAGGACAGGGTATGTTCATGGGAGGGTGATAACCAGCAATGGCAGCTGAGCTGTGGGAAGACAGAATCAATTTTTCTAAAAATCTTGACAGAGCTGCAATAGTGGTCACTGTATGAGAGCTCCCCTTCTATAGCTGAGGCCACTATCTGGAAACACACAGCACCTAAGAGCAGTCAGGTAATACTCCATAGTGTCTGCCTGAGAGGTCATCTCCTGGGGTTGTTCTGCCACTGAAGGTGCCTAGCATGCCTATACAATTTCAAGGAGACTGTTCCCTGCTCCTTTGTAAGCCTGCTCTTCCACTTGAGTCACCCCTGGCACAGGAATCTGGTAGCAAAGGCTGCATGTTTGAAGCTGAAGTTGGATTTTCCTTTTAGTGTGGAGTGGACAGTGATTCTGGAGGAGTCTAATGTGCTTGTGTTTTACACAACCATTTTATACAACTCAGTTATTAGATCCAGATTGGACTAAGGTTAGATATAGCAACTGCTGTCAAGGCAACAGAATTAAGACTTTGCAACACTAAAGATAGAGGAGACTGTGATCAGAGTCTATTTTAAAAGTCAGGATATTAGAAAATGCCATTACAAAATGAAGTTTGGGACAAAGAATGGGACATGATGAGAACAAATCTGATCTGGAGTGCTTGGAAGTATGTAGAAGAAAGAACAAGAACCTGGAGCAACAACAAGGTGGAAAAGTGAACACTACAGAGCAGCTTCTAGTTGTCGGAGGCTGTTTGAGATACCCAACGCCATGATCAAATGCCAGTCAGGTTCACTAGTCAACCCGTGCATCTCCCTGGTTTGATCAGATGAGGAAACCACTATTCGCATGGGCTGACTGACAGCAGGAGCCCCTGCCAATGCTGCTCCCATGCCAGGCAGCTGCCGGAGGGCAGAGGAGGTGAGGGCAGTGACTGTACACCTGGACAGGTTATAAATGGCCATTGAGCTGCAGATGTGACCTGTTGAAAAAGACAGAAGATGAACCAGGAAGATACACAGCACTACAATTCAGGGTCTTCTCGAGTGGCATAGGAAAAGAGGGAAATAGCAGCTACTGTGGCAGACCTGAGTACATTGCTTTGCTATACAAGTTTAGGATAGAATTAAAAGCCTCCTTTTGCTCCAATTTCTTTCATATAATACTTATAAATCAGCATAAAAAGACCTGCAAAATTAGTTGCATTCTGTAGCAATTGTTACAGAGATGAGCATGTAATCATGCCTTAAAAGAGCCATGATTTCTGATACGTCTCCATAGCCTGATTTAAACCATTTATTTCTTGAAATCTCAACTTTAGAAAAGGCTGGGTGTACTCTCATAGCTGTAAGTTAAGGTATCTTTTCTATCAGTCTTTTTTCTTTTTTAGGTTTTCTTTACCTGAAGGCAAAATGCACAATGTGTGCCTCTGTCGAGGCAAAAAGGTTTGATTTCATTTTATTTTTTAACCCATCTGTTGCCAGCATTTTCTAATTGTATGGAGCCTGCTGAAGTGAGAAAGAACAGCAAGCTGAGAGTAACCCAGAAAGGAGCTAATTGACAAGGGCAGGTAATGCCCATAGGATTTTACAGTACAGAGAAATTCAGTGAAGACATTTCTATACCAGCTGTGCTGTGTGGAGGTAGGTCAGTGACATTCAGGCAGAAAGCCTTATCTTTGCCATACTTAGATTAGAACAACCCAGCCCATGCCTTTCCTTCCTTTCTTGTTTTGTAGTACAATGCGTGACACTGTCCTTTACATCAGGGCTGGTGTGACTGTTTTCATAGGGTTTTAGAGCAGGATCCAGATCTCTGGGGTGTAAATTTGTTGCTTCTTCCAATGACTTTTCTCCTGATGAAATCCCATGAAACACTTGAAATGAGAAATTGAGTTTCTGGGAGAAAATGCTTGGGCATGATGTATTTTCCCATGTCTCTTCTCCCAACAAGGCTGAATATAAAGTACACAATCAAGGACAGATCCTCTGTCAGGGAATATGAGGAACCACAATGGTCATTACTGAAAGGGGAACTTCTGTCTTCCCACCATGATTAGACAGTTAGTATAACTCCACAACCAAGAACCAATCCGATTATAAGCAACCTGAATGCGGACAAGGGACGCTTTTCAAGTAAATTAGCTATTTCAAGGAAAATAGCCTTATTCCATCCCATGCAGACTGGCTTTGGTGATCTCACTGAATGACCCCTGCTAGCAAACAGAAGTAGTACTGTCCTTCTTGTGTCTTAAAAATGTCTTTTTAAAATTGTTGGTCCAAAGTGTTCTGTTGCAACACTCCTGTGCTGCTTTTCCTAAATGGTGACTCTCCAGTCTCACAGCGAGAGAGTTGGGTTTCTTTATATTTATTTTTAAGTATAGGAGCTGTAGAGTAATCTTTCCAAGATGTTACATTAGCAGATCTCCAGATACCACTTACATTAGAATGCCACCATAGTTATATCTACTTATATCCTGGACCTACAATTTGCCTCAGTTAATCTAGTTTCGTTTAATATGACTGCTTTTATTCCAGCAGCATCTGCACTGAAAAGGAAGCATCTCTCTGACAGGGGATGTAATATTTTCATCTGGGTGAAGATGTACCTGCAAAATGCTAGCTAGAGTGAGGTTTTCACACAGGTTTAAATGAAGAAATACCCTGTAGGGTGCCATGCTGCCTTTTTCCTTCAGTTCATGAGGTCTCTGTTATCATTGATTTCAGGAAAGGCAAGGAAACTACACAGCATATAAGAACATTGATTGGTTTGATGAATTTTTTTTTTTTTTTTATATTTTGCTTAAGAGCAGCTGACACATGCAAAAATATTTTACTAGGTGTGATCAGGAAGTAAATTGTCTCTGCCCTCCAGCATAGTCCAGCAATTACCTCCAATAGCAAAAACTGTAAGTTAATCACAGTATTTGCAAAAATCAATCTCATTGTTCATATGCTGAATCTTTTCTAGTACAGTATTATCCATTGAAACAGAGTTTACAGGATGTTCATTTGAAGCAGGTATTTCTTACTAGTAAGAATATTCTAATTATTATTTTCTAATTAAATTAGGCTTTTTAAAAAGGTTAACCATGACATTTTAATAGCTTCAGCTCATATTGATATTCTGAAGATGCACTTCAGCTCAGCCACTTGTGACTGTAAAGGATTTTTTTCCAATTAAGAAATCTCTTTTTAAGGGCTTCTTCTGAATGACATCTATTTTACAGAGGGATGTGGACTAGAATATAATTTGTTTTCCTGTCTGCATAATCTCATAGGTCAGGAGGCAGCCCTTTAAAATCTTTCTGTTGCAAAATTTTAACCTTAATGTCACTATGAGTTTGTAATGTCCAATACACAAAAGTAGTGAATTAAAAAAATTATTATAAACAATTACTTGTAGTCAATCCTTGCAAATTTCTTTCTAATGCATCAGAGCAAACCCTAAAGAAATACACAGAAAATTTATAGACATGCTGGATTCATTCTATGATTCACTAAGCAGTGTATCTGATACTTCAAACTATTCCATGCAGTAAGTGCAGTGCTGCTGGGTTACAGTTAGACTCTTCTTTCCTTCAGTCTTTGCAAAGTGTAGTGGGGACCCCTGAATGTATTTGGACTTCATTTTCTTAGTTATTTCCCAGACAAAAGAAAAAAGATGGGAACTATCCCAGGTGGCCTACAAATAAATATAAGTCAAAACAGTGTATGAATACAGCCAGATGAGGCAGTAAAAAACCCATAATGAAAAATATTAGTCAGATTGATAACCAGTGATATCAATGTGGGGGGGGG
>JANVCC010010406.1:7143817-7207441 GCA_025345505.1 Todiramphus chloris collaris
GGGGGGGGGGGAAAAGCAGCAAATATTCCTTTCATTCTTTGAAGGTTTTCTGGCAAGTTTGAAGAAGGAGTCTGAATAAGAATGATTTGGTACTTCTCCAAACGTGTCCACTGAATTCCTATTAAGTACAAGGAACATCAAAAGAGAAGGAAGAAAACAATTGAAGAGTGGGGAACAATGTGGGCCATTTAGCAAAGGGAGCTGACTCTTCAACACAGAATGGTAATAGAGTTGTGATTTACAATGAGATGCCCTGAAGATGCAGACAAATACCTTACCTTTTTTGAAATAGAGAAAAAGTATTATAGAAATGCAGAGAAATGAGTAATATTAACAAGTGTTAGACCAAAAATAAAAATAAGATCTGTCGCTGTATTCCATTCTTCTCTTGGCAATTATCAGACCAAAACTGAATTGAATAATATTGATTACAAACAAATTTTCAAAATTCAAAATCGGAAAGAAGTGTTTTGATTGCACTGAGTATTTCTCTCTGAAGCTACGTTTTGTTATTTATGTAATATACTTTGAAGACAGTTGTCATTACTGAAACTTGGTGGAGTAAATCCCATGACTGGATTGCAGCTATTGACGAGTACGGGCTGCTCAGAAGGGACAGGTGAGGAAGGAGGGGCAAAGGTGTTGCCCTACATCAAGAAATGGATAGAGTGTGAGTATCCACAAGCAGGTTGAAAGCTTGTGGGTAAGAGTTAGAGACTGAGACAACAAGGGGAACCTTGTGGTTGTTGTATACTACTGGCCACCCAATCAAGGGGAACCTATTGACAATGCCTTCTTACTCCAGCTACAGGAGGTTTCATGCCTGCAGACTGTCCTTCTGCTGTGGGACATCAACCACCCCAACATCTTCTGGAAAAGTAGCACACAGAGGTGGTGGCAACCCAGGAGACCCCTGGAATGCACTGAAGATAACTTCTTAAGCCAGGTAATAGACAGGCCTACCAGAAGGGATGTGATACTGGACCTGATGGTCACCAAAGCAAGTGAGCTAATCAGTGACATTAAGACTGAAGGCAGCCTGGGCTGCAGTAATCATGCACTGGTGTAGGTCACAGTACTAAGGGATATAAGTCAGTTAAAGAGTAAAGTCCGGATACTAAATTTCATGAAAGCAAAATTCCAGCTGTTCAAGTAGTCAACAGGATCCCTT
This sequence comes from Todiramphus chloris collaris, assembly GCA_025345505.1. NCBI lineage: Eukaryota > Metazoa > Chordata > Aves > Coraciiformes > Alcedinidae > Todiramphus > Todiramphus chloris. The sequence goes on from JANVCC010010406.1 coordinate 7,144,989, forward strand.
GGGAAACTGCCCTCAGGGACATGGGTGAAGAATAGAACGGGCAGATCTTTAAGGATGGTTTCCATAGAGTGCAAGAGCTCTAGATACTCAGGTTTAAGAAATCAGTCATGGAAAGCTAGAGATGGGCATGGCTGAGTTGAGACCTGCTGGCAAAACTAAAGGGCAAGAAGGAACTTCATAGGCAGTGGAAGCAGGGACAGGTATCCTGGGAAGAATATGGGAATCCTGCCCAGTTGTGTAGGGATGGAGTCAGGAAGGCCAAGGTACAGGTGCAGCTGAACTTGGCAAGCGTTTCAAAAAATAACAAAAAGGGTTTCTACAGTATGTCAGCCAGAAAAAGAAGTTCAAAGAAAGTGTACCTTCCATGATGAGCAAGACTGGCAAGCAGGTAATAACAGACGAGGAGAAGGCTGAGGTACTCAACAATTTTTTTGCCTCAGTCTTCACTGACAATCTCTCTTCCCATGCCTCTCAAGTGGATGGACTGCAAGAGAGGGACTAGGTGAGCAAAGTCCCTCCCACTGTTAGAGAAGATTGGGTTTGAGACCACCTGATGATCCTGAATATATATAAGCCTACAGGACCTGATGAGATGCATTATTGTCTTCATTCTAGTTCACAGCAAAAATGGATGTCAACTCATGGCTTAGGTTCCCTGTACAACAGAAGTACCAGCCAGGCGTTATGAGCAGAACACCATCCCTACATTTAGATAAGAAAAAAGCTAAAGATTGTCTCCAGAGGTAGGCAAGGGGCTTCCCTATAAGAAATGGTACTCCAGAACAGACCTGTAATGTACTACAAGACAGACTCTGACTATCAAGGCTGGGAAATCTGGTACCTGTTGCCTGGGAAGTTTTCCTGAATGATTTGTTAGGAAAAAATAAATTACTTAAATCACATACCTTAAGTAGTCTAACTTAACTATTAACCACAATATAACTTTAAAAAAAAATTTATTTGTTTAAACAGAGGATGGATGCTGTATTTACATGAGTTTGTCTTACATTTTAAAGATTTTAAGTAACAAATTTTTCAATATTGAAATATTCTATGACACTATTGTACTTTTGAATGTAATGTTTTGAGAGACATTAACTACTATCAGGAACAACAAAGGAGCTGAGAATTCTATGTCATTCTATCTGCATGTTATTTGGTTTTGTACTACTGCTGAACCTGTGTTTCAGTAGAAAGGGAAGAGGAAGGAGGAATTTTTTGACTTTCTAGAAAAGTCTCCATTAACCTATAAAGCATAAAATGATCAGAATCATGAGGTACTTGTTAGCTGACTTTGGAATCAGCAGTGCCTGCAGCTGATTATTTCTGGTTCTTTCAGAAGGTCTAGCTGTAGTGAACTGAATTACTGTAGATGGTTTCAAAGGATAAGGAAAGATAAATGAGCCAAACAAAAAAGGCCTGCAGAAGATTAAATGAAAACACAGACTATGTGTTCTAATACAAGATCACCTCAAAGAAAATAATGAATTCATTAGAACAAACACAGGAGCGCTGAATGTTATTGCATCCAAATAATGTTTACATAATTTTCTTCTATAGAATAAAAAGAGGTGGAGACACCATACATACAAACTATGTTCCTGTTTCAGCTTTGAAGGGCATTTAATCTTTTGTTCTGCTAATCGGACAAGATTTAAGCAAGTGCACATTGTACTGCAAAGACAGTCATGACATGATCTTTGAATTACATAATTGTTTATTACTTTTCATAACAAAGAATGTTGATTTGCTTTCGTAGTTTGTACTAACTAACAGAAAATCTGCATACATATTCCTGTAAAGGATGGAAGTAATTTTGTTGAAAATACTTGCAATAAATGGCAGAAATGCCAAATTACAGAATCACACAGAATCACAGAATGGTAGGGGTTGGAGGGACCTCTGGAGATCATCTAGTCCAACTCCCCTGTCAAAGCAGGTTCACCTCGAGTAGGTGGTACATGAATGCATCCAGACACCCTCACAGCAAAGAAGTTTTTCCTGATGTTTAGGTAGAACTTCCTGTGTTCCAGTTTGTGACCACTGTCCCTTGTCTTGTCACTGGGTACTGCAGAAAAGAGACTGGACTCATCCACTCAACACCCACCCTTCAGATATCTATAAACATCGTTAAAATTCCCCTTTACTCTTCTTCAAGCTAAACAGCCCCAGGTCTCTCAGCCTTTCCTAGTAAGAGATAGGATGTTCCAGTTCCCTCAGCATCTTTGCAGCCCTCTGTTGGACTGACTCCAGTAGTTCCGTGTCTGTCTTGAACTAAGGAGACCAGAACAGGACACAGTACTCCAGATGTGGCCTCATTAGGGTAGAAGGGGAGGATAACCTCCATTTACCTGCTGGTCACTCTGCTTTTGATGCACCCCAGGATACCATTGGTCTTCTTGGCCACAAGATCACACTGTTGGCTCATGGTTAACTTGTCCACCAGGACACCCAGGTCCTTTTCTGCAGATCTGCTTTCCAGCAGGTCAACCCCTAACTTGTGCTGGTGCATGGGCTATTCCTCCCTAGGTGCAGGACCCTACACTTCCCCTTGTTGAACTTCATTACATTCTACTCTGCTCAACTCCCCAACCTGTCCAGGTCTCGCTGAAAGGCAGCACAGCCTGCTGGTGTGTCAGCTGCTCCTCTCAGTTTTGTTTTAAAGCAGCAAGAAATGTTGGGATCCAATCCAGCACTCTGGACAAGATGACCCACAGAGGTCTCCTTCAACCCCAGCTGTTCTGGGAGTCCATGACTTTCTCTAGCAGGAAGGAACTGCAACTTATTGTTACACTCTCAATCAGGGGCATAGAAGAAAGGGAAAATGGCATGAGAGGGTGTCACGTCTGGTGTATCAACTCTGATTTACCTCAGGTGCTGGTGGTACAGAAGTGACCCAGGCCTGTGAGTTGTAGAACACCCAACTACATGTACTCTACATCTTTTGCCAACTGGCTATAGCTGATCTAGACTGAGGAGAGAACATTTAATCTCTCACAATAAATATATGATAAGAAACACACCCAGTGTTTGAAAAGATTTTGGAATTCGGGACATGCTGGTGAAGAGAAGGAAAAGACAAATACAGAGAATACATAAGCTATTTTTCCCTCTCTATTTCTGCACCTACAGGAGTCTCTTTGCAGTTTCTTTCAAAAACTGTGCCTTTATAATGCTGTGATTTAAAATGCAAAAAGGGCACAATATTTCTTTTTTATGCTAAGCCTCAGGAAAAGTAAAATTAATAGTCCAAATCTGCCACAAGCATCCTGTGTCTTTTACCAGGCATGAAGCATCATCATGCATTCATATTAAAGTATACCTCTCTTTTTCTGTGAGTAATTGAGGGAAGGAGTGATTAGGATCTCTTGGTGAAATTGTGATGATGATAAATGATAATCACTAATTATGATGGGGATTTCCATGAACAGATCTATTAGTGCTAATATGACTTCCCTCTATTTCCAGCAAAGGAAATCCATCTCCTTCTATCAAAAAGTCATCTGCTAATTTCCTATATCAGGAGCCTAACAAGAGCCTCCTCTTTCCTTCCTTTAGTGTATATATGAGGGAGTTATTCTGACCCTTAACATTGCTCGGTTGATTAACTGGGAAAAGAAAGAAGGGGATGGATTCCTAAATGTCTAATTACCTTATCCTCCTTTGCAGTTTTGAACAAGTCTATTTGCAGTGCACTTAGCTTAGAGCAGCTGTTGTACAAGGATGTTTATTTTAATGTGTCAAATGAGTTTATATGTCACATGATCACTTGTTTTGTGAGGTGGTTTTTCCTTTAAGTGTTACCAGGATCTTTTATCATTTGCATGATTCCCATTGTGATTATAGAAATCTCTCAGATACTTTTGAAATTTTTTCTGGGATTTTCCTGTGTTACTTTCTATTTTCTCAAACCACTGTTTGAATTGAAGTAGATGAAGTAGGTGGAGTTGTTAAGAAGCATAGTAAGTTTCCTATTTGGAAATAAAGTTGTTTGCTCCTTTTCTCCAAATAAACAGCAACGAAAGAACAAACAGCTAAATACAACAGACACTTTTCAGTGAGCTAAATTCCATCTGAGCACATTTCTCTAAACTGTAGGAATCATATAATTTGAAGTAAAATGATTAGGAATTTGATTTTGAAAAAGCTGAGCACTCAGATCCAGAAGGAGATGGGATGGGATTTAGCAGTTAGGTTAACCAGCTTTTGACTGCTTAAAAAGACAGCATTTCTGTTCAGAGTGACTATCTTAAGACAATACGTTGTTGAAACTCTCTGAATCTCCATTGCTGTGATGGGGAATGAGGAAGGCACCACTGTCAGGCCTTGTTCCAGTTACCACTTTGTGTCAGGGCTGGTGGCAGACTGTGTCTGTAGCTCGCTGTTGCAGTCAGAGACAGATTAAATTTTAATCAGGCAGTGCAGGAGTGCTTCCCTGAACTGCAGCCTCTGCATGCTCCTGTCAGGGAGCTGGGTTCTTTCCAAGCCCAGTGGAACTGGTGACTCCAGAGCAGGTCACATCTGGCATCTTTGGACAACTCTGCAGCCAGCAGACAACCACAGCCCTTTTTGTGGTGTAAGGCAATGTACTCAAATTCTTTCACTCTGCTAGAGATTTAGTTCCCTGCTGTGCTGGGACTGCTGCACCATCCCTATTTTCAGAAAGACATTGCAAAGGGGCTTCAAAGGCAGATGAGCTCCCAGGACATGCCTTCCTGATGGGACTTTACTGGTGTGAGATGAGAGTGTCAGTGGCTGGGCATGCTTGGAGCTGTGAGGGAGGCTCAGTAAGGGAGACAAACAGAACACTGGCACCAGCCTTTGGAGTTCCTTCAAAGACACTATAAATACACACTGTCTTTATGGAGATCTGTGTTGAATTCTTGAGGACAAATATGCTCAAAGTCTATTTGATTGTTGCTTTTTTAAAGTATTGCAGAAAAGTACCCTACAATCTAGTAAGGTCATAAAAGTGCTGTAATCTCAGGGGATCTCTGAAAATGAAAGGAATGCTTATTAGATTTGCTGATGACACTCATCTGCAAGGGACTGTGAGTATGTTGGAGGACAGGATTAGAATTTAAAGTGATCTTGACAAATTAAAGGTGTAGTCTGAAATAAATAGGATGCTGTTCACTTGAAGGAAATGTGTTTAGGCAGGAATAATCAGCTGCACAAATAAACTATTCAAGTAACAGATCCTTATTTTTAGGTTTTATGGCTCACAAACTGAGTGCAAGACAACAACATCACATCCTGCCTTTCCTCTCTGCCAAACAAACCCAAGAACAGATATCCTGCAGTGAATAATGTAAACTCCAGCCTGTAGGCATGTGCAAAGTTATACTCTATTTTACTTTGGGTCTAGCAATTCCTCAGCTGGATTGCTATATCCCACTGGAGTATTTCCTCAGTCCAAGAAATGTTTGAAGTGAGTGTACAGAGGATTCAAAAGGATTCAAATGTTGGGTAGTCTATAAAATGTTACTTAAGAAGATATAGGTTAAATGAATTGGTTTTAGTCTTTACATATATCAAAAGTCATCATGTGGATTGCCTTAAAATGATCTGTGAGAAGTAATTAAGAAGCTTTGGTGTATGGTTTCATTCAACTAGATCCTTCATGTGCAATCAGTAATGTTTAAAGTTTTTGGGTTTTTTTTAAGGAAATGGTTTTAAACCACCATGTTGACTGGAAGCTGTTGGTAATGATTTGGAGGAGGCTGTCTGGGACTGATGTGCAGTCCCTATCTGGGGAAATCTTTAAGGGCAGGTTAGACAAAGATCTGCCAGGAATGACATAGACACAGATGTAGCTGATCTTTGTTCAGCTGGAGGGATGATTTGGATAGTTTCCTGAGATCTCTTCCAGCCCCAGCATAAGCCAGCTTGCCTTTGGGAGATGAAGGCAGGGAAAGAACTGTGAGATAGCGAAGAACAGCTGAGCTGCTGGTTCTTGACACTGCTTCAGAATATACTGGTTTCAGAGGAATTTCTTTCCCACTTTTCTTACACAGTTCTGTCTGTATTTTCCCTCTTTACAGGAGTCTTTTTCTCTGCCCTTTTTATCATTTCCACCTACGATTTTTTTCCCCCCTTTTTCTCTCCTCCTTCAATATACAGAAGCAAATGAGGTTGTCCATCAGTTAGGAATAAATTCAAAATGATGACTTCATTTTTTCTCTGACAGGTATTGTATTGACCCTCACCTTGACCCTTCTGTAACTACTAGCTCTTCAAGGATGCTTCACCATGCTGCTCAGTGTGTTCTCATCTCAATGTTTGAGGAGATATGCAAATACGTCCAATGTACAGGCAAATCAATCGGAGATTGATCATGGATAAACCATTCTGACCTGAGGCAGAATTTATCTGAATATTCAATTACAAAACACTGTCATTGTTAATAAAGCACTGCATACAGTTCAGGAAAACACAGGCTGAACAATACCAGTGTGCAGCTGCACACATGCCGCTATTTTTGACAGAGATTTAATTTTGCACAGAAAAATCAGACTTGAGTTGCACACAAAATTGGGAGCGCAAGCAAGAGCGAACCCCATTAGGCAAATTCAAGGATTAACACCTGGTGTAGAATCATGGCATTTCTTCCAAAGTGACACCTTCCCCTGTACTATCACACAAACAGAAGGCACATCACTCAGGCCAGGGATCTTGAGTCAATTTGGAGCTTTCACACTTAATTGATATATGGCCTTGGGCAAATTGCTTCTTCACTTTGACCTTTGCAAACTTCTGTTTCTCTTATCTATGCTGCAAATGCTTTGATTTTGACAAAGCCCGTGATTATATGTTTACACTTCATCTATTGCAATGGAATCTCATCAATGTCAGTCCTGCAACACATAACTCTAATTGTACTGATGGGAAGAAAATTTGAGGTTTGATACCTTTTACCAGCTCACTAATTATGGGGAAAAATGGTGTGTTTCAAAGGTAATAAAGGCTTGCACAGAACATTTCTCATAGAACATTTCTCTAGTTGCTAGTTTGATCTGATATTTAGAACCCAGGAATTTTAATGTGCTCACTGAAAGACCAAATCATTCTTTTATGGATAGAACTGATACACAGATTAAATACATATTGGTGGCACATTTTTTACGTATGTATTTTTTGCAAAGAAAAATCCCATTTGACACAGCCTTAATTATGATGATTCAAATCTCTGGTTTTGTTAGCAATACTACTTCAATCTGTATTAGCAGAAAATGCCACATGCAGCACTGGGGATTGTAGCCAGAAACAATATACTCCATCTTCATTTTATCTTTCCTCACTGAGTCCTTTTTAAATTATTCAGCTGTGCAAACTGTAGGCAAGAAAAGCAAAACCAACACCCGCCCTCTTGAGAAATAAACCCCAAGCCCTCTAGGTAGGGATACGGCTGACATTTATCCAGATGGTGCATGGTAGCTCAAGACATTTCTTTTATTTATCTGCTTATGAAAAAAACAGAGCAAGGGGATTCCAGTGGGGAAGAGTCACTTAATACACGAAAATAATTTTGATGGACACTAATTTATACTAAAGTATGTAATTTCAGTACATAAAAACATGTAGGTGTCCTAAATGCATCCTCCCTTAAATATGAAGAATAGACAGAAAAAAATTCCAAGGCAGCAGCCATGGTAGACGAACAGAAATGGGATGCATTATTTAAACACACAACTTGTGAGTATGAGTTCTATAGTGAGCTAATTAGATTCCAGTGTTAAGTAATACTGTGGAGCTCTTTTTCATAAACTTACCACTCTACTAACTGTGGTAAAGGTAAAAAATTCTGATTAATTGCAGATTAGACAAAAAAGCAGTGTGGTATTTTTTTTTTAATTGATCTATAAATGCAGATTAATTTCATACTGTGCAGACAGTATTAAATATACGAGGAAACCTGTACTTGAAGCTCCGGTGAACCTAGGTGGTCACTCAAAGCACTCTTCCCTCCAACATGCAATTTTCCTGTGTATAGCTGTCTAGGACAGATGTTAACTGAGGATGTTTTTCACTCTGCTAATATGCAGGAATTTTTTTCCAGTACACCTGTGCTAGGAGTTCAGCCCCAGGTCTCTTTATGTAGTGTCCTTTGTTGATGGCATGGGTATCCACATGTTTGCGTTTCTTTAATGATGTGTCTGGCAGGTTTTGATCTGCTGTCTTATGGCCTCTCGACAGGTACACTGGAAGCAGGGCTTGGAAACAGTCTGAAAACATCAATGGAAATATAAATCAAAATTGTGGGAGGAGTGGGGTTATACAAAAATTCATCAAGCTACCAAGAGCTTCTTGAATTCACACTTAAGGTATGAGGATATGAGTACATTCATGTGTCTTCTCTGCACTCTGCTTTTAATTTTTTTTGCCAAGAAGAAATAGGTTTTTTTCTGGCGAAGTGTGCTTTGCAGGTGTTTGCTGAAATGAACCCTGGTAGTGACCTACATAATAAAGAGCACTTTTCACTGATAGCTGACTAAGGTTATTATCAGCACTGTGTCTCAACTGATGCTTAGCCTTTGATGAAGATAGAGCAGTCTAGCCTGCAAGGTTATTAGTGCCACTGGTAACATAGATGATAATGCTCCACCTCTTGACATTTACAAGCGAAACAGTATTATGTCCTTCATTTATGACTGTGAGGACAAGACTAAAAATAGCATATGGAAGGGAGACAAAAATGGTTCAGATCTAAGTGCAAAAGAATTAGAGTTGAGTTTGTATGGAAAGCTGCAAAATGCATAAATGTTGATCCACCTTGACTTAAAACTGCAGTCTTTGCAATTAATAGACCTATTTATGCAGGTGTCTAGAGATTCTTCCTGTGGTTAGTAAAAAAGTGCTTAAAGCTTTGGGATGTGGGAAAGCTATATGAATACTAGTATACATACCCAAACTCTGGACCTTTAAAATAAGAGAATGATTTTATGAGAAAATTCCTTGCAGGCAGAACTAGAAAACTAATGTGTTGCTCATATGAGTAAACTTTTCAGAGATGAGGAAATGGTGATAAACTGAAATCACACAGGCTATTTCTACTTCATGATAGCATAAGTTTTTCACTTTTCTCTCTCACGTTCAGATATTCACAATGAGGAAAATAACATAGGGTGGGTCACCTATTTTTGTTTATAGAAAAGGGAGAGAAACGGGGGGGTTAAGTCTTGATCCATCTGACCTAGTTTATATGCCTGCTTTAGGACTAGATGAATTGTGCCCTAGAAATGCCTCTGGGGTGAGATAAACTGCAGTCTCAGTATTCTGTCCCAGTCCTACAAGGATGCACTTTCATAAAAATGCAAGAAGCTAGATGCTTATGACATTGTCTTTGAGGAATGGAACTTCTGGCCTCAAGAGATGTAATGTATAGATTAAAAAAAAAAAAAAAAAAAAAATTAATTGAGGACAAATAAAAATGTCTGCTACATACTAAATCCACAAACCCTTTCATCTATGTCCTTTTGGCCAAATGCTCAATAGCTAGCTTTGAGTTCCTGAGTTTGGTTTTCTTTCTGAAAGTAATTTGTGTTGGGCTTTGCTTTAACTCCTAATGTCTATTCCTGTCATATTTCCAGCTGAGGTGTCTTTGAGTATCAAAGTTGATTGACAGAGTTTCAGGAATGGTCAGTTTTGGTGTCTCTGTTCTTAGTATAAAGCATTTTCAGTGGCACTTTCAGAGCAGATTGCCTCCATCAGCTGGCCACCATCAGCTCATGTCACACAAACTGGCTGGGCATTGATATGATCATGCTTTTCTGGTAATTATAGAGATATCTTAAATTTGCCTATCTCAATACAGGTATGAGCACAAGTCTGATGATAATAAAAAATGAATGCTTATGTGGAGTGTGTATCTTGAAGGCAACTGCTGAATGATAGTGTTCACAACAGCAGAAACACAAGAATGAAATATGTAACCAAGCACAGATCAGCAGGAGGATATGCATCTTCTCTATTTTGCTTAAGTATCATAACTGCTACCAATTACATCCTGACTAATCCTGGTCTGCACCTCATACAATTGATGGAGGTGTGACAAGTTGTTTGGTATGAATAATTGTTTACTAGAGAATATGTCAGGCAGCTCAATTACATTTTTGTTTTACCTCATTTTGAGTCTCCTTCAAAATTTTAAGCTGGTGTCTGGAAACACTGAAGTGCCTGCCATCTGTTTTAACTGGGCAAAACCTCAGATTTCCTATATTTTTAAAGTAATTTTGACAAAACTGTTGCAAATCTGCTACACTATGAAATTTTATGTATTAAAACCATATGTTGCCTCTCTAGTAGATCTTCCTCTCCTGCATTTATCCTTCTCATCCCACTTGTCCCCTTGGACTCTTGGCATGACATTATTCTTTCAGTCTTCTGGAATCTCCTAGGTAACCCACAATTTAATAAGTGTTAAGATAAGTGAGCCAGAGAGCTCCTCAAATGGTGCTTTTAGGAATTAGATGCAATTTTTCCCAGCCTATTCATTTAAAAATTATTAAATGAGGTAGTTGTTTAATGTCCTTTGTCATGAACAGCCTAGAAAGTACTTCATCATGAAAGAATCATCCTTCTGTGATCTCTCTTCATTTCAAATACAGCATGTAAATGTTTCATAAACACTTCTACTTCTGCACTACTGTGAATAAATCTACCTTCTCTGTCGAGCAATGACCCTAGACCATTGTTAGAATTTGACTTGTTCAAAATAGACTTCAAAGACAAATTTTTATTGGGCTCAGTCCTGTTATCCAGAGTCTTCTGTAGTCTTTAGCTTCCCTTATCAATTTTTGACATTTTAAGGCTTCTGCTATATACTTTTTTCACTATCTATTTTTCTATTCTTTCACAATTTGCAATATTTTTTTTCATTTAACATATAAGTTACTCTTTGCAGATCTATCATCTCTGCCACTTACAGAGACATGCCAAGTGCTTCAGATTCCCAAGACACTGTGACTATCTAGAGAAAATAAAAACAAATTGCGTGGGTAGGCAACTTCTCTGTGGGAAGAGAATCACATTTTGGGAATCACAACCTATGGGAAGCATTTCACCCAGTCAGGCTTTGTCTTTTGTTTTTCACTAATTATAGGTGATATTTTCAGCAAGCTACTTGTTGCATTTCCTTCAGCAGAAAGAAAAAAATCTGTGTAGACCAAGGTAATGCATACATCCTGTATTTTGATTTCAGAAAGATTTTTGGCATTCTCCACTAACAATGTAATATGCTAGCTAAAGAAACATCATGACTTCTGTGACTCTAGATCCAGAACTGGTTTGAAAATAATCCTGAAAGGGTACTTATCAATGAGTCACTGTCTAAATAGAAGGATTCATAGAGTAGCATCTGTTTCTAATTCATATGCTGTTTAATAGTTTCATTAATAGCTAGGATGATGGAGTACAGAGTATGGTTATTGAATTTGAAGATGGAACCAAGCTGGGGATGAATGTGCAGAGAATGGCATAACAATTCAAAGTGATCTTGAGAAATTGGAGATATGATTTGAAAATAATCAACTACCACTCAATGTGGACATACACATTAGGCAGGAATTACCTGTTTTGTAGAGAGGATGGATAAAAGTACTTTAAAGAACAGTTCTTCAGGAAAGGACATGGGGGTTAGAGCTGACCATAGAATAGACTAGCTTAACATGATTCAACAATGTCACACTGACAAGAGCTCTTTGGCATCAAAAGGAATTTATATGCCCAAGTGTAAGCAGCAAGATACAAAGGAATTCTTCCTATGGATTCAGCATTTAAAGAAAAGCAATTTTCCAATTATACATGGACCAGTTGGAGGGAATTGAGTAGTGAAAAATGAGAATGTTTGTGAGTCTAAAAATGTGACCTGTGAAAAATGACTGAACAAATTGGGTTATTTAACCTGGGAAGGAGAGGACTGCAGGAACAAAACAATCTTCAAATACACAAAAGGTGGTTGTAAAGAGAGGGAATAATCCATTCTTCTTGTTCAATGTCTAGAATAATGGGTATAAACAGCAGCTTAATTGGTGGGAAAACAAAGCACTGAAATAAATTGCCTAGAGAATTGCTGGAATCTCCATCTTTTAAAGTCCTTAAGAACCAACTAGTAAAAGACCTGTGAGAAATGATGCTAGCATAATTGTTCTTTCTGGAGCAAAGCAATAATAGACCTAATGACATCTCGAGGTTCCCTCCAGTTCTATGCCTCTAGAGAGTTATTGGATGTGAAATACATCTTGATGGGGCTGTGTGAAAAATGCTACAGTTCTGATTTCAGTAATAAAAGCAACCAAAGACATGAGAACTAGAAAATGAATCCTACTAACTCTACTAATGAGAGGTAAATTTACACTAAACTTCCTGGTCCTCATTTTTCAAAGTTGATTAACCTTTTTGGTTCATAGTTTATCCATTCATAATATGAAATATAAAATGTGGAGATAGCATTTAATACCATTGCAAAACTCCACATGTAAAATTACTAAAAATCAAAGCCCTGTCATTTGTTGCAAAATATTCAAATACAGCATATGGCCATAATATTTTAACAGATTCCTAAATAATCCACAAAAAAAATATTGTCAATTTGCTTAAATTAAGAAAAATTGAATAGTACACTGCATGTGATTTAGAGATTGTAAAGTGGCATTCCCCAAAGAATAACTTTTGTGGTTTTTTTAAAGTAAACCAATACTCCAATATGTTTTATCAATTTAATCCAAAGAGAATCCTGCTTTTTATAAGCAGTTGAAACAGTAAAATGAAAAAGTGAGGTCTTGACTATAAGTGAGCAAACATGGAATTCGGCAGAGTTTTCTTAAGTAAAATGATGGTAAAGTTTGAAGCATTCAGTCTCTTGTGCTTCAGTGTTTACAAGAATAAATGGAAATAAACCAGGAAACAATTTATAAGTGGTATAGGTGAAAAAAGTTTGTTCCATACTTGAGCGGTGATGAGATAAAAAAGTCAATGAATGTGACTGGATGAAGAATAGCTAATTCAAAGTGAGCAGAAGCACAAGGACAGGTTTCATTAAAATCAAGGTAGTGGAGCAGAGAAACAAAGTCTGATGGAATGGATACAGAGCGGGGCAGTCCACAATGGACTTGTGTTTTCTGATAAGGAGAAATGACAGTTTTCTTACCTAAGCCCAAGCTTTCTGCAGGAGCAGATTTTTTTTTTTTTTTTTTTTCATTCAGAAAATAAAGAAAAAAAAGCAAACAACAAAATAATCAAAAATTAAAGCATCTGCAGATCACCTTCTCCAACAAGCATTGATTCAGCTTCAGTAATATGGTTCTTTCTTAGTGATATAAGAGTTGGAATTAATGTGTTCCACAGTGAAAAGAAAATAATCTTATTCCTGTTTTTTGAGACTAAAGAAATGTTTATGTAATAGAAGCTTAGATTTACAAGCTAGACTGGATCAATCCGTGGTTATTTAGCTTGACTACAGTACAGGCTGTATGACTAAATAAACAAATTCCTGTTTAACTACAGTGCTTCTTCCAGAAAACTTTGAAACTTTAACTAGAAGTTGTTAGTGATAGGTCATACCACAAGACAACCTTTGCAATCATTCCTTAATTAATAATTCCTCATTTAAAATAACAATAACAACAATATTTTATTATCAGTTTGAACTGCCTCACTTCAGCTTCCGCTATTTGATCTTGTCACATATTTGTCTGAGGGACTGGCAAGTTCTCTATTATCCTGTTGCTGTGGTACGTGTGAGTACTTACGCAATACAATCAAGTTGACCATGTGCCTTCTCCGTGTTTAGTTAAAATGGATGGATACATTGCAATCTATCAAAATAGGTCAAGTTTTTCAATAATTAATGCTGCTTCTTGTCTCTCAGAACATGGTATCAGCAGATACCATGGAAATACCCTTAGCTTCATCCATACTGTGGTGAAAGCAAATACAAGCATTCATTTGTGAAGTCCCTGATAGAAGATTCAATTACAAGTATCAGAAACAGGACAGCCACAGAAAATCTGCCAAATTGTTCTCCCTGCGTCTGGCAAACAGCGTGACCTGACCATGGAAGGGACTCTCATTTTGTGCATTCCCATCATCAACAGGTTAAGGAAACTAAAGCTATAGAAAAGTAGGGAAAACATACACAATCAACCTTACTTAGACTAACGGATTTCACATCCTAACTGACTGGCGAAGCAGTGATGTCTCTCCCAGCACGACCTTAGTGTGACCTGTTACTGACTGCTCCCAAATAAATCACTGTTTGAGATCTTTCTAGCTGAATAGTCTTGTATTACAGTTCTGAATAAAGCCTTTTCACTCAGTGCATCTACAGGACTTTGAAAACCTCTCTCAGTCACACCTTCCAAAACTACAGGTACGTGTATGGCTCAATACTGGCTGTTGTTTGCAACCCAAAAATGGTATCAAATCACTCTAGGGTGCTAATGGTCACAGAGGAAAGCAATCATCAATCACCACTTGGACAATGTGTGGCTTTACATTTAGTTTTATTAAATGTGCTGCCTGTGCCTAGCTTTCAGGAGTTAAAATTGCATGGGGTTATGGACTAGTTCTCCCATTTGGCTTTCCATCAGTCTTTGTGACCATTGGAAATGTTATTGGTAATGACTTGGGTTTTTTCTAACTCATTTATTAAAAAATGTGACCTGTCCTAGGGCCATAGGGTCCCTGGGGAACTGCATTAGTAACTTGTCTATTAGGTGACGGTTCCCCAGCTGCATGCTGTCTCTCAGCTCCACGCCTATTGTTGAATATGGTCTGCACCTAGACATGGATATAGATAGCCCAACCCAAATGTTATATCCTTGCTAAGGTTAAACTCTTGGTTTAGTCTTCTGAGGCCAATGGGCTTTGACAGTAATGTGCCCTAATGACTCTAAACTTCTGCAGAATTGCTGCCCAGTCAACAATCCCCTCTGCTAATAATTTACCAGGCAATAACAATACTTCAGTTGTAGATATCGACACAATGCCATATCAGTCCTTTGGTGCCTTACCAGCCATCATGATTTATTTGTGATTGATGAAGCAGTGAAAGAAGAAGCTAGAAACAGTGTCAGAAGATCACTGGATTTGATTAATTTCAGCATAGAACATGTTTATTTTCCTGTGTGGTGGCAATGAAAAAAGGTGAAGAAGTCAAGCCTACAACAATATTTCTTCTGATTGAAAATCCCTTAAGGTATTTTTGAACCCCGGGATATGGAGATAGGATGAATATTTGTGAAAATGGCGGGAAAATAGAATGTTTCTCTGTGGTTTCCAGCAGAGCTACAGTAAGGGAGGATGAAATGTCACATGTTGGGGCTGATCTTGAAAAAGGTGAAAATTAAGGTGAATAACTTGACTCATCTGAAGAAGGTACTAGATGATGTGAAGGGACTTACCCTGTTAATCAGATGAAATATTAGGATCAAGCATTTGACATATGTATAAGTGCAAACCTATTAGTAAGTTTGGTTTTCTTAAGTTTCATATTAAGTAATATTCATCAATTATATGAAAGTTGGTTTTTAGATGCTAGACTTAAGTAGATAATGACCTAAATATTCAAATTGTCCTTTGAGGCTGAAGACATCTTGACATTTTAGAGCTGTCTAACCATGTATTTAGGTATTTTTTTCTTGCAGCAATGCTTAAAAAAGGCTTAACACCTAATTTTAGGTGACCAGATTAAATAATTAATGTCACTAAATGATTTTTTTTTTTTTTTAAGGAAAGACTGAAGGATCAAGAAAGACCTTTCCTGTGTTTATTCAGTTATTTACACATAGACATGTACATGACATAACCTTAACAATACTGCAGCTGGAGTTATTTGTCTAAGGATGGTAGTGAAATGGCATAAGCCATCTTTATAAACCCTTTCAAGCTCTCCAACCATGGGATTTTAAACACAAGCAGCCAATGTGTTGTCATTTAAATCTGAAAGCATACTGTGGTTTAAGTTATTTATTTAACCTTCATTATTTTGTGTTGTGCAAACTATTCCTGTGTTTTGTATATTTACACCACAAACTTAACTGAGAGACTTATTGGTGTCAACAACTCATACCCAAGAGATAGAAAAGCCACAGTTAAGATTGCTAGTGGGTAACACAGTGTGTGACTGGATAATTGAAGAGTACATATGCCTTAGAAGACAAAGTAATTTTCAACAAACAGCCATAATTATGGTATTTCCTTGCATTTTCTGCCAAATAACTTCTGTATTAAACCATATTTGCTTGTTCTTTTAGTAGTTTCATCAATAGCTCCTGAAAACGTACCATTCTGTTTTGAGGATGATTGACTGGACCTAAAAGGCTTATTTTAGTGGCAAATGTGCTGTGCAGAACATGTAATTTAGTTCATACATATGACAGATACATCAAATGCCTTTTGAAATCATGACGAAATGATCTAATAAAAAATGTCTTTATCAGACAGATTCAGTTTTTTAGTAAAGTTTAATATCATATTTGATAGAAGCCTGTAGTAGAGAATTAAGAGAAGCATGCTTTATTGTCTATTGAAAGGTTACTGTCCCACTCAGCTGACTCATAACATGCTCTATGCTTCTGTCTTTAAACGCAGCTTCTACCCTCAAACAGGTCTTCATTTGATGTTTTGGCAATGTTGTTGTTTCTGTTACAAAGTACTTGTCAATAGTCACACTTCAAACCGCTACAGGTATAATTCCATTTGCTTTCCACCACATTTTAGAAATTATCTTTGCTATCCAATAACATTGAGTTAAAATAGTTCTCATCACCAGAGACTGGTTATATACTTTAAGCTTATGGTACTGCTGGTGGTCATTAGCTGCTGTGTTTGTAGTAGGCCATGTAAAAGTGTATTGCATAAGCAGATTAATTCCCACCCTGCTCCATAGTCATGTGAAGTTGGGTAGAGGAAAGGAGAAAAAGTTTTCAATGAAGGAATTGTTAAGTCTTAGAAATATGTTTGTAGATGTCCTGAAATTTGATGCCTATTACAAAAATACTAGAACTACAGTCCTTTTATCTGTCACATTAGGGGTAGCACTTTTGATTTATGGTGCTTAGGGATTTATTTGATTTTTAATGTTGCATTTATCCAAACCAGTGAACAGTAAACTCCAGATGGGTTTTTCTACACTCAATTTACATCTGCACACTTCAAATCCCATCCTGGTAATTAGCCATGGATAGTCAAGTCTAACATACTTAAATTGTTCTGAGTGCTAGTCTATTGTAAATAGCTTTGTGCATGTTTGAGTATTTTATTTGTCAGGATCTAAGAGAGACAGCACCCAGCTGTAGTCAAAGTTCCTGCAAAAACATATTGCTGTTTGTGGTATTTGTACCACCAAGTCATAGAGTGATGGTTCCTGTGCAGATGTAATCAGTTTCCCACTAAATATGCAGTCCATAAAAAGACAGAATAAGAAGAGCTATAAGGATACAAAATGATAGTATGGATCAATGGGGCCTTTTTTAAGTGGGGGAGTTAGTTAAATTCTCAGAGAAGAGTACAAAAAATGGAGCAAGACAAGGCTGCAGAAAGAAGGGAATGAAGGTGAAGTGTTTGTTGGCAAACAGCATGAAGGCTGAGATGGGGAAGGTATTGCTGGCACCACTATTTGATGTAAATAGCCAATCAGAAAAAAAATCTTATTGAAATATACCATCACTGAGGGTTAACCAAGTATTTGCAGAAGTCTGTAAGTATGAACTTGAATCAGAAACCTAAGCAAACCAAGTTCCTAAGGAAAAAAAAAAGCTAATCTGCAAACCAGGCAAAACAAGTTTATAGCCAGTTTCTCTGTTTGGGTGGAAATCTCTGAATACCTCAGAACTTGGTCTACAATGAAAATGTGAGATGTGTACAGGTACGTCTGCATATCATCATGAGTTTAAAAAGTACTTTATATCAGTAGCCCCTTCTACAGACTAGAAAATTTTCTGCTTGTATATTCACTGCCAATTCAATTAAGCATGCAGTTAGGTGACTTTTATAATCAGGGTTTTTTTCAGTCCAGACTGTGTTTCAGTCACAGAATCACAGCATAGTAGGTGTTGGAAGGGACCTCTAAAGACCACGTAGTCCAACCCCTCTGCCAGAGAAGGGTCACTCAGAGTAGACCACACAGGAACAAGTCCAGGTGGCTTTTGAAAGTCTCTGGAGATGAAGATTGCACCACCTCTCTGGACAGCCTCTTTCTGTGCTCTGTTAGGCTCACAGTGAAGTATTTCCTCATGCTGAGGTTGAACCCTCTGTTTTCCAGTTTATGGTCACTGTCCCATGTCCTGTCACTGGACACCACTGAGAAGAGTCTGGCCCCATCTTCCTGACAGCTGCCCTTTAGATATTTATAAACATGGGTAAGATTCCAGCTCAGCCACCTCTTCTCGAAGACAAACAGACCCAGCTATCTCAGCCTTTCCTCATATGGTAGGTGCTCCAGGACCTTAATCATCTTAGTGGCCCTGTGCTGGACCATCTCCAGTAGTTCCTTGTCCTTCTTGAACTGGGAAGCCCAGAGCTGGACACAGTGCTCCAGGTGAGGCCTCACCAGCACAGAGTAGAAGGAGAGGATGATCTCCCTTGACCTTGTTAGCCATGCTTTTCCTGGATCCCAGGATGCCATTGGCCTTCTTGGCCACAAGGGCACACTGTTGACTCATGGTCATCCTGCTGTCCACTAGGATTCCCAGGTCCTTTTCCCCAGAGCTGCCCTTCAACAGATTAGGCCCCGACCTGTACTGATACATGGGGTTGGTCTTCCCCAGATGCAGCACTTTACACTTGTTCTTGTTAAATTGCAGTAAATTTCTCCCTGCCCAGCCCTCCAGCCTGTGCAGGTCATGCTGGATGGCAGCACAGCCTGATGGCATGTCAGCCACTCCTCCCAGTTTGGTATTGTCAGCAAACTTGCTGAGAGTACATCCTATTCTTTTGTCTGGGTCATGGGTGAATATATTGGATAGGGCTGGACTCAGTACTGCCCCTGGGGTACACCACTAGCCACAGGCCTCCAACTAGACTATGCTCCACTGACCACAACTCTCTGAGCAATTTCCTTCTGAGCTCTTTCCTTTAGCCAGTTCCCTATCCATCTCACTGCCCAATTAGCCAACCCGCACTTCCTAAGCTTGGCTGTGAGGATGCCATGGAAGACAGTGTCAAAAGCTCTGCAGAAGTCGAGGTAGACCACATTCACTGCCTTCCCCTTGTTTATCCACCTAGTGATGCCATCCTAAAAAGTTATCAGATTGGTGAAGCATGACTTTCCCTTCATAGAATCATAGAATCATAGAATCATTATGGTTGGAAAGGACCTCCAGGGTAATCAAGTCCAACCTTTGCTGAGTACTCATGCTGAGTACTCATGATAAGTACCCATGATAAGTACTCATGCTGAGTACTCATGATAAGCCTTGATTCCTCAACTTGCTTTGAGATGGTGCCAAGAACAAGTTGTTCCATCACCTTTCTGTGGATGGAGGTGAGGCTGTCTGGCCTATAGTTACGCAGGTTCCCCCTTCTTGCCTTGTTTGAAGATTGGAGTGACGTTGGCTTTCCTCCAGCCCTTAGGCACCTCTCCTGTTCTCCATGACTTTTCAAAGATTATGGAGAGTGACCTAGCAATGACTTCTACCACCTCCCCCAGCACTTGTGGGTGCATCCCACCATGGCCCATGGATTTGTGGATGTTCAGTTTGCTTAACTGATCTCTAAACCAATGTTCTTCAACTGAGGCAAAACCTTCTTTTCTCCTGACTTCTTTTGCAGGCATCACAGAGAACCTACACGTTCAATAAGAGACTGCTTTTGCATTTTTGTTGCTCCCAAAATGAGATCACTGAAACTTGGATTGATTGCTCCAACTTTTTATCATTTAGGAACTTTAGACAGTAGGAAGAATAAATTAAGCTTATACCTAGAGCTATCCTATAACCTCCTGAAAATGAAAAATTTTATTTGTCTGAAAAAAAGAATGGTAAAATGGTCTTGTAATAGATACTATGCAAAGGAAGAAACATCTGGCCCCTAATAAAATAAAAAAACCTTATCAGCATATGGTGCTGATTCATGTTCATGCCTCTATAATCTTGCCTGATTAAAATTACTGAGAATCATATTAATCAACCTGCCTTTTCTGCGATCATCTACACCTGGATAAAGTATATGTAAAATGCTATTATACAGATTTGACAATCCCCATTTTTCAACTGTTTAAAAGATTACACAAACTCCGGGACTATGGTCCCTGTGTATTTAGGAGAAGAGGTTTCAGAGAGTTGTTCCAGGACACTCAAAAAAGAAAAATAAAAGAGAGCTTTCATGAGTTTCCTGGTTTCTCCAGGTAGGAACAGTATTTACCATTTTTTAGGCCAGTCTGGTTTTTTGAGAAGTATCAGATGTGCATCCATATTCTATCTCCATCCACTACAAAATGATAGACACATTTTACTTTCAGACACGTACCTTCAACATGGTTTTTATTAAAAATTTAAAGACAGCACTGAAGGAGTTACTGGCCAAAATGCCACAGTGCATGTCTTCTATGTAAGGTACATTGCAACTGCATCCAAATACCACACAGACTGCTTTTCATCTAGCTCTTTCTTGTTCTTGGGAAACAGATGGAGTTAGTGGAGAAGGGAGAAAACCAGTTTCTTTGAAGTGAGATAGTTTATTTTGGATATATACTTAGCATAACCCTTTAAATTGCTTGTCATGATTTGGGGAGTGGGGCAGCACTGGTAGAGTGCCGCAGCCTGCTAGGCTATGCCACATTTGTCTAACAAGCCTCACAAGCTTTCCTTAATGTTACTTAGAACAGTGGATGTGAAGCTGCAGTGGAGGGTGTGTCAGAGCTGATACATGTCTTGGGGGAAGTCATGGGCAGAGCCAACCTTGTATAAGGGAGTGACATTTGGGGTGTCTTTCCAAATTCTTCAAATGCACTATGAAAAGTGCATGTATTTATGGTATTAGCTACTGTTGCGTGAAAGGGTAAAGTAATTCGGCAGAAAATAAACCCCCTTGCATTCCAGCTGGTCCTCAGATATCAGAGGGGCTGGGGGCGGCTATGTTTAGATTCTGAGTGATGTCCAATTTGGCGCTATGGGTCCAGTTGTGTTCAGTCTGTCTGAACTAGCACAGCTAGGATTCACTGGTCGGGCACTGTTAGTTTGGCACTATTAGTCCGGTTGCGTTCAGTGTATCTGAACAAGGCTCGGATCCCAGTCCGGTCGCGTTCAGCCCATCTGAACTAACAGGACTCCAGGTTCACTCCTAGCCCCCTGCACTCCCTGCCTCGTCACGCTCCACGGTGCCACGCAGCCAGTAAGGAGCTGACAGCGCCCAGTGAGAGAACGTCTGTGACTAGCTGCATGGAAAGTGCAGTTCGTTGAGAGCACCAGGAATACAAGTTCTTTTAGACTGCTGGTGATAAATAAACTGTCTGTAAAGGATATATATATGTAGTATACAGCTGTGTTGAGTTAAAGAGGAGATCTAAAAAGTTTCTAAGTTTAAAATCCAGATCTTACCCAAAGGTGTCCCTAAGGGGGGAAAGCAAGCTTCAGCCTGTCGACTGATCCCAGGATGATATCCGCTCTGGCTTGCCCACGATGACATCTTCCCTGACATACCCCCTTACCTAAACCATTTTTATAATAATTTTTACCTTCAAGGTGGAGCTTGAGTGACTGTAATCATAAATACCTTTATTATGATTGGTGTAAATTTCTCTCACTTCGCTTTTAAAGATAGAGCCGAAGAAAATTCACCGCGCAAACTCAGTGAGGAGTGGCCGCACCTTGAAGGCAGGTAGCCTCTGGGATGGAGGTGTGTTTTGGTATTATAATGACATTATAATGAGCAAAGTTTGCACAAGGACAGTACTTTGTCAAAAACTGACAGACTGTTGGCACGGGGTCGCAAACAGGCAGCTTATCAGCTCTGTAGTAACTTAAGGTTCCCATCTCTGTTGTAACTTCACAGTGCCTGACCATGGAATCTTCACTCCACTCCATCCCATCCCTGGTGCTGCTTGCAAGCAGTGTTGCCTAGGGAACTGTTGTGAAATGGATTCCTTGCATACCAGTTGCACACTACCCCTGGAAGTTTCTCTGCTGTTATATCTTTCCTTATGTGTGAACAATGCTGCAACTTTAATATGATTTTGATTTTTAAGTCACCTCCAGTCATTATTCTACAGCTACTTTAGTGCTAGAGCCTTCTGGTGTCAGAGGGAAGGTACTGCAAAGAAGAGGTCATGGTCTGTACATATGTGAGATATTTTTATATAAGTTTTTATGTCTGTGTAGGATTTTTAAGATGGAGGACAGTAGGTATGGTTTTATAGGAATACCTAGCTGCAAGAGAAGTGAAAAAACTCCAAAACTGTCATTCAAGAGCAACAAATACATTTCTTTCTTAATAGTGTGGATGCACAAATTTGCAAATATTGAGCAAAGAGCATAAAATGGAGAAACTGCAGTGCTTTGAATAAATAGCTAGGAAGGTTTATACCAAAATCTTTTGCTCTTGGTCTAGTGTGAACAAGAGCACAGTTGCTGTTTGCATTGCTCTCTCTCTTGGTATCTCCATGGAAATGTTTTGGTTTTGAATGGTACCAGCCCATGGTTGCACACGAAGTGTCGAAGATCTCCACAACCCTCTGGTTCTGCTGCTGAGTGGGAAGGAGCTGTGGCTTGCTTGTGTCCCACAGCTCTCAACGTGGGCAGTGTCTCTTGTCTCTCTAGCCCAAAGGATTCAATGTTTGAGGCTGGTGATACCTCAGAGGAATGCAATGGCGAGGAAAGAATTTGAGTTTAAGAGAACATATTTTCACATAGCAACATTTGCCTGTTTTTTCCAGATCCTATCCCTGAGTACTCCTGTCATTCTCAGGCCACATCAAGGCTGAGCTCAGCCATAGCCTTCTCTTTGGGCCTCTGACTTCCTTCCCATACTGCCTGCTTTCGGTCTCAGTCCAGCCATGTTCATACTGTATTTTGGTAGGAGCACAGCAGAGCTGGCAAGCTATCCCATCTGCCTCTGCGCCCCTCTATACTAAGCACTTTGTGCAAACGCATCTACTCTGAGCCATTATGCATCATGCACAATCTATGACTTTCCAAGATGAGGTATTAATAGAAAAGGCTTGCCTTTCTTGAGTCAATTAGCTTTCAGTACACTGGGCTTGATGGACAGCTGTGATGCTTCCTTCCTGCTGCTGGTGAGATGCACAGAGTATGAGCAGGCCCAAAAAACATGTTTAGATCTCTTTTGCAAACTGTGCCAGGTTGGGTACTCAGGAGGACGGAAGGCTAATGAATTCTGAAGCAATTCTGAAGTGATTCTTTTGTACCCCCAATTCAATCCTTAATACCACAAAAGCTACCAAGAGATGGAACTACAAACATACAGCCTATTACATATACAATGGTGGTTACAGCTGACTGTGGTCATCCTTCTGTGTTCCAGGAATTTTCAGGACTGGATCATTACCTCCCCATGTGAATTCACCATCCGCAGCATGTGGAGTAATCAACAGTGGGTTCCCCTGCAAAGATGAGTCTTGCCGCTCTGGAAAGTCAGGGTAAACATCAGACCCTAGGATTTTCAGTCTCTGTGTCCCAGTTCCACAGCAGGGTCCAGGAAGCTCAGAGGGTTGAAGCTGCAGAATCTTAAGTCAGGAATGAGATTTCATTCCTGTAGGCATGAGCACACCTGTAGTCATGTGTAGCTACTTTAAGCAACACTGACAATGTGATTTAACCAATACAGTCTGTTACAGTGCCAGGGAGCCCGTAATCTTCCTTGGGATTACAGTCTGATACACTGACACCTGTATTATTTTGTCTGGACTTTTGTTGTATGGGTTTGCAAACATGGTTGTAAAGGAAAAGCATGTAAAGATAGGTATAGATAAAATTTAATTACAAGGTGCTTCCTAGCTGCAACAGTGACTTAGTTTAGGAAATTGTCAGCTTAGTTCCCAGCTGTTAGAGCTGACGTCCCCTAAATCTGCTTCAATGTACATGTCTTCTCTACCCCTCTGTTAGCAATGGCTCCCTTTAGGACTGTTGATACTTTCTGGCTCTCTCTCTTCACTCTTCATTAAACTTTCCTTCCTGTTCTTACTTGGATTTATATCTCTCTGGCCTAAACCTCCATTCCCTTCCCCTTCCCCTTCCCCCTTTCTAGAGCTGTATTTAAAAAGTGAAAGTGTCTATAAGCAGCTTTAATTTCTCTCTTGACTTCCTTTCCTGTTCTGTCTAGCTTCGTTTTCTGTCCACTTGCACTGCATTCTTTTGTTAATACTTCTCTTGCACTTCACATGTTTTATAACAGTAAAATATGATGAAACACTGAAGTACATAGAATTCATTTGCCTCAGCTATTCTAAACTGTGATCTCTGTGTATAAACTAAAGAATCTGTGTTACCAATAACAATGTAAACTTGAGTTTTGTGATCGTTTAACCCGTCTGGCACATAAATCCCACACAGTTGCTCACTCACTCCCCCAAGTGGTATGGGGGGAGAGAATCAGAAAGGTACAAGTGAGAAAACTCATGGGTTGAGATCAAGCCTATTTAATAGGTAAAGCAAAAGCCGTGGATGCAAGCAGAGCAAAACAATTCATTACTTCCCATCGGCAGGCAGATGTTCAACCATCTCCTTGAGAGCAGGGCTCCATCATGCATAGTGGTTACTTGGGAAGACAAACACCATCAGTCTGTATGTCCACCTGTCACTTCTTCCTCCATTGTTAGATGCTCAGCACCATGTCATATGGTATGAGATATCCCTTTGGTCAGTTGGAGTTAGCTGTCCCAACTCCCTGTGCACCCCCAGCCTGCTCTACTGGTGGGATGCTGTGAAAAGCAGAAAAGGCCTTGGCTCTGTCTAAGCGCTGCTCAAAAACATTCCTGTATTATCAACACTGTTTTCAGCACAAATCCAAAACACAGCCCCATACCAGCTACTATGAAGAAAATTAACTCTATCCCAGCCAAAACCAGAAAAGGCTCAAAAATGTTTTTTCCAGATCAGTATTCCCACTATCCCAGTACCAGTGAACTGGGTGGCGCAAAGGCTTCTCACATTCTTTTCTTTCCTTTACTGGAGCAAATCACTTTTCCTGCCAGTTCTTGGTCATGGATCTTTAAGTGAGGGAGCAAGGAGCTAGGGTATTGTACTGCAAACACATGAAATACAGGGCTGTCTGGGAGACAATAGTGCTTTAAAAGCCTGTTGTGCTTCTCCTTCTTAATTTGCAGGAACTTGACAAGTTTTCTCTGTAGATGATGAAATAAAACTTGATTCCTATCAGAGGGTATAGGTAGTGTAGTCATATCTGTGTTGAGAGTACCCAATGTGCTTGGTGATACAGCTGGAGCAAAGGGCCCCATATATTCCCCCCCTTCCTTGCTGAACCCCAGGGGCATCCTCAGTGATGTCTAGAACACAGAAGTTACAGCCTTTGTCACAAGGGTTTTTATTTAAAACCAGGTGCATGACATTGCTTAGTGAATATGCCCTGCCTTTATCTAAAAGGTCTCTTGCTATGAGAATTGATCAGCTACCTGGGGTAGCAATGAGTTTCCAAATGCTAGCTAGCAGGGACCCCTCAGGGCTGATAAGGCTTTTTGAGTACTAAGTCTTTTTGCTTGGAATACCTGGTCCTCTAGTATATATATATATATCTCCAGACTTCCCCCTGGCTATTTAAGGAGGAGATCAATAGTTCTTCAAAATGTCTCAGATTTTTTACTTCAAAATATACCTTTTAAAAAGTTACCATTGGCTGGATTATATCTCCTTGCTCCTGGGCACTGGCACTTCAATATTTATATTATCCCTTCTTTGGAACTAAATAACTACTACCAATTCACATTGACAGAAAAACAGAACAAAAAACCTCAAACAAAAGGAACCAAATTTATTTTGCTTTTACCTAAGTTGATGATCAAGTTCCTAAGTGTCAGACCAGCTGATATTACTAAGAGAACTGAAATGAATGCCTGTCATTTGAACACAGGGGTAATGTGTTTTCCTTAATAATATCCGGTTACTGGGGCCTCACAATACTGCCTATTAAAGCTTTCACAGTGTAAAAAGAAAAGCAGAATATATTCTTAGTCATGAGTTAGGTGAATTAAAATAAAATCAATTTCAGTGTATCAATGTATATAATTCATTTTCCTCTAAAGACTTAACAAATGGCATTTAGCCCACATAAGTCTAGTAAGGCCAGGTGCTTGTCTGTAACATACTCTAGTTACTGAATTGTAGTAGGTGCTTGAGATACTATTTTCAAGTGAAAAATGGCCCACCTAAGAGGGTAATTACTATGCTAAATATTAGCTCTCTTCCTGCTTTCTGCAAACAAAACTGGGTAGCAAAATGATTGGTGTATAAAATGCATCCACATATGAGAAGACAGAGCTGAAACACTGGTGATAGGTTAAGCCTCAGGTTTAGTATGTAGTGTGAAAAGACATTAAAATATTGCAAATCGAAATGCTCAGTTAAGACACTTTCAATTTATGAAGAGTCATAGTATATTAGTCGGCTTTGCAAGGGATTACAAATGTGTTTAAAAGCTACACACTTCATGAGTACATAATAGGGTTTAAAAGTCAAAATATAACTTTTTAAATTCCCATTTAACCATGAACTCCCTACATTGGCAGTTTTCTTTCCCAAAAGTGTCCCATTGACTTTAAATCCTTCAGCATTTATATGTGGGCTCCAAGGAACCTGCTCTGAGGAGTTTAAAGAATTTCCAACATTGCTATTGCTTTGCTATGGATCAACTGAGAGAAGTGAAAACTATGTTGGAATTACTTGTGAAGATCCATTAAAGTTCAGTATCAAGAGAAGTCAGGGTAAGTCAGACATACACAGATGTGGACAGCTAGTTCATCTGCCCAGATTCATTAAGCCTTACAATGATTGTGAATAGTTATCAGGTTGTTGTATATTGTGAGCACCTGTCCTACCACAGAACAGAGTGTACTTAACTTTCTGGCTGTGACGTGCAGTTGAAGTGGGTGTCACTGCAGGGATAATCAGCATGTCCATCCTCAGGAAACAGAACAGGTCTGATCCTTGTAAATGCCATCAGCTTCAAGATGCCCTGGACTCACACAGGCATTAAGAAATCAAGCCTCATATGACACATTTTATTTGTTGGAGCAATATGTTAACATTTTATCAAAGCTCATCTGTAACTAACCATGTTTGCATAAAAAAACTCTCCTGTAATATGCTGTTAACATGCAGAAACAAGCTTTTCAATATGTTATAGGTCACCTTTACCTATAGTGCTTCATGCTGTTGAAAATAACAGCTGGAATATGGATTAAATCTCACCAAAAGTGACCTAAGCATCTTGCAATTATTTATGAGCCATTGATGGTACTGGAGAGAAAATGGTCACTGAATACTAGAAGTCTACATTTTGGGTGTCTGTTCCATCAGGAGAAAGAGATTGTACACCTGCTCAGATTTTTCATGCTTATCTGTAATTTTCATGCCCTTCTTTCTGCCATACTGCTTTAATGAGACAAGAGCATGGAGGACAGCTGGATTCCTGATGCTTGTGTTGTCCCATTTCCAAGTGGCAAACTTTTGGGTATGAAGCAGAAGAATGAAATTTTAGCCTGTTGATTCCAGGGTCAAAAGAACCTTCTGTTGATCTTTCCTCTGCCATGCCTCCTGTACCTGCTACAAAGGAAATGCTTTTTTGCCTATTTTCTTCAGAATGCT
The DNA here is from genome assembly GCA_025345505.1 of Todiramphus chloris collaris. Classification (NCBI taxonomy): domain Eukaryota; kingdom Metazoa; phylum Chordata; class Aves; order Coraciiformes; family Alcedinidae; genus Todiramphus; species Todiramphus chloris. The sequence goes on from JANVCC010010406.1 coordinate 7,172,762, forward strand.
GCAGTATAAGAACTATCCTTTTATGCATCTGACCAGTAATCTTACTTCTGTAGTTTTTTTGGGGTTGATGATGACTGATATGTGAGAGCTGTTAGACAAAAAAAGTTGGGTTACTTTTATTTAAAAAAATACATGCAAAACTTACAACACAGTTAAGTTTGATAATCGATGATGACTTTGCCTTAAATTGCTGCAGGATGAATCATTTGTCTTTGATGATCTAGAGTTTCCGAGATGCTTCCTTCCTTCTTGCCCAATGTTTCATTTGGGCAATATGCTTAATCAATATTTGCTGATGTTTATGGTCTAATGTGTACTGACAGCAGGTGCAGAAAAAGTAAATCCCCATCTGCATAAAAATCTTGCTGAAATTCAGAAGCATGCTGTTTCACTGTAATTTTCATAGACAGGTGATTTTTCATGGTGCCTCCAGAAGTTTCCTCCCAACACCCTGCTGTTACCTCTATTTTCCTACCTGCTGCTATCACAAGTAATGGCTTTGTCTGAAGCCCTACATAAGGTGTCATTTTTAAGGATATCTATTTGTTTTGTTTGATGGACTCTCCTTTGGCTTCATTTCAGGTAGCTGCTTAGGTTCTACTATTTGCATCGTAACCTGTGTTCTGGTAGACAAGTGACCTCCTCTGAAAAGCTCTTGCTGTTCACTGGGACAAGGCAATGTCATGACTAAGCTTTAATGCAGGGGTGGAGATCCTGAATCCAAGGGACCATACTTTCTGGCTGCTTAGTCTGTTTTCTGGCAAGATAAGGTAATTGGTGTCAGCTTTTGGAGTGAATACTGAGGTTGTTTTCATTGTTGTTGTGTAGCAGTATATTAATTAGATATGGTTAGACAAACTATGCTACTGATAAAAGCATCTGTTCTAAAACCTGGATCAGTGATTTGAAGATAAGGGATAATCAAAAACTAAAATAACTTGTTTCTAAAAATGGAGAACTCTGTGTAGTTACTTATTTTACTGGTTTTTAAGCATCAGCATTACTCTCATGTTTCTTTTAATAATACCCTCAGGAGGTGGGATGACTTCCTTGCTTTGCATTGCCTTGCTTTGCTTTTTGTCTGAGGAAACAGAAAATGACATAGTTTTATGAGATAATTTATGGTCACAAACTGCTGGAACATGTCAATCCTACCACTAAATTATTTTGAATAATTTGTGTTAGTGTTCTTAGAGGTCACCCAAGGTCTGAGACATTCCACAAGTACATAATCTTCCCTCAAAATCTTTAACCTTAAGGGAAAAGAAAAAGGAAAACAAAAGGCACAGTCCTGTCCACTGTGATAAAACACTACTGGAATCAGGACTAGAGAATGTGATTCCTTGCCAGGTACAATACACTGGACCATGTTGCTCACCTAATAGTCTATTTCCTAAAGTTAAATAATCTGATACACTTCAAGAAGGAGCAGAAAAGACAAAATATAAGGAGATATTAAAAAAAAGACTTAACAGGGAAACTACATAGGGTCATACCTACAGATTTAGTGGACAAAGTAATGTGATACTGCACCAGATGAGATAGGGGGGGAAAAAAAGCCTATATAAAACAGGAAAGCTACAAATTCCCTGTTAAAATAAACAAACAAAAACAAGCAAAAAAACCCCTCAAAACAACAACATTAAACCTCACCAACTAAAGGAAAAAAAACCCACAACAAAATGGTACCTTTCAAAACTAAATAGAATATGAGAAAGAATGACTACTAGTCAGGGGATTTTTTTGTTCGGTTGAGTGAAGGGCTGGTTTTAGTATAATAATGTAACTGTTAGTTCTGTATACAGTTTTTAAAATCTTGAGGTATTTTAGTTGATTTTCAGGTAAAAAATCTAGGGAAAATTAGGTAAGTTCATCTGCTGGTTCCAAGACATAAATGAATATCAGAAAATAATTAAACCAAGCCATGTGAAAATAATCTCAAAGCAAGCTGAAGCTAAGCCAATAGTAACTCAGGCTCAGCTGTGCCCATACAACAAAGGCAAAATGCAATACAGTGGGGAAAAGCTGTGCAAAGAAATGTGTTAGAATATTATCCATTACAGTATGCCAGAGAAAAATGAGATCCTGTGCTACTAGGTTTCTCAGAAAAGCTTTTGGGTAAAAAATCATCAGCTAGCAAAAGCAAATGCCTTGCTGTCATTATTCAGTAACTGCTTCAAAGACATTTGGGAACTAGAAAATGTCCATGAGACATGTAGGTTTGAATGCCAGCTGTAACTGAGGCTTCCGTTGTAAATTAACACTTTGTTAGGACTTCAGTTAAAGAAATGGAAAGGTTATATTGATAAACAGGCTGGAGAGAAGACACTGAATAGCTGAGATTCTTTAAATGTTGAGATTTGTCTTACAGCATTCATAACATACTGGATAGTGATACACAGAAATTAAAGGCAATTTGAATATAAAGTGTTTTCAGATCTTTCACACAAGCAGACAGAAAATTGTCCCACTTAGCAAGAAAGCAACGGGCTACAGAGAACGAAAACAATCATCAAGCTAGCCAAAAGTAAAATGAGACATATCTCTGAAAAAATAAATATTATGAAAGATATTAGGAGAAACAGATTGACAAGACAAAAATACAGTTAGTAATTGTTGATTATATCTCAACATGTGGGGGGGCTTTCTGACAGCAAAATAAGCAAGACTATTTCTTACACTACAGAGAGATTTTGTAGTCCTAGCCAGAGAGCTGGAAGACTAAGTTTTTCTCAAAGAATATTAGTCTTAGAATTCTACGTAAGATTTCTTTTTTCTTTTTCTTTTTTTTTTTTTTCATTTAACTTGCAAGGGAATGAATTATTTTTTTTTATGATGAAAGCAAAGCATCATGGTTATAAAATACGACACAGGTCAGAATTTCCAGACTCAGTTGCCACTATTAGAGTAATTGTGTGCATAAAACTTTGCAAAAAATTAGAAAACAGAGGTATTCAGTATAGTTCTGTCCTTTGGTTTGTTTTTAATACAAGTACATTTTTAGGGAAATGATCTTGCACAACTAAAAATATTATCTAATCTACATCTGTTATATCTAAACATCTAGCCTAAACGTTTCATAAGTGGCCTTTCTTTCAACTTCTTCTATTATTACCCTTGTTAATTTCACCATTTATCTTTACTATCAATATTGTTGATGATAAAAGTTTGCTTGGTCCCATCCTCATTATTCTGGAATCATTAAACATTGTGCTTGTGTGGTGCGTTGCTATTGAGCTGGATGCCAGGTGTCCACCAAAGCTGCTCTCTCACTCCCCTCCTCAGCTGGACAGGGAACAGAAGATACAATGGAAGGCTCATGGCTTGAGAAAAGAACAGGGAGATCACTCAGCAGTAACTGTCATGGGCAAACCAGACTGGACTTGGGGAAACTAGTTTCATTTCTGTGATTTATTACCAATCAAATCAGAGTAGGGTACTGAGAAATAAAACCTAAATCTTAAAACACTTTCCCCACACCCTTCCCCTCTTCCCATGCTCAACTTCACTCCTGATTTCTCTACCTCCTCCCTCCGGCAGCAGGTTGGGGAATGGGGGCCATGGTCAGTTCATCACACATTGTCTCTGCTGCTCCTTCCTCCTCAGGAGGAGGACTCCTCAGACTCCTCTGGAGACCTCCACTCCATCATGGGGTCCTACCCATGAAAGACTTCTCCATCAACATCTCCAATGTGAATCCTTCCCACAGACTGCTCCAGTGTGGGTCCGCCATGGGTCACAAGCCCTGCCAGCAAATCTGCTTCAGTGTGGGCTCCTCCTTCCACAGACCCACAGACCCTGCCAGGAGCCTGTGCCAGTGTGTGCTTCCCAAAGTGCTGCAACCTCTTTTGGGTGCATTCCATATCCTGTGGTGTTCTCCACAGGTTGCAGGTGGATCTCTGCTCTACTGTTAACCTATATGGGCTGCATGGGCACAGCCTGCCTCATCACTGTCTTCATCACAGGCTATGGGGAAATCTCATAGAATCATAGAATTATTAAGGTTGGAAAAGATCTCCAAGATCATCAAGTCCAACCTTCTACCCAACACCTCCATGACCACTAGACCATGTCCTGAAGTGCCATAACCATCCATTTTTTTAACACCTTCATGGATGGTGACTCCACCACTTCCCTGGGCAACTGGTTCCAATGTTTAACTACTCTCTCAGTAAAGAAATTCTAATATCTAATCTGAACTTCCCCTTGTGTAAATATGGCTATTTCCTCTCGTCTTGTTGTTAGTTACTAGCAAGAAGAAAAGAGGTCAACATTGGCCTCACTACAACCTTCTCTCAGGAAGCTGTAGAGAGCAGTAAGGTCTCCTCTGAGACCCCTCTTCTTCAGGCTGAACAATGCCAGCTCCCTCAGCCTCTCCTCATAACACATTTTCTCTAGGCCCTTTACCAGCTTGGTTGCCCTCTGAACCCACTCCAGCACCTCAATGTCTTTTCTATACTGTGGTGACCAAACCTGAACACAGTATTCAAGGTGTGGCCTCACCAGTGCCTAGTACAGGGGCATGATCACCTGCTGGCCACACTGTTTCCGATACAGGCCAGGATGCCATTGGCCTTCTTGGACACCTGGACACACTGCTGGCTCATGCTCAGTTAGGTGTCCACCAGAACCCCCAGGTCCCTTTCTGCCAGGCAGCTTTCCAGCCACTCCTCCCCAAGCCTGTAGCATTGCCTGGGGCTGTTGCAACTGAAATGCAGGACCTGGCATTTGGCCTTATAAATCTCTGCTTTGGTGCTAGGACCACCTCCTCCCTCTCCTTCTTCACTGGTCTTAGTGTCCACAGAGGTGTTTTTCTCTCATATTCTAACTCCTATCTCCTGACTGCAAGTGCTGTTGTGAAGCTTTTTCCCCTCCCTCTTAATATGTTATCACAGAATTTCTATCACCATCACTGATGGTCTCAGCCTTGGCTAGTATTGGGTGCATCTCAGAGCCATCTGGTACTAGCTCTGTCAGACATGGGGGAAGCTTCTGGTATTTTCTCATGGAAACCACCCCTATACCCCCCTCCTGATACCAAAATCCTGACATTTAAACCCAGTATAATTTGTGACATAATGGACTTTTACACAGCAACTGTGATGTCATAAAGAAAAAGTCTTATGATTTGGAGTAAAGAATAAATTATAGCAAATTGAAAATTCAGGTTTCTTAAATAATGTAAGTTAAAAAGACTATTAAAAGCTTTTATTTTTTTTTTTTTTAGCTGTGATATTTTTGTTTTTCTATTTCCATTAAACTGAACACCAATACTGGTGGCATATTATCCATATTGTCATCTGGGGAAAAATGTGACACAGCAGTGAAGGATCAAACATGAAGAAGTATTTTTGTTAAGGTGTTTGTAACTAAAAGCAAAAAAATGCATCCGTACAGACTAAATGCTTCTATTTTGTTGTTTGGTTCTTATTACACAAAAAGTCTGATAGAGCCAGTGCTTTTGCTAGAAGACACCCACTGAAGTTCTCAAAAGACCTGGCTTTGGTACAGCTGCATGTAAGAAACTCTTTCCAGTGCAACTCTTGTAAGCTACAAGTCTTGAGATTTAATGTTTGCAGAGGTATCCCTCTGAATGTGAACTGAAAATGAGTTCCCTTCATCATGGCATAAGGCAGCTTCCACTTTGACCTTCCTCTGCAATCTCTTCTAACCTTTTGTAATGCTTGGGATTACAGAACACTGAGGATCAACCACAGGCACCCCAGCTAACCTAACTCCTCCAGGTGTGTGGATTTCTTCCTTTTAGGGTCTTGTAACCACACACGAGACCCACAAACTACTTTGTAAAAACATGACTTAATTTTAATAAGAGGCTAACAGCAAATGTTGAGTTAATTTAATTTTTTTTTTTCTTTTATTGCCAGACAGTATTGATCTTTTACTGTAGCTATAAACTCTGTGTCTTAACATTTTATGTGTGCTCAGTTGACCTTTTGGCACAAGGTGCTGAAATCTTGTTCTGCTGTGGTTTCTGAAGCTGGGTTATACCAGTTTGGGTAGTTAGTAGCATTAACATGTGTTACACCAAAGTAAACGATCCTGAATGTTTGCTGAAAGCCTGATATTCCTGCAATTGTTCCTTCTTGTCTTCATTTCCTGACAAATCAGCAGCTGAAGGAATTTAAATGCACACAGTAAACAGCTTAGTAAAAATAAAAGAGAATTGCTATTATTTATTATAAATTATTACAAATCAGGCCTTTCACTCTCGTACAGTTGTACATGTCATCTTCCCAAGACACATTGTCAGAATGAATTAACAGCATATGTTTAATTTTGCTGCATGCATTTAATTGCTTCCTAGAAAAAGCAATCAAAGTGAAGCTGGAATCAACTTTACAAAGCTGCTTCTTCATTAGTGGGTACCACTGGGTTGTTTATGTGCACAGAGCAGTGAGGGGGGAAGGAGAGAGTAGAGCCAGTTGTGCAATTGGGAATTCACCGTTTTGATAATCACAAGCTGATACTGAAAATGCCAGAAGCTGAGAAGTGGTAGGAGGTACTACCTTTTAGAGGGATTTGCCTCTGAATTTGGACATTTCTTTTTGACTCTCACATATTTTTAACATGCATACATAGTTACCACTACTTTGTAAACAGTAACTTACTCAAGGCTTGTTTAGGTGTTCCTTGCCTGTGTAGACATAATGACTGCAGTCAGTCCATCTTGTCTGAGTTGTATAGATTATGTTTGTATGAAAGATGTGCATGGCTGGTATTCTGGCTGTGGCTATTTATGCATATAAATTCAGTTCATCTTATATATGAAATTTAAGTGTGTAAATAACTCAATAAAACCTTGTCACAGTTTAGGGTCAGGGCAGCCCCTTAGACCTATAACAGATGCTCTCTGTTAACCCCCCTCCCTCCCCAAAGGGGAGGACAAAGGGAATAAGGGAGAGAGACTGAGTGATTAGAAAAGGAAACTAGAACAGCTTTGATGAAAATGAAATTAATAATAATAAAAATGGAATATATACAAATACATACAAAACCAGTATTGAACCCAACCCCCTGATGGTAATTGCCTCACCATCACCACTGATGCTGTGGAGCAGGCACTGGGGGAGTCCCAGACTGGGCCCTGCAGCAGATGGGAGCTGTGTTCAGGAGCTGGATTCTGGTACCGGGTTCAGGAACACGCAGACCGGGATCGAAGGGAGAACGGACAGAGTCCTCCTTGGGTGCTCTGAGGAAGGAACCAAAAGAGGACCTGAGCCAAGCCAAGCAAAGCTGGCCAAGCAGTCCAAGAGGGGAGAAAAGCCCAGAGACGCTTTGGATACCTCAGCTCTAAACCAAATATGACGTATATGGGATGGAATCCCTCATTAGACAGTTTAGGCTCACCTGTTCTGTCTGCTCCTCCCTGCAGGTGCAGCCTTTCACTTTCTGCACCCCCAAATGTAGCACACAAGACCCAGCAGTGGCCTTGGTCTGCACACCAATCCTGGGTACTAACTCTAAACATGAGGTGTTATCACTGCTAGAAGCAGACACTGCCTGTGAGAACAGGCTGCTACCTTCAGACAGTGCAGTTAGTGAAAAGAACTGAACTGAAAAGTAAAATTACTGAACAGAATTAGTTCTGTTCTCACTCAAACCAGGACATTCCACCTTGTCTACAGAATGCTCTTGCTGAAAATCTGATGCTGCCTGTAATCTGGATAAGGCAACCAACATACTTCTTCTTCTTTGTCTACAAAACTTAGAACTGAACATATAATAGGCTTATGTTTCCTCAGTCTAGAAAACCCCCAGACTGACCTTGTTCAAGATGCTGGCATTGATTCTTTTCTAGTCCATAGTTAATTGACTGTTACCAGGTAACAGTGGTCTGTTATCACATAATGTTGAAGTATCCACATAATAATGCATAATGTTGAAGTATCCACAAAATATCTTATCGAACATAGCATATCAACAACAATTTAATTGTGAGTCTGAGGCTTTACATAAATCTAATCTCATTCTGTTACCAAAGGACTGTAAATCCTATTGAGATTTCAGAGAAATCATGGAGAAAATGCATACCCTGACCATCCTTTAACATGTACCAGAGGAGTAATGTTCTTGCAAGTGCCATCAAGCATCTCACCTGTCCTTGCCCACATTGCTCATGAACTTTATAGCCATAAGGATAAATTGCATTTGTTGGTGACTTGATCTCTAGGTGCCTTTATAATAGATGGATGATGGTAGCTACGTCAGAGACATCTTACAGCAGCAAGAAATGTGTGTGTTTTGTGCATGTGTATATGTGTATAGAGACAAGCTGGCAATGTGTCAGATTTTGGGCTGCTTCCTCAAGATATTGTATAAATATAACATGATTTGGTGAACTTTCAGTCCAATTTTTTGATGAGAGACATCATACATACCAGACAGGTGGTGCTGAGGTAACTTCTGAGTGTGCAAGAGAGGGCCATATGTTCTTTTTTTTTGTATATTCAACACACAACAGAGATGGATTTTAATGCCTATTTTAGAAAAAAAATGTGATTACAGTTTAGTTCCTTGTGGCCAAAACTATCAATCAGACCCAGCACTTTTGTTTGTAATTCTAGAATTGAAATGGAGACCAAAAAGGAAATGACACATTGGGGATCTGAGCTAAATAACATTCGTTCATCACCTTGCAGTTATGCTATATGTCCTGTGGATAGTGACTATGTACCTTTTCTTTTGATAGAGTCAATTTAGCAAACATTAATTTAGTGTTTGAACAATGTTGCCAAAGAATAAGTTTTACATATTTACCCTGGGCTAGTGCTAAAGATGTCAAGATTTGTAAGGTAAGTGTTACAGTGCTGTCCATCTTTGTCTTGATAAACCCTCTACTATACTGCACTAGTTTCAAAAGAGAACTACTGGCCAATCTAGTGGTGAAAGAAGAATACATATCTGAAATACTGTCCACTAAAGTGCCATCTGTTTTGCATCAATTGCACTAACCCATGCTCTGCTGATTTAGATAAGTTGTTCCCATACAGTGCCTAGTAAACTAGAGGCACTTCCCATAAACATCTCCAAAGGAAACTCAGTAAAGGTAACCAGATGAACAGCCAGGCATGTTTTCACACTCTCTTTTCTTGATGTTAAGGTAGTAAGCAGGAAACTATTACTATCTGGGAATGACAGTTCAAAACCACCCTGAAGAAGGGGCTAGAGAAGCAGGGTTCACTTTCTTCTTTCTAACCTGTTTTTTCCTGAAGCATATATGTTCCTGTCACTCAGGAGAAGCCTCTGCTCTTGAAAGTCTGCCTCTGTACAATAATGTTGTGGGCACTTCCTATGGAAGGAAGAAATTTGTATGCTAAGTCTTGATCTGTGTCTAAGTTATGCTTGAAGAAAGTTTAAAGCAAAATGGTCATTGGAGTGACTGAATGCTGCGTCTCTCTTGTCTTGGTAGGGTGCTTTAAATAGCTGTCTATGAAGCTAGGCTGCCTTTCTCTTTTCCTCACTCTTCTCATGAGTCTCAAACTCCCTGTTGGTTAACAGCACAGCTTCAGCCATGGAGGTTAGGTGTGCCCCACTGACAGCAGGCAGGAGACATTGTAGGACGCATACATTTTTCTCCCATCTGATTGAGGTGGTAATCTTGCTTTCTTGATTCCTGAATGAATACTTTATACTTCCAGCTGTTCTATCAAAGGATGAAGGTAGAGGAGAAGTACTGCACCTGCATTTGGAAAGGAAGTTGCAATAACTGTATTCTATAGGAGCCTGAGCCTACCTACACCTGGGAAAAAATATGCCAAATTTGTCTCTCCTGGAGATGCAAGATAATTTTTAAATTCCAGTCAGGTTCATTTGAGAGAGGTCGAGGAACCAGGACTTGGGAAGAAACATTACATCCAAAAGCAAGGTGCTTTTCCACTTAAGCTCTTTACCCACTGCCCTACTCAGCTCAGTGCTAAGCCTCCCATTCTGTAACACGTGCTTAAAACTTGCTATGCAAAAAGTTGCTGTCCACTTACTTAAATTCAGCCACTTAACAAAATCATAAAACCCCACAATTCATTGTCAATAGTTGCTTCATGTCACTTTGTCTTGCAGAAAACTAAGATTGTTCTTGAACGCTATGGACTATGGATAATTTGTAATCTTGAACTATAGCTACTACTCCCTGCAGGTATAATTCAGGCTTATTATGTACAAAGCAAGGAAGTTGAGTAATTATTGATCACACTTTATTTAAGAATTCAAATAGGCATTGTAGGAACTATATATCATAGTGTTTAATTTCTACTAAGTACTTCGTACTGTACCAGTATTTCTAGTGCTGTGTGATTTAATAGGCAAATCTAACTGCATACTTCAAGATAAACACTGTCTCAGTGCTCCTGGCACAATGTCTGGTTACAGAAGTGTACACACATTGTGGATGTGCATCTGGTGGGTGATACTTCATTTTCCAAAGTGAAGATGCTATTTTGCCTAGAAAGGCTTTGACTTCAGAAGAAATTATGCACTGCAAGGGAATATATGGAGATAATATACCTGGAAAAGACAGAGCCACATATGTCTCACTCCATCTTAGGCACTTAAACTAGGAAAGTGGTTACCCACCTCTACACAGCATCAGACTCAGTCAGAGAATCATAGAATCAGAGAATCTCAGTCAGAGAATGCCTTGGGTTGGTAGGGACTTTTAAAGGTCATCTAGTCCAACTCCCTTGTAGTGAGCAGGGACATCCTTAGCTAGGTTGCTCAGAGCCTCATCAAGCCTGACTTTGAATATCTCCAGGGATGGGGCCTCCACCACCTCCCCAGGCAACCTGTTCCAGTGTTCCACTATCCTCATAGTAAAGATTTTCTTGCTAATGTCCAACCTAAATCTACCCTTCTCTAGCTTAAAAGCATTGCCCCTCATCCTATCACTATATGTGCTTGTAAACAGCCCCTCTCCAACTGTCTTGTAGGCCCCCTTCAAGTACTGAAAGGCTGCTATAAGGTCTCCCTGGAGCTTTCTCCAGGATGAACAACCCCAACTCTCTCAGACTGTCCTCATAGGAGAGATGTTCCAGCGCTCTGCTCATTTTCATGCCCCTCTGGACCTGCACCATAAGGTCCACGTCCTTCCTGTGTTGAGGCTCCAGAGCTGCACACAGTACTCCAGGTGAGGTCTCACCAGAGCAGAGTAGAGGAGCAGAATCACCTCTCTCCATCTTCTGGCCATGTTTCTTTTGATGCAGCCCAGGATGTGACTGGCCTTTTGGGATGCAAGTACATATTGTTGGCTCATGTCCAGCCTCTCGTCCACCAGAACCCCCAAGTCCTTTTCATATGGCTGCTTTCTATCACTTCATTCCCCAGCCTGTATTGATAATGAGGGTTGTTCCAATCCAGGTGCAGGACCCTGAACTTGGTCTTGTTGAGCCTCATGAGGTTCACCTGGGCCCACTACTCCAGCTTGTCCAGGTCCCTCTGGATGACATCCCATCCCTCAAGTGTGTCAATTGCACTACTCAGCTTGGTGTAGTCTACAAACTTTCTGAAGGTGCACTAGATCTCCCTATGAAAATATTAAACAGTCCCAATATCCAGTATGCCCTGAGAGACACCACCTGTCACCAATCTCAATCTGGACTTTGAGCCATTGACCACTGCACTCTGGATGCAATCATCCAGCCAATTCCTTATCCACCTAACAGTCCACCCATCAAATCTATATCTCTCCAGCTTGGCAAGGAGGATGTTGTGAGGGACCGTGTCAAAGGCCTTGCAGAAGTCCAGATAGGTGACACCCATTGCTCTTCCCTTGTCCACTGATGTAGCCACTAGGTTGGTCAGGCAGGACTTGCCCTTAGTAAAGCCATGCTGGCTTTCTCTGATCACCTCCCTGTCCTCCATGTGCCTTATCAGAGCTTCTAGCAGAATCTGCTCCATTATCTTCCCAGGCACAAAGGTGAGGCTGACAGGTCGGTAGTTCCCAGGGTCCTTCTTTCTACCCTTTTAAAAAATGGGTGCAATGTTTCCCTTCTTCCAGTCACCAGGAACTTCACCTCACTGCCAGGACTTTTCAAGTATCATGGAGACTGGGCTGGCAACCACATCAGCCAATTCTCTCAGGACACTGGGATGCATCTTGTCTGGTCTCACAGACTTATATATCTTCAGGTTCCACGGGTGGTTGCAAACCTGATCACTTACAGTGGGAGGGACTTTGTCCTCCTGGTCCCCACCTTGTGGCCTTTTAACATGGGAGGTGTGGGGATAGAGGTTGCCAGTGAAGACTGAGCGAAAAAAGTTGTTGAAAACATCAGTCTTCTCCTCATCCATTGTTACCAGCTTGCCATTCTTGCTCATCAGGAGGATACATTTTCTTTAACCTTCCTTTTCTGGTTAACATACCTGTAGAACCCCATCTTGTTATTCTTCATATCCCTTGCCAAGTTTGACTCCAGCCATGCCCTGGCCTTCCTGACCTCATCCCTACACAATCGGGCAGCATCTCTGTATTCTTCCAAGATACCCGTCCCTGCTTCCACTGCCTGTGCAGCTCCTTCTTGCTTTCCAATTTGAACAGCAGGTTTTGACTCAGCCATGCTGGTCTCTTCCCTTCCTTGCTTTCTTCCTTACACCTGGGGATTGAGAACTTTTGCAGTCTATGGAAAGTGTCCTTAAAGATCTGCCAGCTCTGTTCTGCTCCCTTGTCCCTGAGGACAATTTCCCAGGGTGTACTGCTGACTAACTCCTTGAGGAGCTGGGATTTTGCTTTCCTGAAACTCAGGGTCCTGATTATGATCCTTGTCTGACTAGTGTCCTTTAGTACTGTGAATTCCACTAGTGCGTGATCACTGTAGCCCAGGGTGCTTCCAATATTGACATCCCTGATGAGCTTGCCTGCATTGGTGATCAACATATCCAGTGTTGCATTCCCTTTGGTAGGGCTGTTTCTTGTCCCTATCCTAAAGGCACTCCAGGAGCCTCCTGGATTGCCTACAGCTTGCTGCACTACTTTTCCAGCAAATGTTGAAGTGGTTGAATTTCTCCACAGTCTCATACAGAGTAAAATTCAGCACTTTGTAGTGATGATATTGAATCATCTTGCTCGTGCTATTCTTTGGTGGAAGCTTCAAATTATGAGAGAAGTCAAAAAGGTCCACATTTGTCATGGTTCTTAGAAGTTAACTACAAATGATAATTATGTCTCACGTAACAGTAAGTTTTTCAGTGACTGTGGTTTCTGGAAAGTGGTTTAAGTTCTTTGGATTCTTCTTTTTGAAGACACTGAATAACTTAGGATTCTGATTGTTGGGTTTTTTTTTTTTTTTTGTTTTTTTTTGGGGTTTTTTTTGACAGTTTAAAAGCTCCCTATGGAAGAAATTACTTCCCCACAGCAGGTACACCAAATACCATGTTTCTGCTGAGGCTGCTGTGAATCAAATTGAACTCTGCGCACAGCATAGTCTGAATTAGTAACCTTCTCTGCTTAATCTTCATATGGGCCTTCAATTATTTTTGACATAGAGGCTATTAAAATGCAGGACTACAAATATTTTGCCCCTTTGCAGAATGACAAGTGGAAACACATAGTACTACCTGCCATGAAATGGATGGATACTCATTTTCTATCTAGAGAAACATGTGGGTATATTGTAACAAATTTTCAAATATGCTGCGGGAGAAAGACACTCTGCCCTCTTCCAGTTAAGATTCTTTCTCTCTAGCATTGTCAAAACACACGAATGATTTATTAGAGCTAAAAATTACTTTTGTAAATATGAAGTGAGCTAGAAAGACATGCATACTACAATGACCTGATTGAATACCTCCATTTTTTTCAGTATTTCACTTGTCACAGAATCATGGAATCACAGAACCATTGGAGCTGGAAGGCACCTCATCTAATCCAAACCTCCCCTCCTGCCCCACCCCAAGCAGGTTTGCCTGGAGCACATTACACAGGATTTCACCCAGACGGGTTTTGAACGTCTCCAGAGAAGGAGACTCCGCAAACTCCCTGGGCAGCCTGTTCCAGTGCTCTGTCACCCTCACATTAAAGAAGTTTTTTCTCATATTTAGATGGAACCTCCTGTGTTCCAGTTGTGCCCATTGCCTCTTGTCCTGCCACTGGGCACCACTGAAAAGCATCTGCCTCCATCCTCCTTGCACACACCCTTTAGATATTTATATACATCACTAAGGTCTCCTCTCAGGTCTTCTCTTCTTCAGGCTAAATAGTCCCAGCTGTCTCAACTTTTCCTCATAAGTGAGATGCTCCAGTCCCCAGTTATCTTTGTTACTCTCTGATGGACTATCTCCAGTAGTTCCTTGACTCTCTTGAAGTGGGGAGCCCAGAACTGAACATAGTATTCCAGATAGGGCCTCACCAGGACAGAATAGAGGGGGAGAATGACCTCCCTTGACCTGCTGACCACACTCTTCTTAATGCAACCCAGGATACCATTGGCCTTCTTGGCCACAAGGGTACGTGGCTGCATCATGGTTAACTTATTGTCCACCAGTACTCCAAGATTCTCCTCCTGAGGGCTGCTTTCCAGCAGGTCTACCCCTAACCTATATTGATGCCTGCAGTTGTTCCTCCAGAGGTGCAGGACCCTACATTGAACCTCATTAAGTTCTGCTCTGCCCAACACCCCAGCCTGTCCAGGTCATACTGAATGGTAGCACAGCCCTGTGGTGCGTCAGGCACCTCCCAGGTTTGTATCATCAGCAAACTTCAAGAGGCTACAATCTGTACCCTCACCTAGGACATTGATGAATATGTTAAATAAGAATGGACACGTGGGGGACACCATTGGCTACAGGCCTCCAACTAAACCTTGCACCATTGATCATGACCCTCTGAACTCTGTCACTCAACCAGCTCTCAATACAGCTTACTGTCCACTAATCCAACATACACTTCATGAGTTTCTTAATGAGGATATTACGGGAGACAGTGTCAAAAGCCTTGCTGAAGTCAAGGTAGAAGACATCAACTGCTCTCTCCTCATCTAACCAGCCAGTTATGACATCACAGAAGGCTATCAGATAGGTCAAACATGATTTCTGCTTGCTGAATCCATGCTGACCTCTCCCAATAACTTTCTTTTCTTCCACATGTTTTGAGATGTCTCTCTTATCTGCCATATCTTCTCATAAGAGGAAGTCACATCATAGTACAATAAAGGCATCATTTATACCAGTAAAGCTGGTATAGTGATAGAAATAAATAAAAAAAAATAATCACCTGATATTAAAATGTAGACTTTTTTCAGTTCAAAACAAAGGTTTTTGACCAAGGGTTTATTTGGGGAGCAGCCTACTCCTCTGCTTTTCTACACAGTCTTTTCTATGCAAAACACTTGTTTCTAAATGGTTTAAAATTGAACTAGCAGGAAAAAGCCCTTGGATTCTTCCTGTAGACACTGATGTAAAGATACAAAAATACAATCTTACCACTGCACTAAGCACTGAGTTTGCCAAAATGCCTCTCTCTCAGCAAGTCAGTCATGTCCATACATCACAAAAGTCTGCAAATTCAAAGTGTTTGTCAAAATATTTTTATTGGTTACATCTGCTCATGTTGAAGAAAATTAACATAATATTCTAAGAACCTTAGTAGAAAAAGGGACCATTTCTAAAATAAGAAGATTGAGCAGAGTGTCTGATTTGTGCTTGGATGTAAATAAGTTTGACTCAGAAGCCCTTGCTTGGAAAACAGTTATTACTGAAAGCAAGAGAATAGAAACTGGAAAGATTTGGGTGATAATTCTTAGTTTTTGTGGATGCAGCTGTAGGACATATTTGGAAGACATAGACAATTTAGTGCTCTGTGTCTCTTAAAATATGAATGGCAACTTGGTGAAAGCAGTAATTTTTTTTTCTTCCTCTGTGCAAAGAAGAGGAAAGGTGTTGCCACTTGTTAAAACTGCTGTTTTGCAGAGGAACGTTTTCTGATCTGCATGCCCTAGAAAATTCTTACCAAAAAAAAATATTGCTAAAAAATAGATAAACTTCTTTTTCTGGATTCACTGCTGTTCATTTTAGCTAAGTTGGATGTGCAACTGCCTTTCACTTGAGGAGGAGTTTGTCATAAAGAAAAGGTGGCAAGGTTCCTATCCTAAGATCACATTTTAAACCCGAGATGTTGCTATGAAATTTTCAGTACGAAATAACATGACAACTGTGAGCCTTTAGTCTTTGTTTTCTGTTAGTTGAAGTTAGTAGTGTTAAATCTGCTGCTTTGATACCACTGCAACTCCCAGCCTTCAGCTGAGTGTTGCTTGGGGAGTTAGGTTATGATTTAAGGTGTTATGCACTGTCTGTTGCCACTTGATCTGCCTCTAGGGTGCCTTGAGGTGGTGAAGTGTTACCAGGAATCACTTGTGTTCTTGCAAAGCAGCCTGCTGAAATGAGAAGCTGCATGGCTTACACCAGATTCTGTGATGTTCAGCTTTTATATTTCAGCTTTGGTTCTCAGACATTCCATGATACAAGCAGATACAAGTCTCAAGAAATCTTGTTCTTTTTTTCCAGGACATACCTAGTTAACTTTGCATTTCACTATAATTTTGTCTGAGTTTGATCAACCATAATGAATGATAGATTAAAAACAGATATTGCCAGGAAGGAAATGCCTTGACATCTACTTGAACAGAGAGAAAAAATTGACAGTTGAGACACATGAGTCTTTGAAAATAAGGAGGCTTATAGCCATGTTGCTTTACAATGGACTATGAGTAGTCTAGATGCAGTGGTGACCTGGTGGCCAAAAAAAATCCCAAAAGAACAAGAACAAGGCTACAGTCAATATATGTGGGAATTCCAGAAGATTTTTCTTATTTCTGTTTTTCTTTTCCCCTTCTTCTGCCTTATTCTGTCTCTTTCCCTTTTCTTGACTCTTGTGCTGTGTCTGTAGTTACTTTCTTGGTACAAATGCAAAACTGGATTATTTCTAGAGCATAACATATCAAAATTCATTATACAAATGCATATGTGTATATACCATTTCTGACACCCATTTGGCTTCCATGGATGCAATGCCAAAATAGACTCTCTTAAACATGAGTAAGACAGGTAAGAGAGATCCAACCTGAAACATGGTCTGGCTACAGGCTTTCTATCTCTGCAAGTCTGTACCAAACTGGCATGAAGAGATCTAGCTTCATAGATACAACATAGCTCATAACCTCCAGGTCTCTTTTCAGTTTAAGAGTAGAACCACATCTAATCCCTGAAATCTTTTACTTTTTTTCTAGGTATCAGAAATGACTGGTTCTCTCACTCCGTGCTTTATAACACAGAGATGTGCACAGAACACAGCAAGAAATAAACTAAGAAAGTTTGGAAACTTTATAAATATTTTTGGCACATACGTATACATGAATGCAATTGTACATATTATATGCAACATACTTATAATTCTAGTTTTTATATTTTTTTCTAAAGAACTTAATATTGCAGGAAAGTTGATCTGTCCATTCTCTTCACTGGCTATGCTAAGATCTTTTCTATCTGTCTAACACATTGCATGGAAATAGAGCCTATACCCACAGCAGTCTTTAGGTGTAATGGTGATGTTAAGGTTACTGTGGGAGATGATAGCAGTTCCCAGTTCTCAGGTCCAGGTATGTGCCCTGGTGCTGTTCCTGCCATATGTTTGAGTTCACTGTGTACACCTGTGTTTCTTCACACCCCAGAAACTTGTCATGGTTTCTGCTGGAAGGAATCCTGAGCACCTGGTGCTAAAGGAAGCTGCAGTAAAGTTATTCAAGTTCACAGGCTGGATAGTTGAAGAACTAAGATGTTGAACCCCTCAGCTTAGATGCAGCTATTGAGAAATGTAGAGAATATATCCTGTTCTTCTCTGAGGCTTTGAGAAGTGACAGCCAGCCAACAAAAGTCATGCTTGTTTCCAGATGCTTGACTGCCTTCCAGTCCTCTCCTGGATCCAAGCACTTTAACTTTTCATTTCTAATTCAGTTTCTTTGGAAAAAACTCCTTAGTCAGCCTGGTTTCTGTGGCAGAGTAAGTCACGATTTGTTTGAGATTTACGTTTTCAAGTTGTAATATTTATTAATGTGATATGACATTGCATACTTAAAAATCACTGGTCTAATATATACATTTTACAGTATTCAGAACTGAATGTTGTCCCAACATATATGTGAATATTTAAATGTACGTATTCTTCATAAAACATAAAGAAAGACAAACAGCAATCTGAGTGCACATTCAGGTATCTTGATTATATTTACAGGTTTTAAATATCACACTGGCTTATTTACATAGCCATAGTTTGGCAAATCAAAATGAAACAATTATTTCAACTTAGGCAAATGCTAATTATGTATATTTTTGTGTATTTACCCAACTACAGATCTGGATAAATACTCCTGTGACTGTTGAAAGAACATTTGTCACATAAAATATTATCGTTCCACTAGAAGTAATCATTTCATAGACAAAACAACTTATTATGCATTGAGAGTATTTCGGTTTGTGCAGGCATGCATCAATATTTCTATAAGCCTTCAGTAGTTTATGTTGCTGTGAACAACAAAGTCTGTCACAGCAGACATCCCTACATATCTATCTCACTTCCTAATGCTTGTAGGGAGGACGTGTCAGAGAGGACGGAGGTGCTGTGTCACATCTGTCCAGACTGAGTTCCTGCTGAAATATTTCCGTGGTACCAGCCTCCCACACTCAGTGAAGGGCAGGCATTCTCAACTTCTACTGTCCCTCTGGTTCCCAATAAACTTTCTGACCTCAGTTTTCTCCATGTTAGAAAACTTAAAGGATCACTTCACATTACTTGTCTGATTCAAAATTTATATTAATTTAATGAAATATGCTGTAGTTATATAACACTATAGTATGTTTGCATTAACTGTGCTATATAAAATATAATGGTGGGTTAACAGCAGAATAATTTTCCTAAGGAAATAAATTATGGCTTTGACCCTCCTAAAGTCAGAATAAAATGCTGCAGGGATAACAGAACTTATTAATGTTAACTCACTAAATCGTACCATAACAGCTGAACTGAAAAATATCTTACGTGCTTTGAGTAAATTTTTCATTCAACAGATTGTCATGACACAGAGTTGAGTGATATGTACATATTATCCTTTCCAAAACTTCTTTAGCTTTTATGTCTCTGAGAAAAAAAAAAAAAAAATTATATATATATATATATATTCAACTGGATCAAGCATCTAAACATTTTATTTGTAGGGAATTTCATTTTAGAAGTCATTATTAAATCTATCAGGTTCTAGAGCTGCATTAGAGTGATGTAATAGCCTTATAAAGTTCCCCTGTATTTGCCAGCAGTTCTAATTATCGTATTAAATGCACTGTAATGACAGTAAAAAATGTAACACATCAAAATTATTATAAATGATTTTGAAAACTTGAAAACATTCTTTTTGAAAGAAGGAAGTGTGACTGTTGAAAGAGCCTTTTAAACTGATATTTAAGAAGCCATCAAACTTGGTTTTGCTCAATTGTTGATAGCATTACTGGAAGTAATTGCTTGTTTTCCTTTTAAAGGAATGGTTATGACAGTTTACTCACGTTAGCTTACCATGAGTTTACTTCAGAATTGCTTGTGTTGTATACCTGCAGTATTAAAAGTACTTTAAAAAATCACTAAATAAGCTAATTAATTTAGAATAGGTCAGAATCAAGGTTTCCTGCATAATTGTACACAGTCAGATGCATTATTATAGTATTAAAAAACAGACTTGTGTTATAGGTTACATGTCAAGTGCTTCTTGAGGGGGTATCTTTTTTGTATTTCTTTATATTCCCTTGCCTCAAGGGTGACCTCAGGCCTGACATACCTCACAAACTTCAGTTCTTACAATGAGCATAGAATTATTAGGTTTTGCCTTGAGTCTTCTGTGACATAAATTTCTGTAATACAAGAGTGTTTTCTAAAAGAATTAATTTCTTATTGCAACACTTCTGTGAATGAAATAGATTTCGTATTTATTCAGAGTGAAAAGGAGTTTCAACAGCTAGAGACATGTCTACTGAGTGAGCTTGGCTGAAGATGCAGCAGGCCAATTTTTAAAAGTGCTTGGTAAGGCTTAGTTAAAAATTTCCTGTGGACTTTTTCTATTGAATGTCTTTTAACAGTTTTGACTGAAAAGAAACATTTTGAGAAAGAAAAAAAAGGAAAAAAAAATAGAAAAAGAACTAATATCCTTACATTTCTCCAGGATATTTCAATTCGATTTTTAATTTTGCAGTTACTTTGTTTCCAAGAATCTTTGTAAAGTTGTATTTGAATGCCTCTAAAATACTTTCATGTAGTAAAGTGTAGCAGTAAAGCAAAGCAGAGATTTTTATTGTTTAGGTAAGGAGTAAAGGAACACCAAGGAAATATATATTTGTATTTGAATTGCTGTGCAGGAATTCCTGTCCTTTTCCTCCCAGCACGACTGCCATTGGTGCCCGGCTCCAACAGTTTCAACTGGGAAGACTCAACGCCTGCCGGCTTTTTCTCCAGACGCTGTTTCGCAGCCCCCTTACTATTCAGGACACACTTTCCAGCTTCTGTCCCGAGTCGGAACAGGGCCACCTGCGCGAGTGCACCACATTCCCCATCCGAGTCCAGTTAACGCCTGGATTATCGTCTCACGGCACATCGGCGAGTCTGTTCGAAAAGGCTGGCTGTGGAACACGTCCTTAATGATCACCATAAAGCACACGGGCACCGTCGGAGGCAAGCTAAGGGTACCAGGGAAACCTCACCTCGGTCATCTCCTAACCTCGGGGTGCTTTCCTCTGCAGCCAAGCTGCCGTCCCCACCGGTGACACTGCGGAAGAGCACCCCGGGCGGCTCGCCCCAAACCCTCGCTTTCCCATCTCAGCGGCTTCTCGTTGAAGCCGGCTGGCCCGTGTCCGGGCTCGGCCAGGCTCCGGACCCGCACGGTTAGCAGGGCCGCTTGCAGCTGCCTGCCGCCGGCCGCACGGAGCGATGCTGGCCCTGCCCCCGCCTCCCGCGGGAAACGACGCCAGAGGGCACGAAGTGCCACGCAGGCAGAGGGGGAGGGGAGAAAAGGACTGGGGAGCAGCAAGGAGTCACTGGCGTCACAGGAGTAGGAAAGGTGTTCTAGTTGCTTGCTGCTTTTTGTTTCCCAGTTCCCCAACTATGTCTGTGAATTTGCAATAACATCAAGTTAAAGACTACCCTAAGTCGGCACTATTTTGTCCACGACGGCAACTGGCAAGCGACCTTCCTGCCCGTACCTCGGCACACAAGACCTTTCTTACCCACGTTTTCACCCCCGTCCTTCAGTTGGGAGGGAGGGGCTGGGGGCGGGGATTGCTGCCAGCTGGGGACAACTCACCAGGAGAACGAGCCTGTTACCTTTTATCTGAACGAACCACCGGCAGGGAAGAAACGCACTTCCTTATGCAAAGGATTCGCTACAGCTGCTTGGTCTCAACCCGATCGTAAGATTTCAACCCAGTTGTTTGACAGAAGCATGAATAGAGAGTGTGAGATGTTGCGATAAGCTGCAGTTGCCAGTTCATGCTACGCCCACAGGGGTCTTGACTCCCTTGGCTCATCTCCTATGGCCTGTAGCATTTTTGGCCCCATACTTTTTTCTTTCTTCCCTGAGATCCTGCTTTTTGTTCTTTCCAACAGATTCCACACACACTCCTTACACCTGATGCATTCTTGGCCTGACCCACCCTCTGCTCTTCTCCTTCCCCTCTCTTATGATTGATCTCCATTCTTTCAGGTGCCTGCTCCTTTCACTTCCCTCCAGTTCAGATCTTTATGCACTTTGCTACATGGATCCAGTAGCAAAGGCAATGAAAGCAGAGGAAAGACAATCCACAGTAATTTTCAGCGTTTTGAAAAACAGCATCACTAAAAGCCTCTCTCAGGCTTTGTGATACTCCTGTACACGGATGAATATCATGCTTATTTCAGAAAAAAGTCTGGATGATTTATCCGTTTTACTGGTCCTATAAATACTACGATAGGTCTATCATCAAATTATTCTAGATTCTCATAAGTATGGTAAAATCAAAACCCTGAAAGGTAGGTGATCCACCAAATTTTGGTTCTGTTTCTGAAGCTCAGAAACACAGGAGCTTTTTATTGAATGGCTATGTGAATTTCGTAGCTATTAAACAGCATATTTCCTCTGAAATATTACTAGAAATGGCTACATTGTTTTGGTTGAAAATTAAAAAAAAAAGCCACAAGAATAACTACTGAATAAATATATGGTTGATCACACCTGAACTACATTCTCATCGTAGAAAACTTCAGCTTGAATGAGTGCAATTTTGCACAATTATAATCTGCCCAAGGAAGACTCTTAGGATATTGAAAGCATTGGGTGACGCTGCTACGACATTTTAGTCTGGTATGAAAAGTGGATCATTCTTTCAACACATGTCCCTAACTTAAACTTCTTAAATTGTTTGTGTTGGTAAAGCTTAGGTTGGGACAATGATTCATACAGGCATCTTTTCTATTAATGTGATGTAATGTATTTCTATTAATGTAATGTAATATTTTTCAATCTGAATATTTTTACCGCGTGTCTGAGGTCTGGGAATCAGTGCATCCCCCTGTCATACTCATTAGTTACAAGAGAGAAAAGCTGTCACTGGAGAAACACAATCTCTCTACACTTAATATATGAAGACAAGTTGGCCTAAGGGCTTCAAGCTTATTACACTGGTACCATAAACAGGTTAGAAAGATGAAATGTCCCATATGCAAAGATAATTTGGAGCACAAACCCCAATATTTAGAGAGAGTTGCTTGGAAAAGAGAATAATATATTGAGAAGGTGCAAATTTGATCTGTGCTATTGACATCAAAACTGCTGAATAATTAAATCAACTGCAGAAAACTCTATTTATATAGAAAAATCCTACAGCACTTCAAAAGGCTTTATTATTATCAAAATACATTATTATTATTAATTATTATTATTATATTTTTTAAGCTCTTACTCATTTTTGCCTGAGAGACAAACTTGTCTCCTGAATACATTTAACAGTTTGAGTGGGTTTCCAGAATCTAGAATGATCTCCTTGAGTAGGAAGCTACCTAGCACTTGCCCTTAATCTTTTCCACAATTCACATTGACCAGAAGAGCAACAGTGTCTATTATTTTCACAGCTACCTGCCTCAAATTTTAGCTCCCTATATAAAACTAACCTGGTTTCAGATTAGTATGTGGCTTTGTAAGGATCCTTTGTACATGTTTAGGAATCTGACTTTAGGCATTTGCTTTTTTAAGTGTTGACCACTATTTCCAATCTGGAACATAAAAATTAAATGTTTGATTTTAAACATGAAGGTTTGGGCTAAGTTGAGAGTTTCCTACATCCCTATAAAGTGCAGTTTTTCTTTTAAACTGGCAGTTACTGGTATAAATAGCACTGGAATTTTGGCAGTAAGTGAATCTAAGACTGTGGATTTGTCAACTTCAGCTCCTAAAACACACTGTAAAATACTACTTTTAGACTTAACTCTCCTAGTATGAAACTGACGATCAGACAAATACAACATAGAAAAAAAACTAGAAAAAGGTATGCTTCAGGTAATATTTTTAGCAAAGTACACCAATGGTCACAGAATAGTCCTATTGATGTAATCAGTCTATCAAGCTACTGATGAAATGAAAGACCAAATTTTGTTGTAGAACCCACTGAGTTTGTACTTATGCCTTATCTCATGCCACGCATAAAGCTTGGGCAAAGATGTGCAAAATCTGGAAGCCAAGAATCCGTCTGAACAGAAATAAGCTTCCAGGGGAGATAAAGTAAACAAAGAATTCAGTCATCTTCAAGAAAACTTCCTCTCACATAAATGCTTGTATCAGAGTGAGGATGATGGTTAAAACAATGCATTTCCTCCCTTTTTAGTCTACCCCTGGAAATATAGAACTCAGTTTTGATATATGGTAGGACACAAATATAGTCAATGAAAAGTAAGAATAATAGACTAAACCCCCCTAAATCCCTATGTCAGATGACTTTACTTCAAAAATGAAAAGTAGACCACAGAGGATGTCATTTTTTCCTATAAAAATCTTAAAGAAAAAGAAAACAAACATGCAACAAACAAAACAATACTTCAATAAAAACCAAACCTGTTTTCTAAGTCTGGTAGACAGACCAAATAACAATTAGCTTTCAAGTATCTTACTTTACACATAAGGTATATACACTAAAAATTGAGTGCATCTTCTTAAGCATGTAATGTCTTCCTAGCTTTAGAGTGACGACATTTCGAGTTTGTGAGAAGATTACCCTAGTTATTAATTGGAGAGGGATCAGAACAAAGTGAAACTCGGAATATTAATCCTATTTACATATACAATGGGGACTTAGCATTTATTCTTTCTGAGAGTAAGAATGTCTGCAAAACCAAAACTCTAGCATGGCACCATTTTTAGGGCTCCCACACAACAGTTGATTTCTCAGAGAAAATCATAGCTTTTCCTCAAACTCTGTGCTGCTCTATTTAGGAACTGTGAGGCCTGGGATGAGGGCAGGCAGCTCTTACAGAAACCTCGTGGGCTGCCTCAAACATGTTTCTGCTTCGGCTGTTGCCATGGAGCTTTGGAGAGTTTGATAATTCAGGGCAATCACTGGATACCATATTGGCTGCACACTTTCGTGTTGTTTTTCAAAAAGGCTCTGGCTGAGATTTGCTGACGAGGACTTCATAAACTTTGCAGCCCCTACTAACACTGTCAACTAGGGCTTTAACATTTAGGGAAAGGATGCTGTGTAGAAAATTGGTGGCAACTAAACTTGTCCAGGGAAGTCCACTATCTTCTGGAGCCTTGAAATGCCTGCATTTCTCAGGGTGCAGGTAAAAATTAGGTTTACTTTCTCTGTGTTGAGCTACAGGTTAAAACATGGTTTGTGAATGCTAAAAATAGTGACCAGAATACATCACAGGATGCATCCATGCAGATCTAGGTTATATTTAGCAGTTCATGGCTAACTATGCTTCTCAGCTAGACCTTGAGGCTGGCTACATAACAACTGTGCAGGAAATGTCTCAGAGCTCCTGTCCTCTCCCTGCTCTCTTCACAGCTGGAGTTTTGGTTATTTCCAATCTCCATCCTGACTCTGGGCCTTCTTTTCCTGTCTATCTTTTTTTTTTTTTAGGAGCTCACTCCTGGGCACTAGGATGCTAAATGGTAAATTGAGAAATTATTATCTCCTCCCTACTTCTGTGGTTACAGCACTGTGAAGGAACAGTGATAACCATTGTTAAAATATGCTGTGAGAAGCAAGAGTTTTTCCATAATTTTGTAAGAGTCATAGCACTGATTTAAAGTTTTTATATAAAACAGACCTGACAAAGCAGAATGTGAATTTGGAACCGAACTGTCAGAATGTGTAACCTTCCTGTTGTATGCCAGTTGGTAACAGGCCTGTGCCAAGCCCACACTGCTCTTCCCTGCTGCTAGTGTGTTGCTATACGTCCCTGATACACAGATGTTGTGAAGGTGAGAGAGAATTTGTGGAAGGCTCCTTGCTCAAGGACTATCCCTCAAGAAAGCTAGCACCTCTGTTATCAGACTTGTGCAAAAACTCTGCACATTGTGCTGGCAGTACACTTCTGTGTCTGAAGTCAGGTTAAGATGGTAGCACTTCTACTTGTCTGCCAGCACACAGCCTCACAATTTCCCTGAATAGCCTGTAATTGACAGCAGGGGTTTCTGATGTTTAGTCATAGTAGTATAATACCCCAGCAATGCCTCAAGGCAAAACTGAAAACGGGATCAGTGGGTTATGCATTCCTGTCTTCCTGTACAACCTCTTGATGCTCTGTAATATATAAAGGCCTGAAGAGTGTTGGGTAGAATTCTTCTTTTTCACCCTGAAGGCATCAGAAATGTAAATGCCAGAGTCTAAACATTTGCCAGAGGTTCCCTCTAAGAGTGATTTTCTGCAGGCCTCCTGACAGTGATTCATGCAGTGTTCATGCAGCTCCTCAAGTGACAGTAATCTGAAAAAGTGTCTTTAGCAATTAGGCTGTTTAGCCCTGATCACTTCATCTCTACCTGACAAGATGGTTGCACTAGTTGAGCTTGATAAAAGCACCGTCAGCAAGTGAAGGCCTATACTAGCTGTTTTTCCTCCCCTGGCAGAGACACCCTACATCTGGTAACATATTCAATTAATAGGAGTTATATTACATTTTTCTCAGGTTTATTATGTGTTCTGCTGACTTAATTGGGTTATTTCTGTTCCTGTATATAACTATTGTTGCTAAGACTTACAGTGTTACATGACCAGCTTGTTAATGCGTTCTGAGATGATCTGAAGCTAATCAGCATGTTCAAATGCCCTTGCTTCATGCTCTGCAAGTGCTTTGGAAAGTAAATTGTGCTTCACATGCATTGTCAAAAAAGCTCTTTAGTGGTGAGAGAGTCGCAGAATTGGTTCTCTTGGGAAGGAATGAATTCGGCTCTGCTTGCTCTGAAGTAAGCAATGTATGCCATCCTATGGTCTATGGACACCCTCATAGATAAGAAGGACGGACCTCCAAACCATGCTTTATGTTCAGTGCTGCCTGCCCCAGTCCAGAGATGAAAGTTGCCACTATGCACTTTTTTTGCCACATCCAACATACCACTGCAGTTGGCATTAGCGGGTATTCCTGCCACTAACACCAACAGGTTGTACCCCACCAAACAAAAGGTGTTGAATTCCTAACCTTGGATATTGCTTGGGAGCAAGTATATAGAGATAAAGCACATCAGGTAAAAATTTCAGGTGGCCTTCATGGCACTGCAATATGTATTTTCAGTAAATAATTATTCCCAAGAAAAGAGCTCTGATTCCAGAGTTTACTGCCAGAGCTGGGAGGACCACTCAAAAGTACAAGTTCCTACTCTCTCATCTTTTGCTAGTACTTCAGGTAGACAGCTTATTTTTCCCAGAGGTAAGGCAGAAATATGAATGAACCACCTCTTACAAAAAGGAGTTTGCTAATGAAACATTTATACACCACCAGTGCAAAAGTCTGGAATTAAAAATTGAAAGGCCAATGCATATTACAATTTGCATTTAGGATTGGCACTAATTGGCAATGCTGTTGGCAGTCTCAACAGGGAGGGCAAAAACTGAGTAAACATGGAGACTAACTCATCCGAAGAAGTGGCTCTTCCAGGTCAGGTTTAGCGCACATTTACTATGCAGAAAAGGAAGTAGAGTGCTGTTGTTGCTGGTAGTGTAACTGTATTATTGGAGAGCCTTGCATATGCTAAGTCTGTCAGTCTTGTCTAGGGATTTTCTCAGGTGCTAACCCCACACTATGTGTTTTGAAAGCTGCTTCTTGCAGATGTGGATTTCTGCCTGGCATATACAGTATCAGAGCAGAAGGAGAATATTCTAACCAGTATAAAAAATAATTGGATAGAACACCGCCTAATTCAAAAAGGCAATGATTTGAAGACAATGTCATAGAACTGATGAAATAGCTACTACAAAATTCTACTTTTTGCATTTGACCCATTAAAACTATAACATAGGACAGATGTTTGCCCTTTTGAAACCATTGTTCTACCTTTTTGTTCTGTTTTCAGCTGGGATAGAGTTAATTATCTTCCTAGTAGCTGGTACAGTGCTGCATTTTGGATTTAGAGTGAGAACACTGTTGATAACAGACTTATGTTTTTAGTTGTCGTGAAGCTGCATTTATCCAAAATTAAGCATTTTTCAGTTTCCCACACCCTGCCAGCAGGGAGGTGCACAAGAAACTAGGAAGAACCATGGCCAGGACAACTGACCCAAACTAGCCAAAGGGATATACCCTACCACAGAATGTCATGCTCAGTATATAAACCGGGAGGATTTGGGTGGGAGGGGCCAATTGCTGCTCAGGCACCAGTCAAAGTGGTGAGCAAATGCATTGTGCATCCCTTGTCTTTCTTGAGTTTTATTTCTCCCTCTTTTTGTTATCTTCTTTTTCATTGCAATTGCTGTATTTTAAAATTATTATTGTGCTGTTTTTATCTCAACCCAGAAGTTTTACTGTTTTTTTGCTTCTTGTCCCCATCCCAGTGTGAAGGGGAAGGAGTGAGTGAGTGAGTGAGTGGCTGTGTGGAGTTAGCTGCCAGCTGGGGTTAAACCATGACACTTTAAATTTTGCCTTGTGTTGCTAGTTTATTCAATACACTGCTGCAGCAATCACTTTCTCTTCCTGTGATTTTTACCATATATTTGCTCCTTTGCTTCTTCAATATCATGTGTTGGTAAAGACCCTGATACTTATTGTCAAGGCCCAATTACAAAACCAGTCCTTATCTTCCTCTGTGTCTTTTCATCCTTTCTCATGTACAACTATGATTTGCTGACCATTTTTTTTAATGCTTTTTTTCCAGTGTTTCCCTTATACATGGCAACCTTATGCAAAACCCCTCAATAAATCTGTTAGCCAGTCATTTTTCCTGTCCTTCCAAGAGCACACAGTGTAAGCATTTCCCAAGGATTAACCACTGGCTATATAATCAGGGAGTTTTGAGATGCATTTTGTTTATTTTCTTGTATTTTGTTTTCAGTTAGCTGACATGAAAGCACTGAGTAGTGCACATAGTGAACAGCTACACCAAAGCATAGGACTATATTCCTTAATTACATATTATGTGAAGACTGTGTTTTACTTTCAGCTCCTACAATGCTGACCACAGCTTGTGGAGAGGAGGTATGATCCTGCTGGAAGGAAGGGAAGGAAGAGACATTTCCTTGCCTGGGGTGCAGAGGTGGGAGAGGTAAAGAACAGCAGTGGGAGAAGTATGCTGTGGCTCTGCAGCACAGAGTGACTGCTTCATGTACTGGGGGAAGACAGAAAGGGAAAGTTGAGCAGATCAGGAGACTGCTGCTTGTAAACACAGAGGCAGAAAAAAACCCCGGTGAATGGGTGAATGCTCCAAAAACTGAGCCTGCCTCCTGTAGTATCTGAGGTTGGACCACTCAGAGCTACACAGTTCTCTCCCTGCTCTTCAATAAATGAATCCACTGCCTAACAAGAGGTGCTCAAAGCCTATTACATATAGACATCTGCTTAAAAATATGTTTTCAAAATGAGCTTCTCTAGTCATGCCAGGTATTCAGTGTTTTGCCACAAAGTACACCACTGATTTGTGATGGTGAAGTGCAAACAACAGCGCTTTACCTAGGATGGAAAACGACGTAAACTTCTGTCTTTGCTGCTTTTAGGTTTAGCTCCCTTCTAGCAACTATAGGCAGCATAGCACCCCTCTTCTGTTTGCGCTAGCAAAGCACGTGATCTGGCATAATCTATAGACCAGAGCAGAACAATGCTGTCACTTGTTTTCTGGAACTCTGAGGTGATAAAACAAATCTTAAGTGTTTTACTAGATTTCACTTTGTGGCATAAATTAGAGTAGACTATTCTAAAATACACCTTGCTGCCCCTAGATTACAGAGACAGTTCTGGCACCTGATAATAACCAAAATGTAGAACCACTTTGGCTAAGCTCTGTTTTTTCCAGTTTCATCTCAGGCAGTAGAAGAAAGATTGGCAGTGTTGCTTTTCACCACCTGGCAATTTTCTTACACATTGCAAATTCCCAGGTAGGAAATTAAGACAGTTGTTCTCCTATGAGAATGACACTAAACCAGAGGCAGAGTCTGACTAGGGGAGTTTTGGCTTTAAAATCTGAGGACTCAGGAATTATGAATAAGTCCAGGTTTTGGAGATACAAGAGCTTGTGTGCAGAACCTGCAGTATTGAGGAGGAACTCTTTTCACTGATTAGTTACAATTATTATAGTAGCTTTGGTATATAATTTATTTGGCCAAAATTAGTTCTGGTGTTTCTGCTATTATCTCATGTTTCCTTATAATTAAATGTTGGTATAGGCAAATTTCTGCGTCAAATTCTGACTCTAGTGACTATTATAATCCTCTTTTCCAATAAATTCACTTCTAGGCATTTTGAGGTCTTGATCTAAGTACTGACAAGAAACAACCATCAGCAATGTTACAATCTAACATCCAGCTCTAATGGCTTTTTCAAAGCAGAAAGCACTGAGATTTTGAGAGCTTCATATAGTTATTTTTCCTTCCACTAGTAATCTGATAATCCACATACTCATTACAATTTACCATCTGGAAAAAATGGATAAACTGGTCAAATTACAAATCTGAAAAGAGGGAGACCTGCATTCTGGTTCTTATTTTCATTATCTGCACACTGTGTTAATTAGAGCACATCAATAACTGGTCTGTGCTCACATTTCTTTTTCCATGAAATGGAGATGATATCCACTCTGTAGTGATGCTGTGGGAATTTATTCATTACCGAAGTGCTTAATCTGTTTTGGTTCCGCAATTGGATTAGCCCAGGGGACCCTGGGCTGTACAGTCATAAGCAAATACGGCTCTGGTGTATATAGGTATGCGTTTATGTGCAACAGTAGTACATTAAATTAGGACGTATGTTATCATTATAGACACCTCAGGACAAAAGGAAACAAAACCAGAATATTTTCAAGAGAATGTTTAGAAAGTTGACAAGGCAACTAGGTTTAAAAGCCAAAATTTCACCTTAAGGATAAAAGAGTTGTTTAGGAGGATTTGCAGAAGCTTTCAGGTGCGTAGCTCCTGTGAACGGCTTTGGTTTCAATGCCTCTGAAAGCCCGGCCACAACTTCCAATGCCAATGCTGCTTCCAAGTCAAACACCTAAATGGGCTTTTTACGCTGCCAGATCATAACTAGGAGTCTGTAGCGTTTTGCAAACGATACGGAGCTGGCAAAGCCACTGCGATAAGCTGCCGCTAGCTCCATTTACAGGGAGAGAGGAGAGCAGAGCACGCTATTGTCATGTGAAATACCTGCCCCCGCTTAACTCCGCGGCATGGGCGCGGGGCGGAGCAGGACTGGCTGCCCCCGAGCCCCGCCGAGGCGCACCTTGCGCACCGCGCTGCAGGGCGATCCTCCCCGGCCTCAGGTTCCGGCAGACCCCGCCGCCCTCTCCGCACCGCGGGCAGCCGCGGCCGCCGCCCTCGAACGGGGCAGGCGGCAGGGACGGCCATCCGGGGGACGTCGCCGCTTCGCCCTTACCTCCTGCCTGCACTGGCAGCGAGAGAGATTCCCCAGTTCCTCCCACCGTCCCCTCGCCCGCAGGCAGACACAGCCCGCTACTGCCCGCACCGCCCTGAAACCGCTTCGACATCGGTCCCCGCCGCAGCCCCTTCCCTTCCCTTCCCTTCCCTTCCCTTCCCTTCCCTTCCCACCTGCCGCCCTCCCGGAGCGCTCCGCCGCACCAGGCCCGACCCCCGCGCCATTGGCTCCGCCCGGCCCGCCCCGCCCGCAGGCACTCCCCGCCGCCCGGGAGCGGGGTGGCCGGCCCGAGCTGGGCGCGCTGCCGCGGCTGCCGGCACGCTGCGCTCTGCGGGGAGTGGGGGGAGCGCGGCTATGGCTGAGAAAGTTTCGGCGGCTCCGGAGCAGCCGCGGGGCGCCGGCCACGTCGGCTCCTCTTGCTCCGGCTCCTCCTCCGGGTCGGAAACTCTCTCGGAGGAGGGGGAGCCCGGCGGCGGCGGGGTGGCAGCGGCCCCCGACGGAGCGGCGGCGGAGGGGCGGCTGCGGAGGCGACCGGGCGAGGAGCGGGAGAGCCCCTGCGAGCGGGCGGAGGATGACGCGTCGCTGGAGGACCGGGATGAGGAGGTGCGTTTGGCCGAGGCGGCGGCGCTTGCTTCTCCCACCCAGAGGCACTGGGGGCGCGCCGGTAGCGCTCTCCCGGGGCGGCCCGCCCGGAGAGGGAGGCGGAGGGGCCCCCCGCACCGGGGAGCGGCTTCGTGCCCACCTGGGTGCAGCCGTTTCACGTCAAGTCCCCTTCTAAACCCGAGACGTTCCTGTTTCTGCTCCCCTGTGTTTCGCCGTTCTGGCTGCCTGTATTGAGGGTTGGGGGTTTATGTATGGAGGGGGTATTCTTTAAGAAACCTTGTTTTTGCTAGCGCGTCACCTTTGGATAGCGTTGTTCTAAAGAAAACCATTCGATAAGACGACGGAACTGATGGGCAAGCCCGTAAACTACACTAATCCTCTTGGGAGAGCTGATGACAGGCTGTGGATTATGGAGGAGCTCCGTGGGTATAAGATTTCGAGCGTGACGCGCGAATGCGCGTGGTTTTTCCTTCCCCCCTCACTCGATATAGCTGCGGTAGCTTCTAACGGCACTCTGAAAAGACAAAACTCACTGTGTAACGCGGCCCTTTTGTGTCTGAGACTGAATTTCCCCCACTTGTTGTTGCGTGGTACGTCTTGCCGTGACCCCCAGACCAAGCACATTGATATTTCTAGCTGCTATTTTACTTCGTCTTGGTACATAATCTCTTCTATGCCTTAGTTGAGTGGCTGACTTGTCTTTTGCTGTAGTAAACTTTTTAATTTGCTCTTAGGTGTTTTTTTCATTATTCTGTGCTTTAGTCCAGCTGGATGTGCAAAGGTGTTTTTTTGGGCGGTCCTGACACTTTTAAAGGAGTGTCCGCAAAGCGCTGTCTGAAGCTATTTGCAACTAGTTAGACTGTGGTTTCCCGAAATGTTTTTCTCCTCAGTAATGGATGTTTACGTAGCTCCTGTTTTCCATTCTTTCTCTGATGCCCCTTCACCTGAATTGATAAACTCTAGAATTGGATCTAAATATAACTTTCTCGTTCCCCTTTTTCTTCGTTT
The DNA here is from genome assembly GCA_025345505.1 of Todiramphus chloris collaris. Lineage (NCBI taxonomy): Eukaryota > Metazoa > Chordata > Aves > Coraciiformes > Alcedinidae > Todiramphus > Todiramphus chloris. The sequence continues at coordinate 7,205,451 of JANVCC010010406.1, forward strand.
AAACACTCAAACTTGGATCAGGTTCTTGATCTATTTCAACTGCATGAGCCTACAAATGGTGGAATGTAATTACAGTGAAGTGCATTTATGATAATAGGGGAATGAATGTGGATATATCCACTTCATTTAGAATTATTTTTTTTTAATAGAGTTCTTAACTTGCTTTATTCACTGAACTGAGTAGGAGCTCTGTTAACTGCTGTTAGCAGCATGAACACTGGTAGGTAATTAATATATCCTGCTTCTTGGCAGGTCTTGTATATGTCGACTGGGGGTTGTGCTTGCCACAACTATGTTGTGTCTAGTTGCTTTAGCTTTCATTTGGTAAGCCTGCAGAATACCGGGTAGAAATACACAAAGACTGTCTGTTCAGCTAGCCGAACACACAGCTGTTGGCAGACCAGTTAACTTCTGGTTAAGGCTGGTTATTTCAGTGTGTGCTTTGGCGATGAATTACAGGCGTCTTTTCAGTTGAAAGTATAGGGAAAGTGAGCCCCAAAAGAAGTCAACATTACATTCATTGTCATTTGGAAATTCTACACGGGCAATCTGATACCTCACCTGCAATTAGTAATGCTGGGAGATAGGAGCATAAATTCATTTTAATGTAGTGGGAAAGGTTGCTTGAAATATGCAGCTTTCTTCCTTCTCTTGTGCTTCTCTGATAGATTTCTTCATTATCTGAAACCAGTATTTTTTTGTCTGTGTTTTTTGTGCTTCAGCTTTGCCCATCCTTCCATTTTGGTATAGTCAGTGCTTGCAGCTGAATTTCTGCCTACCTGCAGAGCCATCTGACAGAGCCACCTGTATAATAATGTTTTGGGTTTGGTTTTTTTTTTTTGTGCAAAGACAGCAGAATGCATTAGAGTGCAGAAATAAATGTATGCATGTTAATTTAAAACAGAGAGTATCTGTGTTACTTGCATTCTGAAACCTTTAAAGGAAGAGGAAAAAGGCAAGACTGAAGTCCAAGATGAATGGACAGGTGATTTCAGGCTTTCTTTGTGTTACCTGCCAAAAGGGTAACATTGAGAGAAGTGCTCAAACATACTATTTTCACATTGACATCCTATCTAATTACTGTCAATTAATGAAAATTCTGTTGTTCTCTGCCACGTTCTCATTCTGTCTTCATTTGGTTTTATGGATCCCTATCATTTGATCCTGCTATTCCAAATTTCATTTCTCTTCTTGCCCTATCCTTGTTCCTGTTGCCAACATAGCAGAATAGAATCTGTTATGTAGTCAGTATCCTTCAGAGAGCAGTCAGATGGTCCTGATACCTCTCTTGCTGCTACTTGAGCTGTCAGTGAATTCTTCAAAGCCATGACATAAAAAATATTTTCAAACTAAATCTATAAATGGGCAATTAGAAAACATTCATATTTTCCCAAATGTGTTACTACTTCACGTGGTTTACCAGTAGACCTATTTCTTCTCCTGTGACATTGTATATGACCTGACAACTCTGATCTTGTCTCTTCTTTGACCTCTTGTTTAGACTAAACAACCCCAGTGGCTTTAATCTTCCCATATAGAATGTGTTTCCAGACATCACATTGTTTTCACCGCTGTCTTGTGGACTCTTTCCAGCTGGTCACATTTGTCTTGAAGCATGACATCAAAAAACAGGATGCCATGCTCAGATTTAGGCCTTGCTAGAGCTGAATAGAGCAGGGGAGTTGGACTTGATAATTTCCCGAGGTCCCTTCCAACCTCTACTATTCTGTGATTCTATGATTCAGAGGTCTCAAGCAATGTTACTGTGTACATACCCTCGATTGCTAATTTACAGTTTCTGGTTCCTTAAGAGTTTTGTGCCTTTTTCTGAAAAAACATGTAAACATTTCTACTCTACCAAAAAGAGTGGAACTGAAAACATAACTTACTTTCTGAATATCACATCTGAAAGAGTTAATTCCTGGAGGTGAATGGAGAAGGGAACATCAAGGTGGGAAGAGAAGGTGCATCGCTTCCCCCCCCCCCCCCTT
>JANVCC010010406.1:7207541-7225567 GCA_025345505.1 Todiramphus chloris collaris
AAATTAATTCCAGTGGATTATTTGCCTTAGCTCTTGAGGCAAGTCGATAAACATAACCATAAAAAAAAAAAAAAAAAGTACAAACCAAAGAAAAGTAGTTTCTCTTTTCATGTAAACAAGAACAAATGATAGTTCACAAGGGTATGGCCAGCAGTTTAGACTAAAGTGTTTTTGATGTTTTACTCTGAGATCTTACAGACATGAGAATTAAACATGGCTTTAACTTTATGTGGGAAGTACTTTGCTTCTAGAACATCAGTGAACTGAAGTGCTGTGGTTAGCAAACATCTGAAACAAATTAATTCCAGTGGATTATTTGCCTGTGCTCTTGAGGCAAGTGGCTAACTGCTGACAACAGTAGTCAAAATGGGATTGCATGATGAAGAGTACTCCAAGCAAACGCTATAGAGGGGATGGCTCACTCCTTCCCTAACACAGCATGGCAGTTTTGATTTTTAAGGATTACTCTGTATTCTTTTTAGAAGCTCTTGCTGCAAAATGTGTTTTTCAGGCTGTGAAGGAAGGAGTTGAGGCAGGGTGACAGTATGTTTCCTGTTGTAATCTGACTGCTTCCACAGTTTGTGGGTTGTCAACACCAGACTGGTTTTATAGGGAAAGGGATAAATGGAAAAAACCAGGATTTTACCCTTTTCCTTTTGGTTGCTTTTTCTACCTTTTTTTTTTTTTTTTTAACACTACCTTTCATTTTTGCAAGAAAAGTGATGGTGAACAGGAAACATATTTTATGAGGTTTATTGAGGCAAGTGGTGCTAAATGTCATTGGTTGCATTCGTTTATCTCAATCTAAATGTTTTACAGTGTTTCGGTCCAGCATGGGATATGTGGTTTGTTTGGTTTTTTGATGGTAGCTTCCAAATCTCACTGTTTTACAGGGTAGGTAAGATTTCATGTGTGTTAATCTTCTTTCTTAAGAAGAGGATGAAGGCTTGTTCCTTGTCTACCTCAGTGATCTGGAGGTTAAATTGTATGTCTTGGAGTTGTCTGTCTTTTCCATCTCTGTCAGCTGACCTATTGGAAGAGTTTATCTTCCTACAAACCTTGCCACAGTAACTGAGAGTATGCATAGTTTACCAGAGCAGATTAGCAAACCAGTGAGGATCAGTAGTATTTCAGAGAGAATAATACTCTGACATATAGCACAGCTGTCTTGGTCCAAAATGGATTTAAAACCTTCTGAACCTCATGGTGCCTTCTGAATCACCATAGTGAGTCCTCTTCATTATTTTAGATACTTTAAAAAAAAAACCATCATACAAAACCACCCACAAAAAAACAAAGGAGGGAAAATACAGTATTTTGTTCTCAAATAATTTCAGTTCTTGCTCTGTAAATTGTTTGGCACTGAAGTGGCTATCATAGTTGATAAGAATTGGTCGTGTGTTGAAAAGATGACAAGCAACATGAAAAGACAGGCTTTCTCATGATAAATGTCCACTGATCTTTGAAGCTGATTATTCCACATTTTCTCCTACTCTTTAGTTGATGTGCATAATGCATTAAAAAAAGATACTTCACTACACAGAATGAAAAGTACAGAAGCTTTTTCCGATGCTGCTAATTCTTCACCTGAATCTGTGTTCTTGCTGTTTACATTGCAATCTGTCATGGCTTCAGCAGTGCTGTATGGTGAGAATTTATTGCTACGAAGCTAAAATTCTGTCGTAAAAGTAGGCATAGCAAGGTGGAGAGGGTGGTGAAGTATTGCTCTAAAAGCTGCTCTTTCACACATTTGTCCCTAAGCATATGTCCACCAGAGAACTACAAGTGCCTCCAGCATTACAGATCGTCTGCCAGCTCTTCACCCCAACAAAACTGTAGTGTAATTTGGGGGAGGAGTGGAAATCAAAATGCTTTGGGATAAAGTAAGCAAAGAGTGTGCGAAGTGGTGGCAGTGTTTACATGTGTCTGTGTATACCATAGATCGTGGTAATACTGTCAAAATGTCACTGTGACCTAACTAGTAGTAAGGTTTTTGTTACTTTTTTGCCTCCCGCTTGTTCTGCTGAACATGCTTATACTGTGTGGGAGGTAGATTTTTCTTTTAAATTTTTTGACTTTTTTTTTTGTCTCTGACAGTGAGGGATCATTCCCTCTTGTAGCACAGCCCGAATGTTACAGCTACCTAAAGATGAATTGCCTAATTGCGAGAGTGTGATCCTTAGATCATACTAAGGAATAGTAATGGAATCCCATAATGTGTATTTCTCAGGGTTGAAATGATTGCAGTGGGATTACATAAAACACTCATCTAGCCTAGAGCAGCCATGAAGCTGTTTTTGTGTCACTTGAGCTAGAGAAACAGCACTGCTTTTCAGATACATTTTAAAAATATGTTTGTGATAAGTTACCTGTAAAGTTAAATACTTCACCCTTTAAGTGTGTAGGGCTGTCTCAACAGTCATGTAAAACACCTTCTTGATTTCCTTTTAATATGAAAATATTTATGTTTGACTACTACTTTGAACTTCTTGCGTGCAGGATAGGCCTTTTTATTATCTCAGAAATAGGCTGGGATGAGGAGAAACACGTGGTTGAGGGCTTTATCTAATACAGTTGTGTGGTGCTGTTGCCTGAGGTTTTTGATTATCTCCACAATAGCATTTTTTTGCAGCTTTCTGGAACTTCTTTTCAAGACTTTTAGTGGGTATAAATAAACCTATAACTAGAGCATCTCAATTCTCACTTGGAGTGAGAGCTGAGGAAGCAGATTTGTACACTGAGTTGCGTATCTGTTTCTATGTGCTGGAACTATTTAGATAATTAAAATCTTTCTGGAAGGAGGTTGGTGAGGACCTGGCAATTACAGTCTTTAAACCAAAATTTCAATGCATTTGCAAAAATGGTTGAATAAACCTTTTGCACCCTTTGAATTTTATGGTCAGGAGGACATAATCGTGAGGCTAATCTTCAGGATCGCTTAGTGTCTGTATGTTCAACTGCGAAATCGGACGTAGAGAAACACCATTTCTGAAAAGCTGCAGCTTTGTAGAAGGAAGACAGACTAAGTCCAGTGTAGTCTGATGCCTTTGACGGCATTGTGGCTAGATGTAAGCTGCTTTGAACTGAATGTCAGTAAACACAACAGTGTGGTTATACTCTTGTACTGTGAGGAAGCTCCATGTGATGGGGCTGCTCTGCTAGCAGTTACAGCTTGTGTAAAGTTGAGTTTACAAAAAGGGATGAAAGAGTTCTAAATCTTGAGGCATAAAATACAAGCACTGTCTGCAGTGCAAATGAGAAGATCCTAGCAAGCTGAGTAGCTAGATAGCCTTTTACTGCAGCAATCCGTGTAATGGGGTAGCTTTCCTCTTGGCTTTGTTGCATATTATGCGCTCTCTCGCCCTACCCCCAAAGCACAACTCTGATCTCAAAGATTGCCGTGCTGAAGCATGAATACATATCAATTACTTGTTTGCTGATCTTGCTTTTTCGGTTACCTGGAGCTGGCAAACATTAACCAGCAATGCTCTTCTGTATGAGGCACGAGAAGATGTTTACCCTTGTTTTAGAGGCAAAAATACGAGATGTAGAATTTGAGGACATATGAAAAGGGGTGTGATGAATCTGAGAAGATGAATAATACAAACAAAACCTTGAAGTCTTCCGTTAAAGCTTCCTTGCGCAGAATTGCTCTGACACCAGGCTACAGGTGTTTTCTCATGCCCGATATGATGAAGCGTATGTGTGTTATTAAGAACTTCAATGAGGCAGGCTCTTCCTGTTCTGCTGCAGGGTTGGAAAATGACCTGTGTAGGCTCTGACTTGAGAGAAATACCAGTCTTTTTAATAGCTTGATGAGTGAATGAGGAAGGGATGAAGGACAAAGATTTTTGTGGGGCTTTGTTTTATCTCCTTTTTTTGTTTGTTTTTGTATGGTTAACTGCATTCTAGCTTGTTTTGGGAGCTTCTCAATGTTACAGTGTCACAAGCAGTACTGTGCATACTATTGCTAAGCCCCTTTAAAAAGTGGTGTGGGTGGGGTTCATATACTGCAGTCCAAGTCCACAAATTTTTGTAATTTCTTGCTTCAGCCTTCAGATTTGTGGTGTGTTTTTTTGTTTGTTTTGTTTTTGTTTTGTTTTTGTTTTTTTCCCACCTCTTTTCATACCACTGTGGAGTTTAAAATTATTTTTGAAAAAAGGTTTTAATAGTTGAGTGGTATTGGATTTTAAGATGTATTACTGATGAAGGGGCTTGTGCTTAAAAACATGAAATGCTGGTAGCTCTTTATGTAGTGATAGGGGGGGAGGGAAAAAAGAGGTAGATACCTGAGGACAAGCTAGCTGAAAAGGTGAAGAATGTGGGGGAGTGATAGCAAATGAACTCTGCTTTGAAATCAAGCTTGGAACCTGTCTTACTGAGCCAAGTAAAGTTTTACTTACGCTTTCCTAGCTGAAAGGGGAGCTCTCATCAAGCTTCCCAACTGAAAGACTGTCCTGATCCATCCAGGGAGTGGGAAGAATACCTTTCCCTCCTGTACAAATGTAACTAAGCTGTTGCTGTGCTGTTCACAGGTGAACACTTGCAAGTATGACAGGGGCTAAAGCTCAAGTGTTCTGCTGTGTAAATAGCCTGGTAGACCTTGCTGCAGGTTTCTTTAGTAGTGCCTCTACCTTTCAAGTGGGAACCAGGGATGAATGCAATACATTTTTTCTTTATATATATTTTTTTCTTTTTAACCAGTATCACCTACAGTCTTGAACTAGAAAAAGAGGATTTTTTTTCAAACAGCTCTGGAAGGGACTTCCAGGCGAAGCAAAAAAAGAAAGAAGCTATTTGCAAGTTACAAAACCTCTTCCAAAATTAAGCGTGGATGAAAATATCTGGTTATAGGATGGCATCCAGCAAAGAAAGATGCATTTTGCAGTGTTTATTGTAGCAGCTGTGTATATCTCAATATATCCTTTTTATTTAAGTTTTATTTCCTAGAGGGTAGTGCTTATAATACTGACTGACAAATTTCCTTTATGAGGCCATGCTGGTATGCTAGTGGGACTGTATAATTAATTGCACCTGGACAATTAATGATCCCATTGTTTTTAATAGCCTTGCAATCCTGAATAATAGAGCTGTGGGTGAATGGAGCAGATGAACTACTGCACTAAACTGATAATTTCATTTTCATTGTTACCTCAGGAAACTTTTACTAGAAGGTAATAATGCTGTAGCTACGGCTCAGTGGATGCTTTCATTGTAAAGCTGTTATCCAGGTCATATAACAAAAATGTCTTGGATGCCTTTCATGCTGTGTTTCAGGTTTTGTGCATAGTACATGTCAAGGAAGGGCAGGATGAATTGGGCCTGATATATTTTGTTCTGAAATAGCTACCAGAAGAGATTGTTTACAAAAAGTGACAGGAAAATCCTTCAGCTCGATTGGGTCTTTATAGTTTTGATAAATACATTGGCTAATATAAACTTTCTTGATGTGATTTAACCTGTTATCAGTGGTTCCTTTTCCTCCCTGTTTGTTCAAACACTGGTGGTATTAACACATTACACTCCTGGAGGACATTTTCCAAAGTTAAAGGTGCCATTAATTTCCTTGGAGCAGCTCTGTAGCAAGCAGAGTGCTGCATATTGAACTGACTGTACATACTTTTTAGAAAATGTGGGTCTAAATTAACAACTATCAGCTGAAACAGCAAGGAGGTAAACTTGGGCGTATCACTTATTGGTTATTGCAGAGCAGTGACAGTCACTGACTCTCCTGAGTTAACATCGAGTTCTTGAGTTTGCTGAACCACAGACTGGCTATGGGAATTATAGTGTGGGCTCAGGGTTGTGCTGAATTCCACTGAGAGAGCATATATACACTCACAGTGAGTATGTGTTAAGGTAGTTGAATGGCATCTGGTCTTTGCAGAAAGAAGACATGAATCAAAGAATGGTTTACAATGATGTTGTTTTATGCTGAGTATTACCTTTCCTCCTGGCACCTCCTTGTGTGGTCACCTCTGGTTTGCTTCCATCCAAATGCAGCATGCTTAGTTCTAATTAAATGCTCACAAGAGGTAATAACTAGCAGTTGAAAATTGAAGCAACTGAAACTTTTAGAGTTACCTTCAGATGGAAGTGGTTCTACAGTTAAGGTAAGAGAGTTACAGTTAAGGTAGGAGAGTTACAGGTAAGGTAAGGGGAAGAGAGGATCAGTTAGTGTATAATGATGTGCACTAGGGGAATAACCTGCACAATGTTCAATAACCCTTATATGTTTATGTATGTTACTGTTAGCATTATTTAAACAGGGCCATTAGACACAAACTGAAGGAAGTAATATGCTAAAAATTTAAACCTACACCATCAGACACTTCAGGTCTAATTTTTTTTGAGGGTGAGAAAAAGTACATCTGAATTTTGGTATGCCAGTAACCACTCAGGTGAGAGCCTGGGCTACAGCCCTGCATTACCTCACCTGCATGCTACCTAGGAAAGCAGCTCTGCCAGGAACTATGGCATTGTACCTTTTGCACAACAGAGGAGTAGCCTCACAGATATATGTGCCCTGGTGATTTACAAGCAGGCACAGACAGGTTTTATAGCTGTAGTAGCTAAAGCACTTTCATTCCAGGTCTGCTTTCCCAAAATTATGCTCATAAGTAGTGAGGTTTTTTGACATGGTAATAAAATTAAGAGAAAAGTAAGTTGTAGAAACTGTGGATGACAAATGTAAATGTATGAAGTCATAGATCTGTCACTGGAAAGCAAGGACAGAGTTGGGATTAGCAAACTAAACATCTTTGAGGGCTCTAATCCAGGACGAGTTGGGAACATTTTTCAAAGTAAGTGTACGATATTTAGTGTATGATAGCTAGTTGTATTTACTGAAATGTTGCATTATTTTTAAGTTCTTTAAAACAACAACAACAAAAAAAATCCCCTGCTACTGTTACAAACAAATTAAAGCTACTAAAGTGATCTACTCATAATGACATTAATGCCTTTCATTTAAGTCTTTCTATTTGGGAGCTTTAATAGATTGTGCTGCAGAAAAGTTATTTTGGCACTAAAATTTCTTGTGTACAGCTTCTGGAAAAAGACTGTATAGTTGTCTGATGAGCCTGATATAAAGAAAGACTTTTTACAGAAGTCTTATTTCCGCAAAATGAACAAAGCAGAAGAGAGAGCCTTGCCTACGTAAGCAAGTAGCACAGTGCAGAGGGAATGGATTTTCAGGGTGAAATGGCTGTTGAGGACACTGTTCACATGGTATGTGTTTTGGAATAACTGACTTCAGACCAGCTGTAGTCTGATCCCAGATGATGATCTGGTAGATCATCATGATCTGGTAGATCATCATCTGGGATCAGATGATCACCAGATGGTGATCTGGTAGACTGCCAGTTGTGCAGGAGCTGGATGTGTCAGAGCTTGTCAGAAGAGCAGTAGGAGCTTTGCTGGGTCGGACACTGGTGTTCCCCCCCAAATCAGCACAGTTTAGCCACCTGAAGTTCTTTGTTTATGCCTGGCCACGATTTTCTAGTATATGTTGAGCTTCATACAGATTCTGATTCATGAGCTTTTTTTCTCCTGGGTAAGCTTAAATTGAGCATGTCTGCAAGAGCTTTGGTTATATTGTAAATACAAAGTAATTTCAGTTGAAGTTTCTGTTTGGGTGTGGTGTTTTCCATTAGTCATTAATCCCTCTGTCCTCATTGATTACGGTTGAGGTAATGTGCTTTCATGAGAGAATTAACAGGTGGCTGGTGTGTTAATCCTTTCTGTTTAGATTTGAGTTTGATAATCCACCTCCTAGATGTCCTGCCAGTCTAAGGCTGTTGATTTCTGTCTGCCTTAATTTTTTTGAGTAGGAACTTTCTTCCTACACACAGTTACTCTGTGGCAGCTTCTTCCCTATGTTTAGGTGTTGTCAGATTTAAACAGATTTGCCTGTCTCCTAGGAGACAAAGCAATACCATTGCACACGAGCTGAATCCTTAAAGATGTTATACATACATAAGTAAAAATGGAAAAAATACTTTAGAGGTTGTGGACAACTTGACTTGGACTATTTTTGTCTCTGATGGTACTGCTAACAGAAGTGACCTGCAGTTTGGTATTGTTAACTGTGCAATGTTTATACTTGTTCACATAGCAACCAGATAAAGCTAGTTAAGATGCCTGAATAAACCTGTGGTCAAAAGACATTCCCATAGCAATAGGTATTTTTTACTCTGAATGTAAAGGTGGTTCCCAAGGTTTGAGGACTCCACTGAAACAATGCAGTTTTAGTTCATGTGAGTAGGAGATACTTGGTCTTCAGTGAGTTTATGCTGCTTACGCAGCAGAAACCTGGAGAAGAAGCTTCTTGAATTTGATATTGCAGAGTGTATATTGAGAGAAGTTGTGTGTGAGAATGTATAGCTGCATTCATTTCCTTTAGTGTTATGACAATTATGACTCTACTCTTCCTGCAAGATACAAACACAGTTTTAAAAGATCCAAATAATGTAAGTAAAAGCATAGGGGAATTAACTTTGAAGGTTTTTTTCCTACAGATGTAGCACTTAAAATAATTCTGGTGACTGCATTCGCAGGTGATATGGTAGAGGGCCTTCTGAAGTCTCTGAGAGGTATCCTGTGCATTGCTGATCACTTCAGTGTAGCTTCTGAGTGTTTGGAGTCGTAGCACAGCACTACACAACAAACAGCTAAAAAAAAAAAAAACAAAAAACCAAAACCTTGGAGAGGTTTTATAATCAGACTTCATCAAAACTATCATTGTCTGGTTTACTATAGTATACTCGTCATATGTTCCTTGAGTGCTCTTATCCAGTGGAAATTACCCTTTAAGTGTTTTTGAGCGGATGTGCAGACTGGAGATATAAGCCCATGTAAGATGTCATGAGGCAAAACCAGGGTTGGATGCAGATAACACAGCTGAGTCAAGCCTTCAGTACTTGGCTCTTGGTTATACGTAGATGTTACACTGGTGTTTTTGAGGCTTTGATGAATCTGGCTGATGTTGTCAAAAGGAATCAAGCTCTGTTTTTCCTTTCTGCTTCCCTGGCCTGTGCTGTTAGTGACTGAAGGGTGGCTTTGCAGAGTCTGGTCTTGATGGCTTCAGGCCCAGTTTCCTGGGAAAAATCTATAAACAAAAATAAAATTCTTTCTCGCCTTGCAAAATGGTGAGCTGTCTACCTTCCTTAGCTCTCTAGAGCTGGAATCCAGGATGAGTCTCATAAATGCTTCTGGAAATCCATGATATTGTGTGCAGTTCAGTAAGTGTGTCTTCTCAGTGAAGTCCTTCTCAGATGCTATTGTTTCCTTTCAGCAAGTACGGTTTTACTGGGTGTGGGTGGCCAAATGCTGGCAGCAGGGTATGTCCTCTGTGAGGAGAGACCAGGGGTGGCTTGTGCCAGACACAGCTGGCACCAGTGGACCCACTGCAAGGCACAGCTGAGCCCCTCAGCCAAAATGGTGGCACCTAGGGGAAAGTGCAATTAAGAAAGGGCCAAATGCTGGATGGCAGTGAGGAATGCCAAAGAAAAGTGTGAGCAATGGCCTTGCAAACAGTGAGGTGGGAGAAGGAGGGAGAGAAGGTGCATGAGGTACTACTGGAGCAGATTGCCCCAGAGGAGACCACACTGGAAAAGATACCCACCCTGCAGCCTATGGAGGATGCTGTGCCAGAGCAGGTGGATATTTGCTGAAGGAAGCTGCAGTCTGTGGAGAGCCTGTGCTGGTACAGGTTTATCCTGAAGGACACGTGGAGGGGACCTGTGCTGGGGTGGTTTGTGAAGGGCTGCACTTTCTGTGAATGACCCACAACTGTAGGAGGGGAAAAGTGTGAGAAGGACGAAGTGGCAGAGAGGACCTGTTACAGAGAGACTCTGACCTCTATTCCCCATTTTCCTGTACTTCTCATGGCAGGGAAAGGTAGAGAAATGGGGAATGAAGGAGTGAAGTTGAGTTTGGGAATGGGGAAGGGTGGGTTTTAATTAGTCTTTGTTGTTCACTAGCCAACTCTATTTTAATTGGCAATAAGTTAATTTTCCTCAAGTTGAGCCTGTTTTGCCTGTGATAGTAACTGGTAAGGGATGCCCCTGTCTTTATCTTGACTCATGAGGTTTTCAATCTTATTTTCTTCTGTGTCCTGTTGAGGAAGGGAAGTGAGAGAGCAGCTAGGTGGGTGGCTGGGAGCTGGTGAATGCCCCCAACATCCTTAATTTACATATATAATTAATTTAGAAAACTTTCTAAAAGGAAATTGAAAGCTAGTTGCTACATATCTTTAGATGTAGCTTCATGCAATTTTATCTGACACAGGTTGAAAGCTGGAACTCTGCTCATTTTGTAAGTGATTTTTTTTTTTTCCCTCTTTCCTGAATGCAGCACTATAAGATCATCGTGGGTTTACTGTTAAGTATATTTAACACTTCAAACATTACCTCTGGTATGTGATGCTGGGCTTGTGGCTTCTCAGCTATAACTCTGCTTTTTTGCTAAATGTGTCTGATGGTCTTGTCATCTAACATCTAGAAATTAGTTTAAACTTGAATTAGTATCTTATGAACAGTAAATTTTAGATGAGGCATTGTCTTGTCTGCAGAGCTGCTGTAAGTGGCCACTGATTTTGATTTATAAATGAAGCCAGCTTTTCCACTGGAATATGGCATGGGTCCAGAAGTGTTTGGTTACCTGCAGTAGGTATGCTATCATGTTGCTGCTCCTTTGGGGAAGAGCTGGGCATGATTTCTTTATGCAGGTGTGCTCTTGAAAGATCACTTCAGTGTAAAATTTTTTTTACCTTTTTTCCCACTGAAGTCTGTGAATTTATATAAGGAAGTGGGTACTGCTGCTGCTGTAGAGCCAAACACAAGTGGGTTTAGGTATGGAGCTTTAACATCCATCGCTGTAGTTCTACAGGGTATGTATATCTGTTAGTTGTCATCTCACAGGAAGAAAAACCTGTCATTTGAAAATTGGTGAGTGTACACAGTAACATTGATACTGGTTTTGTAATATAGTTATATTTGAACTGTGTACATGTCCAAAGTGGATTTACTGTGCAGAAAGGTAAGACTTATTTAATTTAGGGAGAAGATATGTCAAGGGTTAGGGCTAGGCTGTCCATTAGACAAAAAACAATCTTCCCCAAAGGTGAAGAGAAAAGGAATAAGGGAGATAATTATGGATTGGCAAAGAAAACTAAAGCAACTTTTAATGAAAATAATAATAATTAAATGAAATATATAGACATATATACAAAACCATTATCAGTCCCAACCCTGCTGATGGCAGTTGCATCACCATTGCCACAGATGCTGTGGGGAAGGCAGTGGGGAAGTCCCAGACTGGATTTGGTAGCAGATGGGGACTAGATTCAGGAGCTGGACGCTGGAACTCGATTCAGGAACATATGGATTGGATTCGAAGGCGGAACAGTCTCCTCCTCAGATGCTGGCCATAGAAGAAGAGAGCTTGACTTTCATAATCCCTCAGCTTTTTAACTGAATATGACATATATGGGATGGAATCTCTTGGTTGGTTTAGGGTCCCCTGTGCTGTCTATTCCTCCCTGCAGGTGCAGCCTTTTTACTTTCAGCACTGCCCAACATGGTACACAAGACTCAGCAGTGACCTTGGTCTGCACAGAAGCAAATACAAGCGAGAGCCTTCCTGAAGGTTTAGAAGAGACTGAGTTGAAAAGTGAAATCCTAAACAGAATTAGTTTAGGATTTCAAACCAGGACAAGATAAAATAAGTCAGTAAGATGGAATAATTACATTGAGCTTGGAAAAAAATGGATTTTCTGACATGATCTGATCTCCTGGTTACTACTGCTGCCTGTTCATGCTAGGTAGTGTAACTTATTTTTCTACTATGAGCAGTCAAAATTAGGTAAGTAAATGGTGTCAATTTAGAAGTCTTTAAAAAATCAAATCAGTATTTGTAGTGTACCCTTTTAGTTCAATACATTTTTGTAGAAATCTGTAGAACTTGTTGAAGGTGGATGTTTTCAGTATCTTAAGAGTAGGAGTATGTGGCAGGGGAACATAGTGTTAATTAAGACTCCTTTTTACATTATTTTTACTGCTATGAAAAAAAGACTGCCAAGAAAAAGCCTTTAATAAGGTAGAGGTTGAGGATTTGTCTGTTCTGATGCTGGATTCACTAGTCTTCTAGTTGCCAAGGTTTTAAAACCGTTTGGTCATCTTAAACTATTCAGTCTCTTTAATGAATAGTTGTGTGTGAATTTAGGATTTGAATTGTGTGGAGGCTGGAATCGTGCTGTTATTTTATATGAAAGATAGAAAATTCCAGGACTAATTGGACTAAAGGTTTGGGGTTTTTTTCACCCTAACAGATGCTCTTAGGAAAGGCATTGAAAATCCGTGTCTCTTTCTGTTGTTCTGTTGATTATAAAATGAGCTGTCTGCACAAGGGCAGGGGCAGGTATGAAAGAAAATTGCACTGTGTGGGACTGGTGTTCAGGTTATCTGTGGTTGTTTGCGGCAGGCTGGCCTGAGGTTGTCCAGTTTGATGTCTTGATTCATGTGGCATGCTGAACACATGTGGTCATGCACCTGGAGTTGTGATTTGCTGCCTTCATTTTGTTACTCTGTGATGTGCCTGGCTTCAGCCTTGAGCTCTTAGTAATATGGCTGATTTATTAGCTGTGTTATAGCCCTGGTATAGGTTGAACACTGTACAGAATTGGTTTTGTAGAGACGGCTTCTTTTTCTCCCCTATATTTTCACTTTATTTTCCCTGAAATAGTTGTTGCTACTTTTGTCTTCTTTGGGTCATCATTCTTGCCTTAGTTCAGCCAGCAGTGCATGCTGCTTTAGAAGAATCATCTAAGGTCTTTTCTAATTCTGTTCTATAGTTGTGTGTTCAGTTAGATGCTAAAGTTGGATGTCTTTGTTTAAAAGATACTGTATGGGTGAAGAGGATTTGCAAATAGAGTAAGAGGTAGCCTGACTACTTAGAGAGGAAAAAGAATAGTTGTTTTATTTATGTTGCTCTAATTTAATGATTTCTGAGGAACACTGCTAGTTTATCTGCAATGCCAGTAGCAAGTTCTTATGTACATACCCATAAAATGGATTTCTTGAGCAGAAGATATGCTGGTGCTAGCAGATACTTCACTTTCACAATGTTTAAAGCCGTGTGTCTGTGTGGGTGTACCAGCAACTTGAAGAAATCAAAGCATGGGAGCCTAAAAAGTGTTGTGGGTTTTGCTTGTTTTTTTTTGAGTTTGATGTTTTTGTTAATTTTTGGAGCTGTATAGTGATCTGTGTAATTATTTTCCAGGATATGGATTAGCATAACACCTCTGTATTAGTCATTTCATCTACTGTCATGCATACAAGTCTTTTCATGGTGGCATTACACTTCTTGTTTGTTCTCTTCTAATCTCACAGTCCAGATCAAAACACTTACTCCTTTTTTTCTAGCACTGGATTTGTGGTGTGTAGACCATGGACAAATGCATTAATGATCTGTGTTCACTGTGCTGCATTAGGATGATGGCTTTTGCATGCAAGTCAGTCAAGTTTTAGTATTTAGTAACAACACAGATGCTGAAAACCATGCTGCTCTTTCTTTCCCGTGACAACTTAACCTGTCATTGAAAATATGGCATAGGATAGCATAGGAAAACACTGATAAAAATTTACTGACAGCTGATTACTATTTTTGTTTGGTTAATACAGTTGAGGAAGGGTCAGTTGATACTAATGTCTAAATGCAGCATTCAGATTTTTTTAGCGCAGCAGACAGGGTACCTCTCTTGTTATTGTAAGGACATAGTGTTCTCGATTAAGAACAGCATATAGTCCACTCCATAAATGGTACTTTCTTGACCCTAAATAGTGACATTGGTTGGCTGCTCCTTCATCAACCTGATGAAGTAACCTTTGCTAAATCTGAGTGTTCTGCTACTGCTGCTATTTTGGGGTTTTGTTACTTGTAGATTTACTAATAGTCACTGGTTTTTGACTACAAGATTTAAAAAGGGAAGAGGGGGACAATCTATCCATTTTTGTGTGACCAAAGTGGAGGGACTGTTGACTGGACATCTATGCAGCAGCCTCAAGACTGTTACAAGAAAGGTAAGGTAGTCTGAAGCACAATTCAACTTGCTGAAGCTGTTTGTAGTTGAGGAGACGCTTTGGTTATTTGAGACAAGGGGTATCTGTCAAACCAACAGCTGCATTGAAGATTCCCACCCCAGGAACTTGTTTTGTGCACTGCAAAGAAAATGCCTGTAAAAGACGGGAGGACAGGGGAAAAAGGCAGCTTATAAAATTTTTGAGTTCTCAGCTTGATTACCTTGCCAAATGTAGTCTCACCATTTGAAAAAGTATATTGTTGCACACTGACTGACTCTGAGCTTTTGCTTTTCTTCCTAGCATGTTTGTTCTCTGCCTGCCCAAGTACATTAGTTGTTTTCTTTTCTAGTTGTCTTTATTCAGTATCCTCAATTTAAGACTCGCCCAGTATGTATGTCACTTGTGGTTTAGGATGGTGATGCTTTTCTCCTTATATGCACACTGAAGGGTAGAGTGTGCTTGTTTATGGAATGTATGTTTCAGCATCACTGTTTATAGTAAGTATGGAAATTTCATGGTGGGGCCAAACTGGTATTTAAGCAAACTACTGCCATTTGTTCTACACCTAGTGCTAACCTTGTTTCATAAAGCACTTAGTGATGCCCCTGAGCATATGGAATAGATTCATATGTGTTCATAGGCACAATTGGATAATGCAACAGTGATATTCCTGGAATAAAACTCTCTAATCTTTCTGGTGAAATGTACACAGTTGTCTCTTCTTTCACCATGACAAGAATTCTTAAAACAAATGAATATTTGAAGTTAAAGCCTTGCGATAGGTTCCTACCCTGTCATTACCTAAGAGACAACTGAGCCAAATTGCAGTGTTGTGGATTTCTCCCAATAATCAGGCCACTTTATCTGAGATGTTGTGGCTTGGGTTATCTACCCCTTGGTGAAATAGTGATTGACAAGAAAATTGAAGATGGAATATGTTTCCAGTGTAGGCAGGGTAGCTAGATGTAGAAAAGGGAAGGAAAAAGTATTTTCTTTAATCTCTCCTGTATTTGCAATAAACCTGTTGTGAATGCTGCTTAGAAATTCAAGTTCAGGTTTTGGAGGGCTCAGGAATGCATGTGAAAATCCTGGAGCTTGGAAGCATGATGGATCTCTGCATAGCATCCCTCTCTCTCATTTTTAAGATTCTGCAGTATGTATCCCAGTAATCAGAACCACTGTAGTGGAGCCTCTCCTGTACAGAGTAAGTTGAACTATGGACGGTGTGTCATTAGCGTATGCTCTTGACAGTAGTGATGATAGCCCAGCATGTCTAGGCTGTGGCCAGTAGTTACAGCCTTAGGGGTGATAAGGCTACTGGGTATTTTTTTTGTGTTTTTTTGTGTGTGTGTGTTGGAGAGGTGTATGATAAACTTTGAGGAACACAGCCTGCTTCCCATTGACTTCTAGAATAGCTTTCCAAATAAAGGCAGAAAAGGTATTACACATACCTTCCTGCTGATGTCGTTCATCACAGCCTGATACAGATAAAAGTGTACATTTCTTTTACCTTTCAGGCTTCTAGAAGATTAGAGGTGCTATAATAACTAATTTACAGGCTACAAGGCTATTAAAGGGTTTGGAGCATGTCTCTTATGAGGAAAGGCTGAGGGATCTGAGGCTGTTTATGCTGGAGAAAAAAAGGCTGAGGGGGGCCCTTAATACCCTCTACAACTACCTGAAGTCATAGTGAGGCGGGAGTTGGTCTGTTCTCCCTGGTGACAAGTAACAGAACAAGAGGAAATGGCCTGAAGTTGAAGCAGGGGAGGTTCAGGCTGGTTGTTAGGAATGATTTCTTTCCAGAAAGGGTTGTCAGGCATTGGAATAGCCAGGCCAGGGAGGTGGTGGAGTCACTATTCTTGGAAGTGTTTAAGAGGTGGGTAGATGTTGTGCTTAAGGACATGGTTTTGTGGTTTTTAATAGGGCGAAGAATAACGTTGGACTTGATGATCTTGAAGGTCTTTTCCAGATGAAACTATTCTGTGATTCTAATTAGAGGCTTCAGACTTGGTAAAATCTAAGTTGAGACACAGGGACTTCAAGTGTGGATGGGAGCATCTTGACTGCATGCTTTAGGTACACACAGATTATGCAAGTTGGTATTGGATCAGTGAAGGAGAGACTGATGGTTAAATACTGCAAGGGCTTTAAACTGGAAGACTCTAAATATGCATGGACATGGCTGCTGAGAAGGCTCAGTCCCATGTGGCTCTATAAAGCAATTTCTGCTGACAAGATTTTTAAAGCCAAGTTTACTTTCCTTTTATTGGAGGAGAGGAGGGTCAAGAAAGCATGGTTTGAAGTCAATCTGGATTTTTCTAGACAAATGTTAGCAAAATAACCTCTTTAGTATTTGCCTAGCCTAATTGGAATGCCATAGAAAATTGTATAATTTGCTATTCTTAGTTTTCCACGTCTGTTTTGATGATACACTACATTAGATGGCTATTAAATATTCTATGCCATTGTACTTGTTGTCTATTCCATCTGCCTACGAGGAATTTGTTTGATCAGTAAGTCACTGAAGGGGAAAAGATACAGCTCTGTGCAAATTTTTTTTTTTTTTTTTTGAAGTAAATAATTCTGAAGCTCAAGTGTTTTGAGGTATGCTGCTAGTGGCAGGCTTCTCAAACATACAAGTGACAGCACTAAAATATTCTTCTAAAGCTCTAAGAGCAGGCATCAGCAAGAGTTCAGTCTTGCACCTTTAATTATCTGTTTAAACCTTGAATTTCCATAAATGCAAGAAACTCAGCATTTTTTGGCTATTTCCCCCCTTGCGGTGTTATGCTGTTGCATATTAAATTCCTATAAAGTTAGAACTTGATGAAAAGATTGTAAGATTGCACTTCACTTGAATATAAGTTGCTAGGAAAAGAATATATGTGTTTTGGGGTAGGTTTTGGAGACTGAGGACTGGGTTTGGTCCAGAGTCTACAGTGTGTGGAATAATCCTGCAGGCAGTGTAACCAAATGGAAGTTAACTGGATTGCCTGCATGATGGATTACACTGCATGAACAAAGGCAGGAGGTCTGGGAGTTCATGTTAACATCAGGTATTTAAGCTATATTTTTAAGATGTGTAAATTTTGAGCTGCAACACTTGAAAATTGGCTTGTCTTGATGTGACAAGTTGATGGTCATGCTTTGTTGGTCTCTCTGCAGCAGCATGTGACATCAGAAATGTCATGGCCACTTTGTTAACACATTTATCTTCTTCAGTTAGGAAAAGAAAAAAAGGATAATTCTAGTGATGTCGCCACACAAATGAGCTCCCCTTCTTGCTGATTAATGTCAAAAGGTAAATCGTCTGTCCTGTTTCTCTTTGCATTGTATATGAACTCTTAATGATTTGTTAGCTATTACATTGTTGGAATTAAGGATTAAATGTGCTGCACACATACCTGATATTTGTTGTTAGGACACTCTTGGAGTATGTTTTATATACAGTAAAGTCAAATGCACATATAGCAATTTGTGTGTATTCAAAGTTAGGTTAGGAAATTGTTTCCCAGATGTTGAGTAGCATGCAGATATTTCTGATTTTTTTTTTCTTCTTATGATGATGATTTGTTATTAATCATTATATGTATTTGTCATTCTAATGATGGGAGGCTTAAGAGGGAACAGAACACAATTCGAAAAACTTCATTACTGTTAAAGAAAATTATTGAGATTTCAGTATGGTAAAACTGGAGTATCCATAAACAAGCAGAAGAAACAATGAAACACCCAAATTTATGTCAAGTAATGTGGCTTAGTCATCTTTGTGACTTCTGATTTATTTACTTTAACTTGCCACTATTCCACAAACATCTCCATGCTTCTCTGGCTTGGTCACTGCTCCAAAGCAGTTAAATGTTATGTGCATCTTTCTATAACCTGCTTATGAATGTAATGAAAGATAAATCATTTAATATTTTAGCAAGTTGCAGCTCTATCTTA
>JANVCC010010406.1:7225667-7252754 GCA_025345505.1 Todiramphus chloris collaris
GTAGTAGAACCTCTCACTTTCTAAGATATCCATAGTTAGGAACAGGACACTTCATTTAAAATTATATCCTCTTCACCACTGCCTAGCAGAAAACATGTCCAGAACACAGAAATAGAGAAAATTACTGTGAATGCTTGTATATTATGCTGCAAGGCAACATTGGATCAGAAACTTTAAAGAGATAGAGCATAACATGCCTAGGTAGTATTATAACGTAGTTTTTCACTTATAGAATTGTGTGTTATAAAGAAGGTGAAGACAAATGCTAGTCTAATGATGTACTTGGAACCCTTTTGGTGGGCCATGTAAGAGGTTGGTTTGTGAGCTGGTTCTTTTTCTTCCAATTTGTGGATAATCACGTAAAAGGTAGTGGCAGGAAAGCAACATTTTTAAAGAAGGTTTTGACCTGCACTGTCTTGGCTGCTGATTGGCAGCATAAATGGAAAAATAAGCTCTCTGAGACCTCTCTGCTTTAAATTTATGTAGTTGAACTTGATTTGATTCTCTCCCTCCGCCCAGGTGAATTTATAACAGCAAATGTTTAGCCTGGGTCTTCATAATTGAACTCTATTGTCCCACATGCCTTGAGTTGTTATTGTAGTAAAAATCTGCTTGCATTTGGCTACAGCACTAATGAAAGGCTTTGTGAGACAGCTTGTTTTACTTCCACTTTTTAAAAAAATTGAGTTCTCACATCATGAAAAATTTAAGTATAAATTACTATTTTTATTGTAACTGTTACAGAGCTTGCAGTCTGATCTACATGGAATTCTGCATTTAAGATGCTACTTTTGGAACAGTATATCAATGTCTCTTTTTAGATACTTCTAGAAGATTCTATTAACACACTTAAAAAGTAATTACTACTACCTGAATCTCTTAGCATAATACACATGTGGCTCACACTGCTGCTTACATCAATTGTAATTTGCTGTACGTGTTCTATGCAGACTGTCTCAAGTGTTGTTTAACACCTGAAGCCATTCCTTTAATGAGTGTCTTACTCCTAAACTTCATTTTGTGTGCCCTGTTCCTCAGGCTGGCCTGTGCTTGGTGATCTGGGCTGCCATGGCACTGCCCTCTTAGTGCTTGTTACAGATAGTGCATAACCATCCATCTCTTCCTCCCATGTTTTTGGTAAGAAGGTGGGAAGAAGTGAGACTTTGGGAGCTATTAGATGATTCTAGTTTTCATCTACTTAGTTGTGCTTGAGCTTATGCTGTTTGAATGGAATGTTCCTCTTCTCTCATGGACAGATGTTGCTCTTGGCAGCAAGCCTGGTGCTTATTAGCGCATGTAATTTCTTGTCATAATGCTAAACCATAAATGACTTTGTGAATATGTCTTCCTGTCTGTATGTATCTTTTTTTTTCTCCAAATGAATGCATACTAGTATCAAAGTACAGCATGGTGTTTTACATTTCTTCTGTCATGTAGTCTTTTTAAAATGATAGTACTTTAAGCACTTTTTATACTGGTAATGAACACTGACAGTATTATTTATATGCATTAGATAAAGTTCATATACCACTGTCCACTTCAAGTCATTCCATCTTTTTTTACAGAATCACACATCAGAAAAAAACTACTCCTGTACCTGAGAATAATAGCATTGCCATATTTTGGGGAAAACAATTACAGCAGTGAAAGGTCAGATGCAGAAATACATCTGCTATGTTGTGCTAAGGACGTGTAGTTGTCATAAAGTTCTAATTGTCTCCAAGGTGATATTGCACACTTACTACCTAAGTAGAAAGTTGGACTTGTGCTTTTTGAGATGAAAGAAAGTGATCCCTCAGTTTCTTCAATAGCCTTTAGTAATAATAAGAACACCTGCTTAAACCAGAAAGCAGCAGATGTACAGTATAAAACCTGGTTATTGAATTGTCATAACACTAGACCTCTGCTTAGATTGACAGTCCTGCTGTCTCATCTGAGACATATGAATGTGTTGTCACTGGGATTAATAAAAGAATAAACACACAAAAAGACTCATTTTAATGGCAGGGATAATCAGAGAGAAGAAACTGGTATTTTAAACTGTTGCCTCCAATAAAGAAGTCTGACAGTGTGGTCATGTGAATTAAAGATTTCATAAATTCAGAATCTAGGCACACACACAAAAAAAGCCTGCCCAACCTTGGAAATGTTGAAATATGAAGTTTTTGGCTCCCTGACTTTGCTAGAAGATGTCCTCTGTAAGGAACACGTACTGTGAGCTTGCGGAGTTTCTGTTAGGAATGTTTATAATGAATCTTGAACATCCTTAGTGAGAGAAATTCTGCAGTAATTACTTAGTGAATTGGAGTGGACTAAATGGAAAAGAAGTGATGCTACCTCCTGGCTATTATTTAGTGTAGGCCCTCTTGCAGTGATGAAGCCTCTGTGTTATGTTCTGGAGTCTTTTACCAAACTGAGAAAGTTGAGAAATGAAGCTGTTTGCAGCAGCAGCCTCTTAGTAATACTGTTAATAAATATATTTTTTTCTCATTCAGGGGAGAATGTCTTCTTCCAAAAAGCATCTGATTCACTTGTGTTCATGCAGTAGCCAAGCACTGGGGTTGTGTGTGGTGACAGGTCTGTTTCTGCACTGCTTTGCTTGGTTTGGGCAAGAAACTGAAATCCTACGTGTTCTACTGGGTTCACAGGGTCATTTCCCTCTGTTGGGAGGAGTGACTGTAACTGTGTGTTTCTGTAGCTGTTGTGTATGCAACTCACAGTTCATTGTTCACGAAGCCAAAGGGGGACTTCATATACTTTGGTATTCTAAAACATTTTATTCAAGCCTTGAAGGTCATTAAATTCAATCTTAATATAGTTTTTAATGTGTACACTGTGGAATTATTGGTGACTGGAAATTTGGACAACCTGTCAGGGCTGAGGTTATAGTTTTTTGAGGTGGGTTTCTCTGCCACTAGAAGGTGAGTAGTCGTTGATTAAGCTGCAAGAAAAAAATGTCATGAGGGTGTTTTCTGATAATGTAAAGGGCAAAGAAATCCTTTTGAAGAACTTGTATAATTTGTGGCTGTGGGGCTGTGACATCAAGTCAGAGTACAGGGCCAAGTTGCCATTGCAGCAGGACTGAAGGCTGTGAATCCCCACCTTTTAATGCTCCTGCTGTGGATTTGTTATGCTATTTCCAGGTAGTAAACATTCAGAAGCTGTACCCCCAAAATCTGCAGTGACTCAGAGTGACAGGACAAGGGGCAAAGGTCACAAATTGGAACACTGGAAGTTCCATCTGAACATGAGGAAAAACTTTCCTGTGAGAGTGACAGGGCACTGGAACAGGCTGCTCAGAGTGGTTGTGGAGTCTCCTTCTCTAGAGACTTTCAGAACCTGCCTGAATGTGTTCCTGTGTGACCTGCTCTAGGTGAATCTGTTTTGGCAGGGGAGTTGGACGAGATGACCTTTAGAGGTCCCAGCCCCTACTGTTCTGTGATCCTGTGATTTATAAACTAGTCAGCCTGTAGTGTACCTCTGCCAATATGTGTGCTTGGATTAATTTTTTTTAAATTTCATTTGTGCCTGGGAAGCACAATTCCACCCCCCCTTGCTTTTGACCACATGCAAAGGCTTAGGAATGCTTCTGCTACTCTCCTTTTCCATGTTGGAATATGATTGCTCAGGACTAAATAATTTGGGTTACTCTGAAGTTTTCATCTGTAGCAGATAATCTGCTAATGCCTTGTTTTGCAGATATTTTGTATTTCATTAAAAAAACCTCTCAACCCTGAGTAACACTTATAAATATATTCCTTCTAGCAAGCTGAACTGTTCTGTGAGTATGTCTCACGTGTCTTGCACAACTGAATTGTGCATGCAGCTTAAAAGCTTATATATAAAATTAACAAGCAGAATTGTTTCACCTCAGGGGTAATTATTTTTTCTGATAATAATTGCAGTGCAGGGCTAAACATATTATCATGCAATGTTTTAATCATGTACTGCAGCTTTTACCTAGGCACATGATAATCTCTAGCAATAGTGGAAATGCTGAGTAACTTGGGAAAGGTCAAGGAAACTTTTGTTTTTAATTTCTTTATTTAAAAATCTAAATGAAATGTAGGATCTTGGTCATGTAAACAACAACAAAATTCATTGTCTAGATAGGTTAACTTTCAGGCATCTTTATTTGTCTCTTATATGATTCAATTCGGTTATCTTCCTTTTTAATCAAATGTTCTGCTTTCCGGCTAAAGGGATGAGATCAAGGGATTGTACCAGAATAGAACTGTAATCTAGTGATAAGACGTTATCAGTTTTGTGAGGAGAACTGAAATTTTGGACCCACTTCATACTGTACCTGATTTCTTGTCTCTAATGCTTAATAATTTAGATTAAGATATTAATGGGTGGAACAAGTTATTTAATATAACAGTTAAAAAAAAAATCTTTCTTAATTACAAGGGTGAAGCTAAGGCTGAGGAGGATAATTGGTGGGTGTAATTGCCAGTTATTGTTACTGCCATCATGGTGTTCCAGGTGTTGTCACTTATCTGGTTTAAATAAACTAAAATTGTGTCAGGAGACCAAGCATTTAGTTCAGTTGTGTCTATCTTGTCTGTAAAAAAATCCATGTAAAAGCAAGTCCAATGGAGCTGATAAAAAAATTGGTCTCTGGACATCCATTAAGTCATCCGCTCATTGCCTTAGACAACCTGTATAAGTAATCACCAGTTAGCTTCCTGTGCCCGCTGCCGAAACTGGAGCAGATGAAATTTTGTGAACTAGGTTTTTTTCAATTTTAATGAAGTAGATTGTTGACAAAATCTAAGTCTTCATGTAGAGATGTTGTATATGAAGTTTCTAAAGAAGTAGGAAAATCTATCTTAGCAAACTTCTTGCTGGTATTTAGAGACTTTTCATGGCAGTTGATGTCTTATCTATAGGACCTAATTAAAAAACCAAAACCTACTATGATTTAATGGTATTTTTCCCTTCACAACAATGTGCCGACAAATTTGTCATTGTAAAATAAATATTACTTTTAGTTTGTTCTTGATAGGCAGTATTTGCCTAGTATATGGGAGGTGGGGAATGAGAGAAAGAACAGATACTTTGCTGCAATGTGATGCTTTCCTGCTGTGCTTAAAGTGGAATAAGATCAGACAGTGATTTGAATTATCAATGCAAATTATTTTCAAGAATTAAAGAGAAAATAAGCCTTGAAAATGTTTGGGCTTTCCTTTTTAAATTAATCCTGTCTTACTGCTAATGAAATGAAAAAAGTTTTGATTCCATCTCTTGGATAGCCTTGTTAAAGAAGGCGTGAAGAATTAAGTTTGTAGTAAATTCTTTTAATCTATTTATTGCTTAATGATTCTTTAAGCAGATGCTTATGATTAAACTCTTCCCTGAACCTGGGGAAAATCCTGATATGATTCTTAAATTTCTAATGTAGCTTTTACTGAATCTGTCATTCAGATTATCTCAACCCCACCTAGAAATCCTGGTCAAATTGTTTTGCTGTCTTTATCTGTAGTGATAAAATAGTGGTTGCCACAGTAATAAAGATAATTTCTTAATACTGTGAATGTGTGAAAAGGCAAGCAGTGAAATCGGACGTATCTTCAGTGACACTGAAAGGAATGGCTGTTCTGAATGCCACCCATGGAAATATGTATGACTGCAAAATACTCCATGCTCTTTTGTGGACATGTATATGAAAAAGGGACATGAGACATTCCTTCCTATGTGAAGGAAGTACAGACGTGTTACTGCTTGTTAGGAGGTAAGCCTGGGCTGACCCTGTTAGCCTTGGCACCTGTAGATGCAAGGAGGTAAAACAGATTCAGTGATTTAAGTTTGACTTAAATATTAACATAGGGCATGAAAATGTTGGAGATGTTTTGACCTTATCTTCCCAGCAACATTGTGTTGCTATTTTAGTTTGTGTGATTGGAAAGTGCACATGGTTGAAGAGGAGCAGTCTGTGTCCAGTATTAAATTTGGGAAATGGAAAGCGTTTCTACATGATGACTTCTGCCAGTGGATAATATGTGAGTTGTAAAGATGAAGCAGTTTGTTCTATATGAAGCTTTTAATGCTTCTCAGGACACCTACAAATTTGAGTTATTCTGTGTTAAATATTTTATTTTATTTTATTTTTTATTTTATTTTATTCTTTATTTTATTTTTAAATAGCCGTCTCCAATAGCAGTCTTGGTTTAGGTGGACATGGAGTGTTGGTTCTTAGGAGCTACCTAGTCGTTCAGTTTTGTCAGATGTTCCAGCACTGTTACCTAAAGTTAACACACAATTCTGTATTATTTGCTTACCTGTTGTGTAACATTGGAGTTGATGCTATGATTTTCTTCAACTCCATCAGATGAAAGTTTTGACCTGTTTCGCTGCTCAAACAAAACTGAGCAGTTTGTCTGCTCTTTTTGAAGGAATATTAGTAAAATAGTTAACAGCAGTCTCCTCTGCATTTAGATGACTTACAATTTATGAAGACTTGGCTGTATCCTCTCTCTGCTTTTCTAATGTGAAAGGACTCTGAGCTAAGCAAGGGTTATCTATTGGGCAGTTGGTGATTCATCTTGTAGAATACAGGAGGGGAGCTAAATGTACTTTTGTGAAACATTTTATGTGGTAGCAGAAGCACAGGGATGGAGTAATGTGGAATGCTGCTTATGTACAACTTAACTCCTGTCTAATGGGGGGGAGTCTGATATAAATGCTTGCTCTCCTTTGAATGGAGTCTCACCTGTCACCTGCCTGTCTTTATTCTTGAGATGAAATCCTGCATCTGTGGGCCATGGAGCTAGTACTGACAGGTCATTAAACTTCACACAAGCAGAACAAGGAAATGGCCTGCCTGCATGCAACTTCTGATGTAGAGAAGGTGAGTATCCTTGCAGGTGTTTCTTGAGTGGTGAGCAAAGAAGATGATGCTGAGTGGAAAGGAGGGGGGGAGGCTTTTACTGTGGTGCTAGGTAGGGAAGGGAAGAAACCAAAACTGAAAAGTGAAAACATTGAACTTGTGCTTCTTATTGAAATGAAGAGAAGATAGATGAGAGAGGCCTCAAAGCTCTTAAAGTCTACATGCTGAAGAAAACTTTAGTACTAAGAGAGAGAAGCAGAGGCATGCAAATAGGGGTGTTTCTATATATTCACTATGCTGTCTAAACTGGAGGAAAGTGAGAACTTGCAAAAGAATTTTAAACATATGCATCAATGCCTGTTTAATTGAAGGAGTAGATGGTAAATGAGATTTCTTCCTCCTCCAAATGTCAAATACACCAAACCAGTAGCGTGGTGCATTCCCCAGGTGATACTGGGCCATACTGATTCGTCATGCATTTGGTTTAGTTACTCTAAGAACTTCAGAAAGTTTGGAAATCCTTGCAGAAGGATTGACTAGAGGACTTTATTTTGTGTAAAGACTCTATTATGGGGAATGGACATATTTTAATGTTGAGAGATGTTCAAGTGATGCAGTAAAAACATTATTCTTTTCTTCCCATGATCAACACTTTTTTTCTTTTTTTATGTAACAGAGCAATTTTGGTATACCTGTCTTTCATGTGAACATATTTGAATGTCTTTAGATAACTTGCATTTTATGGACTCCTGTAACTGATTAATTTCTTTTGTTACAACCTCTTACTCCAGCACTGGTCATACTTCTTGTACTTCAATGATTGACTTAGTACATTTCCAAAACCATCATGTTTTAATATAGCTAGGAAAAAGTTAGTCCAAGTTATAACTTTATACTGGATCAGGGAAGAGTATTTCTGTGATAATTAGCTGGGCACAGTAGGTGGTCACTTGCCAAAATACTGTTCAGTGCATACTGTCCAGGAGTTAAATGTAGCCCTTTGAATTTTCAGCGGAGCCAAGTAACTTATAAGACATTCTTGGGATAAATAACACAGGATATAGAATTTCTGTAGGAAGATAGCAATTCTGATTTTCACCTGGAAGGCACAATGCTTGTTAAAGTACTGGAACAAAAAAAAAAAAAGCAGTGTGTATTTAGTTGGTTTTTTCCATGTATCCCTTGAGGCTTATATAATTCAGACAAAAGATGCTTGAATGACCAATGTGTAATCCATGCAAGCTGACAGTTTCAGGAAAATATTTGGTCACAATTTTGTAAAACAGTGATTCATGCTAGAAAATGATACACTGATTCATACATGTATATGTCATCTTTTGGCTTTAAAGTATATTTACGTATGTAGTCTAAAGGATGGTTACGAGGTTTCCTGGAGTTTTGCAGTTAAAATATCAAAGACCCCTTTAGAAATATTATCCTCCATGAGTATTGTAAAGAGCAAAAACAATAACTCCCCTTCCCATCCCTTCCTTATGTGGGATGTTATTGATGGTAGAAATTTGTCTGCATAAATTCCATTCGCAGTAAAGTATTAGTGCTTATTATAGCTGAATACAGAGGCATTTCAAAAGCTGAGGTAAAGGAGTTTGAATAATTTACCCTTAAAAGACATGCTTTTTTTCCTGTTTCTCGGAACTCCAGAAATCACATTGTAGATTTCTGAATGGAAAGGCATCACTTTCCCGTGGAGTGGTCATGCTTTCATTATATTTCCCTTTGCTTCCAGATTCAAAACTCTCGAACAGAGTGGCTTTTCACCATCAAACATAATGTGACCTCTGTCTCTTTTGGACTGTAATCCAAAAATAATTGAGATTCTTTTTTTCCTGTGCAGGAGGATGAGTATAGTCTGAAAGTCAAATAATTCTTCTCTAATTGAATTGCTAAAGTTGACTTTGAAGTAGATGTAGAGCAGAGCCCTCTTCCTGAGAGCACTGTATTGACTTTGTCCTGTCCCTTCCCTTCCCTCCCAGGTTAATATGCTTCTGTGTTATGTCTGCACAGAAAACCTGTAATGGGGTTTATAGTGGGTGGTAAAGCTTGCAGTCCTTTTGGGGGCAGGTAAACTGGTAACAGGTTAGTGGATAAACCCCTTGAGGTGCTGCGCTTGTTGGGATAAGTGTTGAGATGGTTACTTAAAATAGGTGTGATGGAGACGAAACAGTTCTCAAGAAAATCACATGGGAAAGGGATTTTTCTTCTGGTCAGGAAGTACCAAATAGGTGTCTTGCATGCAACTTGAGATAAATTCATGACTTTCCAAACTGCCTTATTTATTTAGAAACTTGCAATTTCATTGGCAAGTGGGGTGGTAACAGAAGCCTCTGACTCCAAGGCGGAACTGATGGGCCCTTCCTGGAATTCGGCAGTACCTTCTCCAGGGCTGACCTGTAGGCATATGCTATATTTCCTCATCCTGCCTGACAGCTGAGGCCACCTCCACAGGACTGTGGCACGGGATCTTTGACTTTTATTTGCACAACTATGTTTTGCTCACAGTTGCAAGTACTGCTCTGTGGATTTGCTGAAGAATTTCACACATGATTTGTCTCAGTGCCGCTGCTCCTGAGTGCCCTAGTGCCAGTGTGTATCTGTGTCCTAATGGAGCAAAAGTAGTTAGGGCAATTTTTAGTAAGACTTAGTAATTGTTATAAATGAGACCAAAATAGTCTTTAAATAAAAAAAAAAAAAAATTTATTAGCGATGGGGAATGAGCAAGCAGCGCTGGGTGCGCGGGGAGTCTGCACTCCATCAACACGCACACCAAAATGTCAAGCAGGCAGGCATTTATCACACTAAATCATGAATATCCAACAGCGTTAACTACATATTCATTATATGGGGTTGGATTATTATAATCAGGTCCAGGAACTCATTATCATGGGTCTCCTCCCTTTGGCACCTGCTCACTGCTGTCTGGTGGTCGTGGGCCGGGGTCTTCAGGAGGAAGGCCCCCAGTCTTCCGTGCAATGTACTTTTCACCTTTTGTCTCAAAATGATGAGTTGCGATGAAATCACAGGGTTGGTGTGACCTGGCTTCTCTGTGGGAGGCTCTCCTGTATTCCTCCCTGTCTGGGAGTTAGTTTCTCTTATCTACAAAGACCAAGACTACACCAGACAGGCTGCAGGATTGATGAGAACCTTGGTAACTCTCAAGGCTGTGTAAGACAGGCTACAGCTTACAATTATGCAAGGCAAAACACAGCTTATAACTATGTAAGACAAACTATGTAAAACAAAACACAACTTACAACTATGTAAGACAAAACACAGTTTACAAGGCTACTAAACTAGGATTTATGAGGATATTTACAACTCAGGCCTCAGCCAGGCCTGTATCCAGTGGGAGCAGGGATGATGTCCTGGAGGGCCGAGTCCCCAGCAGGGCAAAATACATTTGGTACCTTTCTATACCTGATCTGGTGCTTTTATTAAAGCAAAACAGCTTAAGTGATTGGTTTACCTGTTCCCCCCCCCCTTTTTTTTTCCACATAAATAAATACAATATTTAATAGTCCACTAAATGGAGGCTGTCAATTTCTAGAAAATAAACCTTGTCCAAACTGTGGAAGAATCAGATTTTTGATCCTTAATGAACTAGAGTTGCCATGTGTCTTTATTGTCTAAAAAGTGTTCTTTTTAGACAATAGCACAACCCCCCTATGCCAGTGCTATCTGGTGGGACATCAGTAACTGCTGCACTCCTGCAAATTATGACTGAGCTGAACTAAAAAAAAAAATAGAAAAGATGTATCTAAGTAAGTATTCAACAATTTCCTGTTGCTTTAAGTAGAAGATGATGAACGTTTCTTGGAGGAAGTAGGAGAGGAAGAGGACGCTCCTCACAGGATACTTGCTGTTCAAGATAGGAACCCAATTTAAAGACTTCATTTAGACATTCCAACATTTTATCTAAAAATGTTTTCATGTGATATGCAGGAAGGCCGTGCTTCCCTTTCTTTTCCTAATCAGAAGTCGTCTTTTTGTGAAATAGATGTAAGCATGGAGGATAATTTCTTCTGTCTGTGGTAGGTGTTAGTGAAGCAGGATTTTGTGCTGTGCCTTCTGCCCAGAAACTGCTGGAACTGCTGCAGCTGCTTTGACTGCCTCTGGTGTCTAGCTGGACTGGCCCTGCGTTTGGGTTCCTCTGTGGCTGGCCAACTCTCTTAGCATGGCATGTTCATAATACTTGAGCTTAACATGACTGCTCCCAGCTCTCTCAGGGAAAGCAGGTTATTTTTCTGCATTAGCTGTTCCCTTCAAGGGATTAACTGTGTCTTCCTCTATAGAGCAATCCCTGCCTGCTTTGCCTCTGCTGCTAGTCTTGTTACTACTGTTTTCCTGTGGGATTTTTAATGAATAGCTAAGAAAAGACATCTTTGTGCTCCTACTGTCAAATGGCATAGCTTCTTCTGTGGTGTGGTTTGTAGTGTTAACCAAGTGAATTGATGAGGAACTGTAGCAGCATCAGCAAGTACTTGCAGAAGGTGGATCCGTGCTCTGAGGATATGTGGCTGGTGAGGAGATGAATTCTAATTTGATACATATGCCGGGGTCTGAGATGCTCTTACCTTAAGTTTGGATGTGCATTTCTTTGCTCGGGCTTAAATTGTACCAGATGTACCTTGGTTATTTGGCGTTTTAGAGCTCAGCTCTGCAACAGTGGCTGGTCTGCCTCTGGCAGCTGCTGAAGTAGGGTATTTTTTCATCAGCATTTTCAGGTAGATGATAAATGGCATAAGGTTTAAAATTAAATTGAGAGCTTGTAATGCTGACTGCAGTTAATATGATTGTGCTGGTAACTGAGGTAATAATCTTGTTTAAAAACATGAAAGCTGAGAAAACTGTAGGCATCTTAAGTATATAACATCCAAAGACATAGGAGAATAGTTGCCACTTGCTGTTCAAGGATGTGCTTGTGTAGCTGTACTATATGCTTCTAACTGTTGGCATTAAGTGATTGTGTTAATTTCTGTGTGGCTTCCTGGAGTATCTCTGCCTGGGTCTCTTGTCCGTCTACTGGGTTAACAGGAAAACAGCTCTTGGCTTTACAGTTACACATGTGAGCAGAAGTACCTCTAAAAAGTTCTTGCTTACTCTTCAGCATCTTTAGAAGTCACAGTACAAATTCTTGTGCCTGTAGCCCTTCTAAAAATCTTTAACATTTTGGAGAAGGCAAATCCCATAATACTGTCATCCTCAAGTTGATTTCTGTAGGCTTCTTAAAGGAAACCTCCCAGCAGAACTTCAGGTAGATGGTGATGATAAAAAAAAAAAGGCAGCATAGCAGCAAATTCTACAGAGCATCTTGAAAAATGTGGGTTTATCTTCCAGCTACATTGGAAGCCTTTTCTCTTTTTATATTATATCCTGTTCTCAGGGATTGCTAGTTAATAATTCACATGTACTACAGTTACCAATTAAAGAAAAATTGAATTTGAAATGGCAGTAGGTTCAATTAAATGTATTTGGGAATCAGTTATTTCTTCTATTGCTCAGGAAGGCAGTTTAATTATTTAAAAAGTCCTTTCTTTATACATTTTTCTTTTACATGAGCAAAAATTACCAATGGCTAATTACCATTTCTGAGGAATTAACATTTTTGGGCTCTAAAACTTAAGACTTGAATTTTGGTTTTGAGATTAAATAAATGGTACCTATCTGGTTTGAGCGCATAAATGAAGCTGATGACAGTGCTTACAAAAATTCAGTCATCCTCATAAATCAAATCTTCAGGTTGAATGTGTGATGTAGAGCAGATATTAGATTGTGTATACAGCAAAATTAAGTAATTAGATATAAATGGAGAGAATTGAAATTCTTGCTCAATCACAAAAGAATGATAAGTGAATCTGTTCCTTGATTTCCTACCCCTCTCCACCCCCCAGCAAGCACTCCTTACCTCTTATGCACAAGAAAGTCCTTCATTACATGGTATGCATATTACTGAAATGAGTTGGGTGTACTTTTTTTCTATTGATTTCTGTTCTATGATTGTCTGCATTGGTATGCCATATTAGACATGTTATGGCTGTTTGCTTCTTGACCATAGGAAAAAAAGATACTCATTTCTACATGGAAACTTTCATCTTCTCTCCAAAACAGAAAATTATCCATCTCGTTACTTGCATTCCTATTTCTGATAGACTTCTCATAGGGCAATTGCTTCTTTATCCAGAAAACCTATACTAAGCAGGGAGTGAACAGTATTAAAAATGTTCTGTTTGCTTTTAAAAGGAAGTGAACTTTTCACCTATGGCTATATAACACAACCATAAAGCGGTCTGTGTTAAAACAGCACAAGGAGAGATCTTAGATCAAACTCTATTGATTCTTAGTAGGCTATAAGAAAGTTGTGATGATTATTGTTAGCTTTTTCTCTCAAGTCTGGCTTTCCTACTGGTAGGGACCTTTGACTTCTTTCATGAACACAGCTTGATGCCAGCTTCCTTGCAGGGTACCTTTTATAGAGAGAGTGATCCTCTGAAGGGTTGGTGGTTGTATGAGCAGTGCACACAGTTTAGCCGTCCAACAACAGGAGTCTGCTCATTAACCATGGCTTCCTTTATATTTTAAACAATCTTTGATGCTTCCATTAGAACGTTTTCTAACTGATTCCATAGACTGGCGCAAGTAGCTTAATGGCTTGAATATATCTCTCTGTGTCTGCCATATGCCCCTTTGCTGTGGCTGGACTATTCTAGTTTGCAGTTGGCCTTTTGAGTGCCATTACTGCATGTATGGCTGTCTAAATGTCCAGTAAAATTTTAGCTGTACTGTAAGTAGCCTTTCCATCCCACTCCCTTCCTCTGAATTTATGAATGGTGTTATTCTGAGTCAAGGTTACTTTGCATTCTTGAGCAAATAGCTCTGGAGAAGTCCCACAGTGCAAGTTCAGAGATTTGCTTTCAATATTTAGTCATGTATAATAAATAACCTTGCTTCTGAGGACCCAGAGTTTACGGACACTAGTTTTGTAAAGTCTACCTGGGGAACACTTTTCTTTTTTATATATTTAGTGTCTTGATTAATTTGCTAGGGCTTTATTTTATCTTAAATAAAATCATAGAAATCTGCTAGTCCTAATCCTCCTGGTAAACAATAATAGTTTCAGGAGACTGAGAAAATTTACAGATGTAACTTTGAATATTTGAGTTTTGCTGCATTGGTGGAAAGGAACACCAAATAAATTATTAAAGTAATACTTACATTTACATTATTGACAATTTTTTTTTTTTAATTTAAAAAACAAATTGTCCCTCTGTGTTGCAGGGTTGAAGGGTAGTTGCAAGAGGCATCAGGATAGAACGTCAGAGATTTTGATAAAAAAAACATGAAACTGCCTTAAAATACTGGCAGAGGACTTGTGCTTAAAATCAGCTTTACTTTCCAAATGTCATGAGAAAGCAAGTTCATTTTTGACATTGTGATACCTGCATTTTGATGCAGTTTTTTATGTAATTAAATTGTTTTGATACAGGATTTTTTTTTTTTTTTAAGCAAGACTTACACTTTCTCACGTCATTGCAGGAATACTGGAATACTGCCTGCATCGGGCATTTAACTGTAACTCCAAATGTGAAAATGAGATTGTATCTGTTGGTGTCCCTGAAAATGAGCTAAATGTCATTCCTCTCTGAACACACTTAAGAAAAGCAATCTTCTCTACATAAGACTCTTTACAGTCCTCTGTTGAAAGTATTTCTTCAGCCCAGCTACCTAATAAATCACCTCTGTGTGCTAGATTAAGAGTGAAGTCAATAGTTTCATCTTGATATGCTTTGCATCCTTTGGACAGCTGCAGAATGATACCTGTATGTTCATATCTCCATGGTAGCTGTCAAATTGCATTCTTGATTAAAAGCAAATATCATTCTGGTCATGTAGTGTTGATTTGAGTTTTCTCAGCATAAGTTTGTTACGATTTTGCTGCAGTTTGTTAACACGTTAGAGAACAGAAACTGCTCTTTTATTGTGACTGGAGCTCAAGAAGCCCAGGCAGCTGCATCTGATAAACTTGCATCATTTGTGTGACATTTTAATAGTAAATTCAAGGGAGAGTGTAGATTCTGCTACCTAAAGATGCAGACAAGCTAGTTGTCTTGTCTGGTATGTTAATGAGGTTACCTATGTGTTTTATGGTGCTCACAAGCTGAACTTCAGAATCCTAGACTCATAGAACGGTTTGGGTGGGAGGGGACCTTAAAGATCATTTAGTTCCAACCTCCCTGCCATGGGCAGGGACATCTTCAACAACACCAGATTGCTCAAAGCCACACCCAGCCTGGTCTTGAACACTTCCAGGGATGGGACATCTACAACTTCTCTGAGTGACCTGATACTTTTTGTCCTGGCTGTAAACACGCTGTGCTTTCTCCATGTGTTGGGCCTCACATTCTGTCTTGGGTAACCTTGGTAACTAATATTGTAGGTTTTTTTGAGAAGGTAGTTGTGTCTTCAAATAACTCAAATTAGCTGTCATTAAATACCATTGTTGATGGTTGTTGATGATTCAATGTGGGCTCACTGGTGACAAAAATTTATTTTTCTCATCACTTGTATTCTGCATCTCAGTGCTGTAAAATAAACAGCTTACCTAAGGGTATGCAGTGGTCACAAGGTAATACAAATAACATTCCTTATTACCCTGAAGCAGCCTGTTTACAAATATTTGATATTTCAGTAAATAGTATATAACTAAAGAGTTTAAAAAGCCTTTAGTTGGAAGTCCATGGTATGTTTTAGTGCTTTCTTTGATCAAACTAGGAACTATTTCCTACTGACATGGTATCCTTTGCTTTCTTTATTCCCCTTTCTTTCCCCATGCCATCTTTAAAAAAAGGGGGGGGGGGGGGGAACAAAACAGAGAAGTTGAGGTTATTGCAGGTACCATTTGGTTGACAGGAGCCTGCTGTGAGAGTTAAGTAATTTAACAAGTTACTACAGTTATTTTAAAAGCCAACTTGGTAAGAATAATCAGCATTTACTAGGAAGGTGTACTTTCAGTTTCTGACATGAGGCAAATGTTGATGTTATTAGTGGTTATTTCAGACTTATCATAAACGTCAGAAGAACTACTTAAAATTCTAAAACTATCACTGTAAACCAGTCAGAAATGGGGGAGCCTGCCTGTGAAGTTGCTTCTCCATGAATGTCTCCTCTCAGCTAAGTTTCAAAACAAAACATCCATTATGATGTGGTTTCCTGGTCACCTGTAAACACTCCAGGATTTATTTGAATGCAGACCAAGTCTTTGCCCTGAGCCTTGTTTCCCTAGGGATGGGGGTCTGTGACAGCTCTGAGGACATAGAGGGATCTGCAGACACTCCCGGGAGCCCTGCGAAGGTGGGGAGTGGTTGGGGAGTGGGGCATGAGACTTAACTCCAGATGTGCTGCCTTGCACACTGGACAAATTGCCCTTGGGGAAATGGTTCACAGGAACTTCAAAAATTTCTCTGCTTGAGGGGCCATTTACAGACCAGTCACTGTACAGTTTGGAAAACAGGACAAGCAGTTTTAGAATCAGCCTTGGGTGGAATCTTTGAGAGCTGCCTTTCCCAGCCTGTAGTTGAGTGATGGTGGAGATTGTGGGAGTTAAGAGGCTGGGCTGCACGACCTGAGAGGTAACTTACAATCTGGTGGGTATTTTTTAATCCGTCATTTTCTGTTCTGCTGCTGCTCCCACTGCTGTGCTGTGTTCATGACACATCAGCTGTGCTGCCTTCACGTTTCCTTGACACAGTCAGGAAGCACGGGGTTTTGTATAATCAACAGGAAGAACTGGGGCAAAGAAGTAATCCATGAAGAAAGATTTTTGGTCATCCCCCTGTCTCACTTTCAGCGTCTAAAGGTAGGACAGGAAGAAAT
The DNA here is from genome assembly GCA_025345505.1 of Todiramphus chloris collaris. Classification (NCBI taxonomy): domain Eukaryota; kingdom Metazoa; phylum Chordata; class Aves; order Coraciiformes; family Alcedinidae; genus Todiramphus; species Todiramphus chloris. The sequence goes on from JANVCC010010406.1 coordinate 7,242,385, forward strand.
GGCATTTCCTAATAGACTTCATAATAGCTAAAGTAGGACAGTACTTGCAATACACAAGAACACCTGATATCCCTGCCTGTAATACCTGATCACCATTAAAAAACCAGAAATAAATTCCTTTTAAGTAATACGGCCATCCTAGGTAATGAATTATATGAATACAGGTATTTGTGTGCAACATTAAACCCGTTTATTTTGAAGCCTAACAGTAAACGTTATTCTTTGGAAACTGGGGGATGAAAATGGACTTTGTCCAAGACATAATTATAATTATGTTGTATACAGACTTGAGAAAGCTGAAGCATTGTAAATACATGTAAGGAAGTCCTAATTACGTTCTTCATGGTTGTCACTTAATGTTGCATGTAATTGCAGTCCTGATTTTTAGTTGATGATGAAAATATTTGAAAATCAACCAACAGTTTGTGTAAGTGATCAGAACACAGGAAAAGCAGTGCACTTTATGCAAAACTGGATGTGCCCATATGCATGTAAAGTGTGCTCTGCTACTGATGGGTTTTGGTGAGTGCATGTAGGTTGCCACGTGCAGGGGCTCACCTGCAAAGCTGTGTGTGTTTCTAGGATGAAACTACACAAATTTACTTAACAGCACTCATTGTGGTATGTGTTTTGTCACGACTTGAGTGTTGTCACTCAGACTGACCCTCCTGTTACTTGCTACCTGTTCAGCTGGATTCCCGTGCTGCCTTCTAGGAGAGGTACCACCAGGGTGAATATTTCTGCTTTTACTGAACAGCAGGGACTCCAGTTCCTTCCCTGTTTGCTGCCTAAGTCTTCAGCCTGGTCTGCAGAAAGCATAGTAATGGTTTAAAATGAGATTTTTTTTTTCTCCCACAAGATTGTCTTAAAGCTATTTCCTTAGTAGCACATATAGTCTGTGGGGTTTTCATCGCAGATGCTAGAAAAGACAGGCTCTGTACTGCTGCTTGGTGTGACTGCTCTCTGGGGAATGAGAGGGGAGTTGCATGGAGGTGTTTTTGGTTGTTTTTTAAAGTAACTGTCCGCTGTCTAAACAAAGTTCCATGTCATCCCTTCCTGTTGCATTATGTGGCTTGTGACTTGTGACCCCATGCTCGGGAAAGGTCTGTTGTGACTGAAGCCTGTCATGTGCCTTGTCACTATAATCTCTGGGAAGAGGGAGGGCTGCAGTGACTGCATCTCCCGTGCACACGCATCCATGTTCCTTGGGTGGCTTTGGGGCTCTAGCTGTGTTCTGGATTGCAGAGCCCTGGGTCAATGTATCAAGATCCTGCGTGCAGCGATTCTGTGGTTTTGTTCCCTCTTTTCTTTCTTTGGGTAATGAGTGATTGAGATGATTGATACCTGGCAAACAGCTTCTAATGCGATTCCTTTCAGTAGTGAGAAGTAGAAGAGTATCTTCTGTCATTTGCTGCTCCTGCTGTCATTTTTGGCTTTAACTGTTGAAAAAGGTCTTAATTTGCCAGAGTTCAGTGGCTGCTGCTTTGCAGTTAAGCCCTGTGTGGGCCCAGGTTTTGGCTGTCTTTTGATCAAGAAAGTTCCTTCTTCCATGAGCCAATGCTTTGATTTCAAGATGCAGTTGTGTAAGTCAACAGAGTTTGTCTCTGGAAAGTTGCTTTAGTACTTCATCTCCTTGTTCCTTCTTAGGAAGTTTCATTACTTCAGATCCAATATCTTCATGGAGAAAACTAATTTTACGAACTGTAAGCTTTTATCTAAGGAAAAGAAGGGATTTATTTATTTTGAGTAAAGAAGTAGTGACTTGTTTTATAAGTGACCAGTGAAGTCTGTTCCTCTCCTTCGCATGTGTGTTGGTGTCTAGATGATAAAATGGAAATCTTGGATCATATGTGTTTGGATTGATAATGTGGTCAGAAATAGAAATTAGGTACAAAAAGGAAAAGACAACTTCATAATAATTTGTCTGTTCTGAAGCTATTTCTTGGTAAATTTTAGTAGTGGCTTCATACTACCCAGTGTCACCAGTCCTGTCAGTGTTGCTGTTGCAGTTTTATCTGTCAGTGTATGGATTGTTTTTGTAAGCAAACCAAGATCATTTCTATGGTATTTTTGACTTTTTTCTTTCCAATGGTGTTTCCCCCCCACCTCCCCTCAGTTTATGCACATATGACAAAACATTTTAATACCAGAACTACAGGACTATTTGTGTAAAGATACAGCATGAAAAGTAATTTTTTGTTGTTCTTATTCTTCTGATTTCCAGACTTCTCCAACTCCCCCCACCCTGACAAAAAAAAAACTAAACCCAAACAAAAAAAACCCAAAAAGCAAAAAAAATCACAACCCCACAAATAAACAAAAAACCAAACAACAACAACAACAAAAAACCCAACCAAAAACCCACAAAAACTTCCTGTCTAGATAAGTGGTCATCCAGTGATGTTTTTGTATTTCTTCTTTTAGATAAACTATTTTATCTGGAACATATTCGTTAATTTTTAATCTCTAGCTTTCTCTGCCATCATGCCTTCTAGATACTGTGATTAAATCTTGAGTAGAAATAATAAATCATACATAGATTGCCCCAAAAGTGGTAAACGAAAGAAGGGTAGCTTTGTAAGGTTCTCCTCCATATTTTGGCTCAGAGTCAGAGTTTAAATCTTTCAAAATAAATATTTAAAAATTCAGTTTACATGATATAAATTCCTATTTCCCATTCAGGAAACTGAGTTCATAACATATTATCAGTGAAGCAGTAGATCTACTTACGAGTTAACTGTTTAAAAAAAGCTACACATTTGTTAGCTTTAGGCACTTCCACTGTATTTATGCTTAGCTGTCATTTTAAGAACATTAAAGAATGCCAATATCAAGAGCCACCAAACAGTTCAGTCTTCCTTTCCTGTCATTATTAGCTAGTTCTGATTTGTTTGAGAAGAGGTCCCTATTAATTTGGTCCGTGCGCTGGGTAATGCTTGTCAGCTGAATAAACATGAAAAGGAAAATATATTTTATCTCCTAGTGGCTTTTCTTGGAATTTGAGACGGGATGCTGCACTACTCATTCCAGGGCAAAATAGGTCATCTCTCTTAAGTATCCTTTTCTTTCCCAGAACTCCCATATTGCTCATAAATCATGTACCTGAAAATTGAATTAAGCACTGGATTTTCTGTTAGGTGTGGAATCTTAAGTCTGCAAAACCAAAATAAGTTCTACCTTCTGAATTTGTCTTGTAATCGGGTACCACTGTTCCACTTGATGAAAAGTTAAAATACTTCAAAGTGGTAAATTCCTGTGGCTTTTTAAATCTTATCTCACTCACAGAAGTAAGTAAACCAAGAGATCAAAGAGAACTGTTGTACATTGATCTTTCTTTCTGAGGCTCTGCTTTTGTAAATCCATAATGTTATGGAATGAAAATGCAAAGCAAAATGTATCCTCTAGATGCACATTAGTTTCAATTGTGCTAGTAACAGTGATTTGAAAACTGCTTTCTCTCTGTGATTTATTGTCTTATGTGATATGCAAAGGTGTGATTATTTTCTTTCATTTTTTTTTTTCTTCTGATTTATCCATGCTTGCTCTATGCATTTGAGGTGTATACATATATATAATAGAAAGCTTCCCAGGGCCCCCCCTTGTTAAAAGAACTAAACTCACATTTTGAATGATGGTCAAAGAGTGCCAGCTCTTTGTAGCGTGAAAGAAAAGCAGTTTTGAGGGATGGAGTATCACTTTGTGTGTGCAAGTTCTAGTCAGATCTTTTTTCACTCTCTTTTGTCTGAAGTATTGTAGTCTCCTTTCTTGTAAGGAACTTTTTTTTTTCTTTTTTCTTTTGATTCTCTGCACCTGTGCAGATGCTTGCCCTGCCCAATGCGGCTACACGTTTCAGTATTCAGGCTTTGAACACACAAGCCTACAGAAGTAGGAATCACCATTATAAATCATAAACCACCTTTGTAACCCCAGCAGTGCTGTCTAACCCAGTAATTCTCGGCCAAAGCTCAGACATTTTCAGTGGACCTGTCATTCAAGAAGGTTTGCATAAGGTTCTGGCATACGATTCCTATGTATTTCCTTGTGTAACTTTTTGAATTAGAAGTCAAGACTGAAATGGAAAAACACAGGAAGAACTTTCCCCATTCTGCCAGTGGAGATCCTAATAAATTAGTCATGGTGTTTTAAGATCTGTCACGGTTTAGAGTCAGGGCGTCCCCTTAGACCTATAACAGACTCTCTCTGTTTACCCACCTCACTCCCCAGACGGAAAGAGAAAGGGAATAAGGGAGAGAGACTTAGCGATTAGAAACGGAAACTAGAACAGATGCCAGCCATTGGAGAAGTGAGGAAGAAGCTGGAAGAAATCAGACCCTTGTGATCCCTTAGCTTTATACTAAATACGATGTATATGGGCTGGAATCCCTTGTTGGTCAGTTTAGAGTCACCCGTCCTGTCCACTCCTCCCTGCAGGTGCAGCCTTTCACTTTCTGCACCCTGCACTGTGGCACAGGAGACCCAGCAGTGGCCTTGGTCTGCACACCAATCCTGGGTACTAACTCTAAACATGGGGTGTTACCGCTGATAGTAGCAGACACTGCCTGTGAGAACAGGCTGCTAACTTCAGACAGTGCAGTTAGTGAGAAGAACTGAGCTGAAAAGTAAAATCACTGAAGAGAATTGTTCTGTTCTATCTCAAACCAGGGCAATACTTTAAAGGTATGGGAAAGGAGCCTTACTGAATTTTAAGCATCTTCTTTTCACATTCCCAAGTGTACCAAACTGTCTCACTTTGTCTTAAGTATTACCTTTCTCATACTGTGACCTCTGGCTTTCCCTGACACAATCTCATTAAGACTCTTGGCGAGATCTCTGATGCTCAGGTATGACCTGGCAGCAATACAGGTGACTCCCTTCTGTTAGCACCATATGCCTTTTGTCTAGGAGGGTTGTGGACAGTTCTCAGAAAGATCCAGACTGTTAACATAGTCCAGAGCCTGGGGATGTGAATGTACTGCTCTTCATCTGGATTTTTGACAGGCAGCTTACAGTGAAGCTTTCTCCTGAAGCTAAATGTTGGCTTGAAATGAGAAGAGGAAGTGAGTGGGTAGGTTGAACATTTTATCCTTTCTTTCATTCCTTCAAGTGTTTGTATCTTCAGGGGCGCAGCTGTCCAGTCAATGTATTATCTGGGCTTAGTTTTCCTGCTCTGCTCTCAGACAAGTAGAAGGCAGGAAGCAGTCTGCCCTTCTTCAATAATCTCAGTTGTGGTAGACTGTTAAGTGACTTGGTGAACATGTACAGGCTGAGCAACTAGTAAGATCTGACATTTTTCATTACTCTTTCTTGTCTGGAGAAGCTGAAGCGCTTTCCTTCTCTGTGGTCAGATAGCTTTGCAAGACAAAACCAAGGAAGAGCATGATGCTGTTTGATCAGTCATCTTCTAGATTTATCAGGTAGACAACTGAGACACTCGGGACCCTCAAGCTCATGATTCTGCAAGGGTTGCAGTGCTGAGTTTAATGCAGACATTCTGATGATCAGACACTTCGAAGTTTTCTGTCAGCACTTCATCTCAAGAGGTGATTGTTCTTCTGACTGGATTGTCTTCTGACTTACATGACTGTTCTCTCAGTAGTGATGTTAATTCTACCTACTGCTGTTGTGAAGGTGGACCTTGTCCATCTGCTGCCTGGATGGGACTGCAGACCATTGCGGTTCATGTTGAACATCTCAGAATATCTTTCAGCAGTCTGTTCCTGAATACTTCTCTAACTTTAACTAAATGAACAGAATGGAAAAAGAATAAATCTAAAATCAGAATTTAATTCTGTGCTTTATTATAAAAATAAGTGGTTTACAGGTTGTGTCAGGAGCTGCATATCCTGATGTCATTATTCTGGAGATAAAACGCCTGACAGTGCTAGTTGTCTTATGAGAACAGCAAAGAGTAGAATATCTGCTGTATAAACTAGATAGTAGTGAAGACTCAAATGGTGAAGTGAAAGCTGAAAATACATATATTAAACATTGAGGTTTGCATTGCTTTGCTTCTGGTTCCTCTTTGCCTAACACTGGCCTCAAGCTGCTTCCTTTCTTGTACTTAGACCACTTCCAGTAAATTAATTTCTGTAGTCACAGGAAACGGCAACCTCCATGGAAGCACTGCAGGTACTTGTGAAGACATGTGCCAAAGAATGTGGATGCAGTAGAGGACCCTGCAGAAGCTGGGCTGCCAGAAAATGGAGATAAATGGGCTTAAGTCAAGCAGGCCGGCAGGGATGGAATTGCCTTTTCCCTCCCCTCATGGCTTCCTCCAGGCATCTATGCAGTTTCTTCCCTCCCTGACGTTTTGAGAAAGGTGTGAGCATGGGAATTGTGAACCAAGAGCCTGAACTAAGGTGTTAGGAACTTCTAAAAGCTGCTCTTTTTATGAAATGCTGTTACAGAGAAAATACTTGCATTAGTTTTGGCTTGCTGTTGAGTCAGGATTTCTTGACAGTGCCGTATTTCTTAATGAGGCTATAATGTGTCTTTGCAACTACAGCATGGTAGTAGCCTGGAAAAGATTTATGTTCTTTCATGTTCTTTAGCAGTCACTCCTGGAGAGCCCGTTGTTTTATGTTACTTTTGCGTGACCTGGTATGCTGGTGATGTGGGATGCAAAGCTGTAGGAAAGGTAGTTTAATTGACAGCCTTTGCATGGGGCATAAACAAATGTGGTGCAGCACTCTGGGTCTTGCCACATGCATACAACTCTCTACACCTTTGCACCTGCAAAAATAGATGCAGCAGGGGTATTACTGAGGAGAGTGTATCTTTAGGAATCTGTTCTGCCTGCCTAAATATAAACAGCAGTTTAGTGTGGTTACATCTCCAGTATAGGGATAGTGAAGGGGTAGATAGGCTAATTGTGTGAGCTCCTATATGATTTTGTAAAATGAGAGCATGCAAACAAATTGCATTTCCTTTGTTGGAAAACCTTGCCAAGGCTGCTTATTTTATTGCCTTTGAACACCGTAATGTATGCTTGTTACAGGACAGAATTACAGGTCCTGTACTCTATGGATGGGCAGGACCTCTAAGCACTTTGGAGGCAGTAGTCTTATAGAGTAGATCCCTAACTGAAATCTGGATTCCTTGGTTTATAGGACAGTTGGGTTTTATAAAACAGGACTTGGAATTGTTTGGGATTGGTTCTTTCATGGGGAGAAATGTGCTGCAGAAACTTTATGCGGAGTTACTCCCCGATGAGCAATTTCAGTAGGGTATGCTGCAGATCAGTTAGATGCTGGTAGTCTTCAGAAAAAACAAATATTAAAGCTAAACTCTGCCAGGTCCTTTATTCTATTGAAATTACATACTTGAACATAACATACAGAATATTGTCTTTCTTTTACAAAGGAGTCTTATCTTGGAAACCACTAACTACTGTGTGTAAGTAAGGAAACATTTAAATCTAAGCCAAGGGAAACTTAATGAATTCCTGAAGTACAAAGAATTATGGAGTAGCTTTGAGATGTAAAGCTGTTTGCTCTTCTGTCCGTATGCTTACAGTCATTTTCTGAAGGTGCTATGCAAACAAAGATGAGGTCAACAAGTAATCAATTTGTGTACACCACTTGCTTTTCTTTTCTTTTCCTCAACAACTCTAAAGGAAACAAGCAATTCTGAAGAACCATTACAGCTAATGATTTTCTCTGTTGAAGGAGAGGACCCTTTTGGCTTTTTTTACTCTTTTGAAATCATACTCGTAAAACATCCAGTACTGCTGAGATCCTTCTGGGAAAGTATGTTCTTGATCATGGAGTGTTGAAGGAAAAGCCTTTAGAACTGTGTATTAGGAATGAGGTTGTCATGGTTTAGGGTCAGGGCGGCCCCTCAGACCTATAACAGATGCTCTCTGTTAACACCCCTCCCTCCACAAAGGGGAAGAGAAAGGGAATAAGGGAGAGACTGGGCGATTAGAAAAGGAAACTAGGACAGAGTCCTCCTTGGGTGCTCCGAGGAATGAACTGAAAGAGGACCTGAGCCAAGCCAAGCAAAACTGGCAAAGCAGTCCAAGAGGGGAGAAGAGCCTGGAGACCCTTTGGATGCCTCAGCTCTAAGCCGAATATGACATGTATGAGATGGAATCCCTCGTTGGTGAGTTTAGGGTCCCCTGTCCTGTCTGCTCCTCCCTGCAGGTGCAGCCTTTCACTTTCTGCACCCTGCACTGTGGCACACAAGATCCAGCAGTGGCCTTGGTCTGCACACCAATACTGGGCACTAACTCTAAGCATGGGGTGTTATCCCTGCTGGAAGCAGACACTGTCTGTGAGAACAGGCTGCTAACTTCAGACAGTGCAGTTAGTGAGAAGAACTGAGCTGAAAAGTAAAATTACTGAACAGAATTAGTTCTGTTCTCACTCAAACCAGAACAGAGGTTTCTGAAAAATTGAGTGATTTATAGAGAAAAATTATCAGATAAGTTTTAGAAAAAAATGCTGAAAAAACTTTCTTGGTGTGTTTTGTAGGTTGTGTGGTATTTGAATAAATATTGGCCCAAGAGCCAAAGGATAAAACTAGAACTTTAATTTCCTTGTTACTAGCCTTGTCTTTTTTACTTTAAGATGAAATGAGCTTAAATACTCCCTTAATCCAAGTGAAGGGTGGGTTTCTGGAGGGATACACTGACTTCATTGCTGCAGAGTTTTTCTTGGAGGTTAAAGCTGGGCTTTGGCTTAAGATGTTTCAGTGTTTTTTCTGAAGACGTTTTATTTATTAACTTTACATTCAGTATTAAAAATGTCCAGTGAATAGAGTAGTTGAACATCACTAAAAATTTAGGTTAGCTCCTGCAGTGGTATGTAGTCACACAAGTCATAAATTTGAAAGCTTTTAGCACTGCGTTAGTATGGCTTAGCAAGATTATATTAGTTGCAATATAGGCTTTGGTTTCCTGGATTACAGAATATTCTGCTATATAAGAATAAAAGAAATCAACTGAAATTAAGTGAAATTGTACTGTAGGAAGTACAGATATATCCAGACAAGATGCTGTTCATATATATGGATGAAACCAATGAAGTGTCCCTGATTTCATGTTAGATACTGGGAGCTGCTGCTCTGTATACTTGAGAAAGACAGAAAAATTTGATTCTGTGGCTTAAAAAAAATTGTCTTGGGCCTTTTTCGTATGTATGACAGATGGTTGATGCTAGCATGTCAACTGTTTGTCTGGAAACCAACCGTTTTCCATTTAACTTTGACTCTGAATCTCATTGGGGCTTTTTTTCCACACTTTTCATCCCTTACACTGGTTTAGAGTACTTTTGAATAAAATGTCCAGTTTCCAATCTGTGCTTAGTGTTATGTCTTTTAGAGACTTCGGTTTTCTATAAACTGACAAATTTCTAAATCACAGTGTCACAGTTTAGGGTCAGGGCGGCCCCTTAGACCTATAACAGATACTCTCTGTTAACCCCCTCGCTCCTCAAAGGGGAAGAGAAGGGAAATTGGGGAGAGACTCAGCGATTAGAAAAGGAAACTCGAACAGCTTTAATGAAAATGAAAATAATAATTATAAAAATGGGATATATACAAATATATACAAGAGCAGTATTGAACCCAACTCTCCCTCAATGGTAATTACATCACTGTCACCACTGATGCTGTGGAGCAGGCACTGGGAGAGTCCCAGACTGGGCCCCACAGCAGACGGGAGCTGTGTTCAGGAGCTGGATTCTGGTATTGGGTTCAGGAACACTCAGACCGGATTGAAGGCAGAATGGTCAGAATCCTCCTTGGAAGAAACTGGAAGAGGACCTAAGCCAAGCTGAGCAAAGCTGGTAAAGTGGGCCAAGAGAGAAAAAAAGAGGGAGCCAAGACCCTCTGGATGCCTCAGCCTTATACCAAATATGATGCATATGGGATGGAATCCCTTGTTGGTCAGTTTGGGGTCACCTGTCCTGTGTGCCCCTCCCTGCAGGTGCAGCCTTTCACTTTCTGCACCCCCCAGTGTGGCACACAAGATCCAGCAGTGGCCTTGGTCTGCACACCAGTCCTGGGTACTAACTCTAAACATGGGGTGTTACCACTGCTAGAAGCAAATACTGTCTGTGAGAACAGGCTGCTGACTTCAGACAGTGCAGTTAGTGAGAAGAACTGAGCTGAAAAGTAAAATCACTGAAGAGAATTAGTTCTGTTCTCACTCAAAGCAGGACAGGTAGGAAGCACAGTATCTTTGCTTCCTAATAGCTGTAGTTTGTTCTTGGATTTTCAAATGGTAAAAACGCTTCTGTGTTTTGAAGTTACCAGTGTGGAATTACTCTCGTCCACAATCTCTGTCTGTAACTGGACATGGGTAAAAGGACTATGTGTGATTTAATTTTTCAACATTGACTTAGCCTTTTTTTTTTTTTTTTTTTTTT
>JANVCC010010406.1:7270810-7321608 GCA_025345505.1 Todiramphus chloris collaris
CCTGTAGTTTGAACTTGTTATCTTGCCTCCTGATATCTCGATCAATAGCTGCCTGGAAAATAGACTTCCTGTGAGGTGAATTGTGGTAGGGCTGTTATCTTGTTAACCTTAAATTGATCTTATACAAAAACTGGTGATACGCCACATACGGATTTCATTTTATAGAATCATTATTTCAAAGATCCTAAAGCACTTAAATGAATTTACCTCATGATCTACTGAAGAGATACAAACTAAGAAATCTTGGGATGTATGTATTTTTTTCTTTTCTAAGATTACCACTTTGATCAGCTTTCTACCTCTGAGTCATCAGTCATCCAAATATACTCAGCAATTATTGTTATTCCCATATAATTTGTGGTTGATGTGAAATGAATGTGGGCATTCTTAGTCTGTATTTTGCATCAGAGATCATCAGTCTAATAGCACTAATGAGCAGAAAGATCCGCAGCATTATGGGCCAAGAAGAACAAGTTATTCTCTTATCCATGGGTTGGCATGTACTGGCAGGTCTTGTAAGGGGAAGTTTTTTCTGCTCATACAGGGGAGCAATTTCTAGTAGTAGAAACTCTGAGGTTTTTACAAACAGTGTGCTCTATAATTTTTTTTTCATTAAGATTGTTGGAAATGCAGATCAGCTAATTAAGCCTTACGGTGTCAAATATTTGATACAGCTTGATGGAAAGTTGGGCATAAAAATCACATGATTTGTACCTTGAAACCTCTTTGGAAACAGTACCTTCTCATTCCATACAACTCCTTATCTTAATTGTGATACGGTTATTTTAGTGGCAACATTTTTAACAGATTATTTTTATAAATGATGACCAGTTGGTGTAGATAAGGGGAAGTATTCCCTACTTCTTCTGTAAAATATCAAAATTGTTTACCAACTTCCAGTTATGGGACTAATTCATTATTCATGTGACAGTCCATAAAGAGCCCTGTGATGTCACAGCTGTCTCTGGAGATACAGCTTGGTGGACTGTGTTGGCCAGTCTCCAGCTCCTGAAGCTGGGATATTGTGGGATGTTGGGGAAGGATGGCTGCCAGTGCCAAAGCTCTACCAGACATGACTTTTTCTAGCGGAGGAAGGGTAGCAGCCCAGCACTGGTGCTAACACCACTTTGTTCCTGGATACAAAAGGTGGGAAGGCTCAACAGCCAGGCGTGCATGAGGACAGAGACAATGTGCTTTATGCAGTAACACCGCCTAGCCATAACATGTCCTGAAGTCTTTTCACTGCCATCCTCAAAGGCTTCCCTCAAGCACTTTACCATGTGTTAAACTTCCTCCAGAATTAGTAGAGAGAGATAAAGCAATCTATTCTGTAATTGCACACCTGAGAAAGTAGGTTTTGTTAAAGCATGAAGTATAAAGCTGTCTTCTACAGATGAAGTAAATATATTCTGCTATGAAATATGCATTTTTGATGGTTCTTGGTGCACTGTTGGTTGAGATTACATTAGGTTATATTTGTCATTGTTAGTTAGCTTCATCATTTAAGGCTTCAGTCAGCCTGCATAGTTGAGTTGATTTTTACTTCCCTGTGCGCCTAGCAAGACAATTTCCATATTCTTTGACATGTCTGGAATCTACATCACATAATAGTCTGATGAGAACAGAAGATACTGTATTCCTGTCTCATTATTTTGCCTTTTAACTCCTCGATTGCTGCTTAATAGTGCTTGTATCATTGGAACATGAGGAGTTGATTGTTGTTGAGATCAAAGCAAACTGTAGCAGTAGAGTGCCTAATTAGCAGATACATTTGCAAGTTGCCTGTTTTGAAGGGTGAAGAAGTAGAGTTTAACCCTCTTTGGGACACTTACAAAGGCAGCTTGAAAGATGTTAAGAGTTATTTGTCTTTGTGGAAAAGTAAAATATGGAGAAAATGAATATGCATATTAAATTTCTGAAGTTTGAGTTGTAGCTCCATAAGACATACCCTAAGAGGTGTTGAATTAACTGACTCAAATCTACTTAACAGTGTAACTGTAAAAGCATGCATGAAAGAACTTGCCTGGACTTAGTTAAATGCTTGGGTTTAATCATCTGATTACCTAAATATGAGTGGTGAGGCTGCAGTTGTATTGTTGCTAGTACTTGAGCTCGTTACTGCAGAACTGTCTCTTCAGTGTATTTCTTTATAAGTTATAATTGCACATCAGCTCTGTGGAGAAAGACGTTGGAGTTCTAGAGGATAGTAAGTTATCCATGGGACAGTGATGTGCCCTTGTGGCCAAGAGGGCCAGTGGTATCCCAGGGTGCATTAAGAAAACTGTGTCCAGCAGGTCGAGGGAGGTTCTCCTCCCTGTCTACTCTGCCCTAGTGAGACCACACATGGAATACTATACCCAGTTTTGGGCTCCCCAGTTCAAGAGAGACAGGGATCTACCGGAGGGAGTCCAGTTATGAGGATGATTAAGGGACTTGAACGTCTCTCCTATGAAGAAAGGCTGACAGGACTGGGGCTGTTTAGTCTGGAGAAGACTGAGAGGGGATCTTATTAATGTCTATAAATACCTGAGGGGTGGGTGTCAGGTAAAAGGAGCCAGGCTCTTTTCCACGGTGCCCAGTAATAGGACAAGGAATAATGGGTATATGCTAGAACATAGGAAGTTCTGCCTCAACATGAGGAAAAACTTCTTTACTGTGAAGATGACAGAGCACTGGTACAGGCTGCCCAGACAGGTTGTGGCGTCTTCCTTTCTGGAGACTTTCAAAACCCACCTGGATCTGTTCCTGTGTGGCCTGCCCTGGGTGATCCTGCTCTGGTAGGGGGTTTGGACTTGATGATCTCCAGGAATCCCTTCCAACCCCTACTATTCTATGATTCTATGATCAAAACTGCATCTACACTCCTAGAGGTTTAAGTCCTCCCTTTTCATATAGGGACTCCCTTGAGTGGGTGTTGTGAAGCCAATAGTCTGACTGCATGTGGAGAGAAGTTGTACCTGCTTACTCCAAGGGATACTTAAGTTGAATGTACCACTTGAGAAATGTTTGAGAAGATGGAAAAGCACTTTCTATGTGTAATACTTGGATTGAATGTCATAGGCTTTAATGGAAATGTTTGTAGATGTTTTCCAGTGAAAAAAGCAGGCTTTTCTATTAGAGAATCTCACCTTTTGAAAAATTACTATAAATATATAGTTAAATAATATCTTTAATTATGTGGCTTAGCAACTTATATGTGAAACAAAACAAGGATCATAGTAGGGACTGTAGAGAAATTGTGTTGACGCATCACATCATGCTTGTCATTCATAATGGAGTTTCTGCACATTTTCTTCATAGTGCAATGGAAACCATTTATTTCATATCATGTCAGCACTTCTGTGAAGCAGGCAGCAAAAGCCCATAAATGTTGAGAGCCGAGGATATTGGCAGCTGGCTGAAGTAGCTGTTCACCTAGAAGTGGAAGTGAGCAATGGTGAATTTTCTGAAGCTCTTAAAATTAGAGCATGGTTATTCCAGGCACAACTTGGGTGCAAGTCTGACAGTGTTTAGAGTTGCAGATAAGAGGTATCTTTGAGCTCTTGGTGTGCAGGGCTCTTGTTTTTGCAAAATTGACTGTATATCAGAGTCTGAAATACAATTGTCTCATCATCACTTATAAATAGTCCAGTTCAATGTGCTTTTGGTAGCATCATGTATTCTCTCTGAACCTTAAATTTCTGGTTTTTTTCCTATCAAAGTTTCAGAACTGGGACTCCAGTTTTTTCTTGAAAGGTGTAAACAAAAAAAAAAAAAAAAAGGCTGAAAGGGAAGCAGGAATACCTGTCTATTAGGGTTGTGTTGTAAAATGAACTGGCAGTCTGCTAGTTTTGGATCTACATGTTAGAAGTATGGGGAAAAGGCTTTAATTGTTGGTTAGACAAACGAAAGGAAGCATGTCTGAGCTCACTGATAAATAATTGTTATTGTGCTGAGCTCAATTTCATGAGAGTGGAGAGGTGGGGGAACTAGAGTTATAACTGGTAACTTCAGGGTGTAGGGTTTTTAATCATATTGGTATTAGTGTCACTGTCTGGCTAAAACTGCTATTGTGGTAGACAATTTTGATATGGAAAACTTAAAAAAAGAACATGTCACCAAACAAATAAAAATGAACTCCCAAACCCTCTAAACCAAAACCCAAACACTGTCTACACCCCTGGAGACATCTGCTTGTGATCTCAAATGCCTTTCAAATACTTTATTGAAGTCACAGTACTTCAGTAATAGATTGCAAATTGTAACAATATAAATTTAAATTCAGTGAGTATTCGTTACCATAGGAACTTGAAGTAATTTCCGTATGAGCAAAATGCTGTATTGTCTTTCAGTGTCTTTCAGTGAGAGAAAGGACGTTGTAGGGAGGTAGGTGCTGGTCTCTTCTCACATGTAACTAGTGACAGAAGAAGAGGGAATGGCCTCAAGCTGCTCCAGGGGAGCTTTAAACTGGACATTAGGATAAACTTTTTCACTGAAAGGTTTGTCATGCATTGAAACAGGATGCCCAGGGAGGTGGTCGAGTCACCGTCCCTCAATGTGTTCAAGAGCTGTATAGATGTGGTACTTAGGGATATGGCTTAGTGGTTGACTTGATAATGGCTGGACTTGATGATCTTAGAGGTCTTTTCCAATCTGGATGATTCTATGAAATTTGTTCCAAGCATGGAAGTTACATTTAGTTCTGGGAATAAAACTAACTGTGTAATGACTTTTTCTTTGTAATTGAATCCCCTTGTAGTTAATGGAGGCTTTTTTTGGATACAAATCTAAACCTATGTCCTACTAGTTTCTGGACTCAAACTCTGTATGTCCTTTTCCATTTCCAGTTTTGCCAGTATTGATGAAACTTTAAGACAGGTCTGTTGCTTTTTTGAAGATCATAATCTCACCCTAAAGTTCCGTCTTTGGTGGGCCATGTTTCATGTGTGATCAGATACTACCACTTAATCTAATTTTAAGAAGTGCATCAAAAAGTGAAAAATCTGAGTATAATAAAATTTTTACAAGGGCCTCTTGTACAGTAACAAAATAAATTGTAATTGAGTCAGTTGTAATTATAGGCTTAACTGCATTTTGTTTAGTGGACAGATCGGTTGAAAGAAAAATTCCACCTCTTGTATCAGACTAAGAAATTGTCATTTTCTATTAACTTCAACCATGTGCAGCTGAGTAATATGCAAAATGTGCTAATTTTCTTAAGCTGTGTGCGATAAATGAGGCATGAATAAAATGGTAACTTTTTTGCCTGCTGGTAGTCATTTGAATTTTACGTAAAGTTTGTTGATGCAGCCACAATAAAATAAGGCAACATATTGAAACATTTTCTGATGATGGCTTTAAATCTATCTACTATTCTATTATGTTCTAATTACTGCTAATGGGGATTATGGACTTTAATTGCCCCCCCACAGATGTGAGAATAGACCCTAAAATTTATGGCTTCCACATCATTTCCTACAGCTGGTCTGCCTGCAACAGTTACATTATAAGCAGTAAAGCAGAGTGCCCTGACCTGATGGCTAGTACTCATGTGCGAGGCTCTTTGCCTTTCACTGGCCAGGTTCCTGAAACTATAGTGAGACTTCATGGATCTGTGGGAGTGAAAGTGGTGGTATGTTGCTTCCAGCTCTGGTTTCCACTTCCCACTGGTCCTGCTGCTCTAGCCATTTGTGCATGGTCATGGCTGCTCTGAGATGTGCTGGGGCTGCTGCTGCTGCTGCTGGGGAGATGAGGTGGCAGGGGAGTGGCGTCTGTCTCTTCTCTCTTTGCAGTAAAGCCTATCAGTGAACTGTTCTGTTGTTTTCTTGAGGGGAAAAGTGATAGTAGGAAGAGGGAGAAATACCCAACTGTGTTTCCTTTCAGTGCATTTCTGTGACCCACAGTGATCTGTAGTAGGGTCCATTTTTGTCTTCCACCGTGGCTTATTCCTGTTACACTGAGGTAGCTCATGCTCATAAGGCTCCCTGAAGTGAGGTGCAGAGTGAGCAGCCCACTGGAAACCCTGCTTTGCAAATTAGACTTGACCACAGAAGTCAGTTGTTCAGATAAGACCAGTTGTTGAATTGAGTTATTTCTATATATATATAGTTGTGTGTGTGTGTGTATATATATATATATACAGACTATATAGTATATATAGTCTGTATAGTAGTAAGGAAGAAGAATCTATCTCTCTGTTTTTTTTTTTTTTCAATAATCTACACTTATGTCATAAATACATATAACTGATTTAGCAAAACAATCAGGTGAAATAAGTGTTTCTTGGCCCTTCCCTTAAAGAGGTCAGGAGGGCAAGAGGCTATTTTGAAGACTGACATTTAACAGCAGCTAACACAAACACACTGTCACTTTTTCCATTTCAGCCTGTGGTACGCTGTAATCATAGGCATAGCTTCTGCTTTGGACTAGTTGTGATCATAGTTGCTGTCTGCTAAAATGAAAGTGACTGGATTTGGGCTGAGTACATACCTGTTTCCCACTTACAGTTGTGTAATGAGGAATTTTTAATGTTTTCATAAAAACAAGTATTTCCATTAAAAACCTTTCAAGATACTTCCTCTGTATTTATCTTTGCATTTTGACTAATTACAAAACAGACTTTCCATCAGTGCTATCTATACTGACCTAAGTACTTTTGTAAAGTAAAAACTTGGATGCCAGAAGATTTTCTCGATCATATGCAATTGTCAAAGCGTCAGACTGCTAAAGATTGGAAAACGGAAGATTTCTACTGTCACGGTTTAGGGTCAGGGCGGCCCCTTAGACCTATAACAGATGCTCTCTGTTAACCCCTCTCACTCCCCAGAAGGAAAGAGAAAGGGAATAAGGAAGAGAAACTTAGCGATTAGAAAAGGAAACTAGAACAGCTTTAATGAAAATGAAATTAATAATAATAAAAATGAAATATATACAGATATATACAAACCCAGCATCGAACCCAAACCCCTGATGGCAGTTACATCACCGTCACCACTGATGCTGTGGAGCGGGCACTGGGGGAGTCCCAGACTGGGTCCCACAGCAGACGGGAGCTGTGTTCAGGAGCTGGATTCTGGTACCGGGTTCAGGAACACACAGACCGGATCGAAGGCAGAATGGACAGAGGCCTCCGTGGGTGATCCAAGGAAGGAACCACAAGAAGACCCAAGCCAAGCAAAGCTGGCAAAGCAGTCCAAGAGGGGAGAAGAAGAGCACAGAGACACCTTTGGATCGCTCAGCTCTAAGGCGAATATGACGTATATGGGCTGGAATCCCTCACTGGTCAGTTTGGGGTCACCCGTCCTGCCCGCTCCTCCCTGCAGGTGCAGCCTTTCACTTTCTGCACCCTGCACTGTGGCACACAAGACCCAGCAGTGGCCTTGGTCTGCACACCAATCCTGGGTACTAACTCTAAACATGGGGTGTTACCACTGCTGGAAGCAGACACTGCCTGTGAGAACAGGCTGCTAACTTCAGACAGTGCAGTTAGTTAGGAGAACTGAGCTGCAAAGTAAAATTACTGAACAGAATTAGTTCTGTTCTCACTCAAACCAGGACATATACGTAGTACGTTTAAGCTCATTTAGCAATTCTCAGCCATACCACTGGGATATGGATTTGAGAAGGAGAGAGGAAGGGAAGCAGTACTTTAGGTGGTAGGATTTTTCTAATTAGAATAACTCAAAGACTGCCATCTGTTACTGATCTTTGAGGAAGTTTATGTAGTTGTTTTGGGTTTTTTTGTCTCTTTTGGCCTTATAAAGTAGGGAATAGGACAAGTGTGCAGGTACTGGATATTACAGAAGTATGAAGTAATAATGCTTCTGTTTGGACTTAATTAAGGAAGTGAGGCATATGAGAGGCAAGTTCAAGGGAAAGGTGAACTCCAGTGATGTATTCCCCATGTCCACCAAAAATTATGTAAGACATTAAATAAAGCGAAGTTGTTACCATTACATCATCAGCTTAAGTCACCTTTCATAGAATCACAGAATGTTAGGGGCTGGAAGGGATCCTTGGAGATCATCAGGTCCAAACCCACTACCAGAACAGGATCACCCAGGGCAGGCCACACAGGAACAGATCCAGGTGGGTTTTGAGAGTCTCCAGAGAAGGAGACTCCCCAGCCTCTCTGGGCAAGCCCATTCCAGTGCTGTGTCATCTTCACAGTAAAGAAGTTTTTCCTCATGTTGAGGCGGAACTTCCTACATTCTAGCATATACCCATTATTCCTTGTCCTATTACTGGGCACCGTGGAAAAAAGCCTGGCCCTTTCTACTTGACACCCGCTCTTCAGATATGTGTGAACATTGGTAAGATCCCCTCTTAGTCTTCTCCAGACTAAAAAGCCCCAGTTCTCTCAGCCTTTCCTTATATGGGAGATGTTCAAGTCCCTTAATCATCCTTTTAGCCTATGTTGGAGACTCTCTCTAGTATTTTCCCATCCCTTTTGAACTGGGGACCCCAGAACTAAACACAATACTCCAGATGTGGTCTCACCAGGGCAGAGCAGAGGGGGAGAAGAACCTTCCTCAACCTACTGGCCACACTCTTCTTGATGCACCCCAGAATACCATTGGCTTTCTTGACCACCAGGGCACATTGCTGTCCCATGAAAAACTTACTGTCCACCAGGATGCCAAGGTCCCTCTCCATGGAGCTGCTTTCCAGACAGTCATCCCCTAACCTCTGCTGGTGCATGGTGTTATTCCTCCCCATGTGTAGGATTCTACACTTATCCTTGTTGTATTTCATAATGTTCCCCTCTGCCCAGCTCTCCAGGGTGTCCAGATCTCATTTCATTGAAATGCATTTTGATACACGTGCTGCACTCATGATGTCTGCATTCACATGTGATAAGAGAGCCCATTGGTTGCAAACAGTGCTGTGCCTTTAGACTGTCTTCAAAATTTCAGGCACAGGAAGGGTAGCAGAGACACCAGCAAAGCCATTGCACAAGGCATAGGAGGAAGGCAAAAACCATTTTGGGTTTGAATAGGGCAGCAGTAGGGGACCTGTAGCAGGAGATGACTCATCTGCATCAATAGCTTTTGTAAGTAAGAAGAATATTTCTACCAGGGTGGCAATGATTTGTTGTTAGTTGGAGATTATCCTGGATACTGACAGTGCTTATGTGCTCTATATGGGCAAAAATACTGGATGAAGATGGAAGGGATGAGCTGGAGTTGAAGTGAAGTCTTCCTCTTCGTCTCCCATGAGTCAGTTTGCTCTAAAAGTAAAGTAGCTGCTTAGAGCATTAAACTTGAAGGCAGATAGGAATTGATAAGGCACTTCAGCTCACACTTTTTGTGTAATACTGGTATTTAAATCACTTAATAGTGAGGAAAAGTGTGGATATGTGTAAATTAAAGGAATTGTTAAAGAAAACATAAAAGGGGGGTAATGTGTGCAATTATTAATTAAATTGTATCAGGAAAAAGTGTAGGAGTGCCCTAGCAGCAAGAAAAAGGAGTGGATATACTGAGGGCACTACTGACTAGTTTTTTTAAATGCAGGAATCCAGGGAGGGTTGCTGACTAACTCATTATGAGCAGTTTTGTTGTGTGGTGGTGTAACACAATTGTACCCTGTTCCCTTAAGGAAAGAGGACTGAGTTTTGGAAGGAATTTTTTTTTTCTTCTGTAAGAAATGTTGATGTTCCATTTGCTCTTGGAAATGAAAAAGCATCATTGTGTTCCTGTAAAGTATGTCCAACTTTCATTTTAAGAAACACCATATTAAAAGTACAGTTGTTATTTTCTGGCTATTTTGATACAGTTGGCATTCTTGTTAGTAACTGCTAACCTTCTGTTAGTATCTCTCTGAATAAAATTTATTGTTATTCCCAGATAAGAGATTTATCTGTCACCATTTTTTTGCATGAGCCACAGCTATTTTTGCTTCCATAGAAAGCATATTTATTATATGCTGTTTCTGAGTTTAAAAGTATATATGGGTGTGCTACAAAAAGGAGAACTGGAGTTCTAGGCAGTCTGTTATGCTTGCCTTAATTTAAGTATGTTGTGAAATCTGCAGTGCCCTTGAGTCTCCTGTTTTGAGTAAGGATGGGAGGAAAGATCATTTTAGCATCACACGTGCTCATGTTTTCATTGGCAATTTTGATTGTGTTGGCTGCCTAATTAGCTACTCCACAGGCCCTCCAATGTTATTCTAAATACTTCTAGAGGTTAATCGTGCAAGAGAAGTCATGGAATATTAAGTGAATTCTTATACTGCAGACACTGTCCCTGATGCTGAGCTAATCTACTCTTTCTTGTCAAGCAAAATCTTACAGTTGAATGACGGACATAGTACACAATTTTGTTGTTGTTGTTCTTGTAAAGAGTAGGATTGTCTCTCCTCCAGCCTCTGTACTAAAATATTTTAAACTTCCTTTCAGATGCTTTGTCATGATAAAAGCCAAGTAAAATGTGGATGCCCATGAAGGACAAAGAATAAAGGTGGCTATTAGAGATGTTCTATGTCAGCATAGTTCCTCACATGGTGAGGTACAGAATGCTCTACTCTGACATGAATAGGAATCACAGTATTATCTCTCTGTGTGCTAGGTCCAGCTCCCATTTAAAACAAAATGTACAGGCATTAAGAATAGCACTTACTTCACATATGTCTTTCTCCTCCTACACTAAATTGCCTTATTTAAACCTTTTGGGCTTGGGGTCCAAAGTTAAACAAAACTAGATGCAAATGCAACAGAAATGCAAATGATTGCCTTCCATTCCTGCCCCTGCTGTTGGGAATCTCAGTGGATTCAACTGAAATGAAAATTAGGGGAGTCTGGAAAAGTCCTAGTGTCAGACAATGGATTTTGAGACTAGTTTCAAACCCCTGCTGGAAGCACATTGTTTAACCTGAGAATGATGCTCTTTCCTAGTTGTAGAATGAGCTTTGTTAAAACAGACCTATATCCTCCTTGCATTGTCTTTTATTCTAAAGATCAGAGAAAAACCTCTATCAATTTTCATTTATTGATTTCTATGATGATAAAATGCACTAAGAGTATGCTACAGTGATCAAGTTGCAAATTGTTAAACGTGATTTTCCTGGTGGTTTTGAGAGCGGGTTAATACAGAGCTTCTAACAGGGATTTGTGTAATGTATATCCGTGTGACAAAGCAGCTGTTATGAAAGCATTTTACTCATGTTACTCTCAGTGATACGGAATTTGTTTGGAGCTGTCTTGACTTTGCTGGAATTTTAGGAGCATTCTTGTAGAGTTCATTACAATATTTGTAGTCTATATTCCAGCCTGAGAGATTTTTGTAACTGGGGACACGGCACTAGGAAGTGTCTGTTTTCAGCCCAAGAACCTTGTCTTAACCGTTGACTCTCATGAGTAGAGTCAAACGAGTAAAGAAAATACATAGACCTCTTCTGATGTGAAGAGCAACAAAGAAATAAACCATACCTGTTTAAATGCAAGATATATATATAGCTTCACTTTTTTTTTCCACTCACTTTTTAATTCTTTTTCCTGCCTGGATGAGAAAGAATTAACCTGAGGTGATACATAGAAGCTGTAAATGACAGCGTATGTGACTGGTATGTTCTACAATTGACATCAATGGAATACCAAAGGTATGGACATTGCAAGTTATGCCTTGAGTGTATTGTGGCATCCTTTTAGTTGAAGATGGTGGGATTCTATCAAAAATGATAACAAGAATTTGATAGAAACAGGCAGACAGAGCAGATGGGAAATTAATTCAGTTTTTCCAGTTCTGGAAAATGTTATTCTAGGTAATTGGGCAAGAAACTACAGCTTTGTTGTACATATTTTTCTTCTAGTCTCGGGCAAGCTGTTAGCAAATTGGATGAGAAATGTCAATGGGTTCCACTTTACCAGTGTAACAAAGAACAATAGTGCATTGTGAAGACTAATTGAGAAGCATTTAAAAGACTATGCTGTGCTGCTTCTTAGGGACTCTCTAGCTCCCAAGACAGTAACTTCGAGACCTCAGCAACTCTCTGTTGATCTGCTGTTAAAAATAAGGTTATGAAGCCGAGGCTTTTGATTTCCTGGCAAACCTGTGCCTATCTACCATGGTACAAATCCTGTGTCAGTTATCACTCCATATTTCTCTGAGGTGACAAGATTAATGAGCTGGGAAATAATTCCAGGAAATAACTCTATAAGGTGTGTAGTTTGGAAAATGTTTTTCATTTGAGCTATTAAATCAAAATCTTGTATTGTTTTTTTGAACCTAGACTTGATTAAAAAAAAAAAACCTTTTGAATTCTTGCTTTGCATCAGCTTGCTGGTCTTGTGGGAGAAGTCAGTTGCTTTAGTAGTGTGATTGTCTCACTTCTGCATCGTTTTCAGAGATAAGAACCTGAGGTGGACATACTTGCTGAGACCAGTATATAGCCTCTTGTCTTTCTTGACAGTGACTGAAAGTAGGCAACAGTAAGAAACAGTATCATTATATGTTTGTTCTCTTAATCTAATACCCCGAGTATTCTCCATTCTGCTGGTTTGCAGTTTAGGGGCTTCCTGTACCAGAGATACTTTCTGCTTTATTAGTACCTGTGGGAAGATGATTCAGACTTAAAGGCAGTGCTTTAATCGGGTATCTGACCTCTTGTTGCACTGGGGCCTGAACTTGCCTGGGCACAGCAAAATTACATGACTAGGTCATAGGTACAACCACCACCAAGGAGGGGTATGTCAACTGGTCCCTGAGAGCCCAGTGACAGTGCTCTTGAGAAATGGCAGCTGGCCCATGTGTTGGTGATCTCCCTTTACTTGGGATGCCAGGTAAGGATACTTTCTTGAAAACTGAGTGATCCCTACTAGCTAAATTACAAGAAGTTTTGGAACAGAATCAGAATGGACTGTGCTCACAGGATGGTGTAATTGTTACCCACATAGTAAATGCCTTATTGCAATAAACCTCACTTTGTACCTCTGACTTTGAACCTTATTCCCTTAAGAGGTAGATAGTGGCATAATTTTATCATTATGTTACTTAAAAAACAAGCAAACAAACAAAACCTAACAGAAAATACCCCACACACAAAAAAAACCCCCAACCCAACCAACCAGCAAAACCAAACAACCAAAACCAATCAAACAAAAACCTTCTAATTTTGTCTAGGATTCAGAATGTAGTCTTTTTTTGGTTCGGACCCACCATTCTGGGTGTTTACATCTGTTATATTATTTCTAGGTAGCAAAAAGGAAAAGGTGTGATAATGTTGGAAAAATTAATTTCTCTAGAAGATGTGTAGATTGTGAAAGGGTGATGTGAAGGACTAACGAGTGAATAATAGGAATTCTATTTTGATGGAATCCCCTCTGGTCAGGGCTATGGTGAAAGAAACATACATTTTAGAAGGGTGTGTTACCTTATAGTAAACTCTGTCCATTGCATTGCTTCATCTGCAGCATCTAATATTTTTTACATGCTCTTTCCTAATTTGACAGGCAAATATCTACTTCCCAATGGAACCGGACAGCAGCTGTGGCAACCTTCAGAAACTTCTAATCTTGTTCGTATGCGCTACCAAGCACTTGGGCAGTCAGCACCTTCGCTTACTGCTAGTTTGGTGAGTAATTTTTTTCAAAGCTAAGAGTGCACCCAAAAAAAAAAAAATCTATATTGCATCTTTATATCTATTGGTGAGGGGATGGGGTTCAAACCAGGGTTTATTTCCAGATCAACCTCTCCTCCTTAAACTGCATTTTTAAAGTACTTAGTGCATTTCTGCACACATGACTTCATGTTGAAATGCAGCTGAATAATGTTTGCGGTAGCAGCAACTCTGAATTGGGTTACTGTATTTCACATGAAGTCTTACGTGAATACTGCATTAATATAGCTTTTTGCATTTAAATGGTTTCTTTCTGAGGAAAAAAAGAAAAAGTCATGCATTTTAAGAGAGCAGTAGGGGTAACCGTACTTTCTCCTGAGCATTCTTTTCTACCAGTGTCTTTGTTTCCACTTTCTGCAGGACTCTGTCCTCAGGAGAACATGTCTGTGTGAAGCATGAGCTTAACTGAGTCTTTTGGATAAAATAAGGGAAGAGAAATGGGTAGAAATGCCTTATACACTTGAACTTTCAGCTTTTTGTTTTCAGGCATCCATTTTTAAGCATCCATCCATACAGAAGCCTTGAGCTTCTGTATATTAAGGTCTTGAGAAGTGTTGGAATTTAATGTAGGACCCCATAAACAATACGTCTTTTAAAAGAATGACTTCAATGAATACATTTCCTGTTGCATAAAAAAACCCAGGAAAGTTTTCTTTTATGTTTTTCCTCCCTCTTCTGCCTTTTGGCTGGTTATTACAACTTTGCTGATCCATGTCTTCTTTCTAGGGGAAACTTGCTTTTTCTTTTACGCAGTGTTCAAGTTAAAGAAGGCTATGTCTGAACAGCTACCACCATGCCAGTTTTTCATAGAATATTGGTATGTAGATGGCTGGCTTCTCCATGAATATCTGAAATAATATTTAACTTCAAGTGCAACAAATTGGCACTTATAAATATAATCTTGGTTTCTGGTTAGTGGTGATGTTGTTTGTGGCTCTGTGGGGCAGATATGGTTTATTAGACTCCATGCTTATTCCAAACACATGATTCTATTGGAAGTTCTGTGCTTCGAGCCCTCATATATTCCAGGGAACTGTCAACCTAGCAGTGTATTTTTGTTTTCTAGTTTGTTAGGAGAAACGTAGTTCATTTTGAAGGAAATACTTAGATTATGTATAATTGAAATGAACAATAAAGTAGATGAGTGGACAAAAAACAATTTAATTTGCGTTGAAACTACATTTTTTCCTTCTTTTCTGTAGTTGGGAACTGAAAAAAATTCTTCTGATCTCAGTGAACTAAATTAAAGAAGTGCTGTGTTTCTATTTGTTTCTCTGTTTCTGTTTGCACAGCTATTACATGTCATGCTACTAGCAACACTGTGCTTTTTTGTGCAATGCTTAGCTATAGGAAGATTCAGCAGCATTTTGACAAAAAGTACTTTAAATGGTCTTAGAACAACAGACTAATGAAAAGTGCAGTAAGCCATGTTTTCTTAACTTCCTTTCACTCATCATTATTGAGCTTTATGGCATATTTGCCTGCCGCAGGCTTCTTCCTTCCTGCCTCTCCACATCTTTTATCTGACTGATAACTGCAGCTTCTTTTATGCTGGTGCAAAAGCAGGCAAGAGCCTCTTAATGCAAGTGAGAGCAGATTGTGCGTTGGGTGGAGACACAGGTTCCTCAGAACCTATTTATTTCTTATCTGGAACTGCAGATCAGTCTTGCCTCTAAGGAGGTTAGTGTTATGTTGTCATGTAGTCAGAGCTCTTCTCAAGCTTCCTTTGACAAATAGTTTGCTGTCTGAATTCTGAAAGACTCTGGCCTTTGCTTAAAAGGGGACATAAGTTAGGTGTCACTCCCTCTCCTCTTTATTTATATTTTTAATTTTTTTTTTTTTTTTGGTCTTGGTTCTGTGCTTTGACAGACTTGAGTTTGGGAGGCCTGGTGTTATGTTCCAGTAATGAGAGCTTTGAGTGATATTTAGGAAAGAGTTTGACCTTATGTAGAAGAAATTTGTATGAAGAATTTCCATGTGGCTGTTAACAGTCTGAGTTGAAATGTTTTTGAATGTAATGTCTCACTCATCAGAAAAGTCATTAACCAGTTATTATTTCCTCTACTAGTACTGATTATTCCCCATGGGGTTGATACCCAGCTGATGTGGACCTGTCAGCAGTGATTACATGCCAGTATAGACAAGAATGACCAGTGAGCAGCATAAAGATATGTACTAGTATTTAGTGCAATTGAAAATGGAGTACAGAAGACTTAGTTTCCCCCCCCCCCCTTTTTTTTTTTTGTCAGAATTTGTAAGATCTTCCCTAGAATATTTATAGTGTCACCGGTGTAAATCCTTTCTGTGAGAAGTTACAGACTTTTTTTGGTTTTAAATTAGTTATGGAATATTGATTAAAAATGGGCTGCATGTATTGCTTTAGATATGGTCAATAGCTATGCATGATTCACTCCTGTAATATAGGCACTTAGACTACAAAGAAAAAAATACAGTCTCCATACAGAACCATGTAAGTGGGTTAATAGTGGGTATAGAGAAGGCTGTTTTTCAGATTAATGGTCAGTGTATTTCATGTGCTGGGGGTTCTTAGTTCAGAGTTAGCTTAGGATGGTCTTGCTACTCTTGTCTTTCTGCCCGGAACATGTTGAGCCATCCATGACAATCAGATTCTGTAGTGGCCATGCAGATGGGATTCTCCAGATAATATTACCGTGGATGTAGAAATATTAACAAAATGATACAGAATGTCTTCAACATTAAAAGGAAATGTCAGGCTGAGACGTGGAGCAGTTCTGCTTTGGTATGTTTTCACAGGTCAAGTGTTGGTTTGTTCAGACTCCTCCTGTCCATCACAGTGAAACTGTGATGATAGAGCTTGCTTACCTGACTTTCCTTGCCCTATAGGCTGACAGTCATCTGATGCCTGATTTCAGGCAGCTATTTCAGGGTAGGATGAATCAACTTCTGAAAGTGCTTCCTTTCTGTTGAAGTGGGTTGGGAGTTAGCTTAGAGGTGCTGCCGCATTCAGTGACCAAAGTTTGGGGATAATTATCCTGTTCTCTCCTGGCCCCTCCACCACTCTACAAGTGTTAACAAATGCCATTAGCACTTAACTGGTTTGACTTGTCCATTTTTATTGCTGCTAGCAGAATTTTGGGAAAATAATTCAAAATAAATGTAAATAAAGTTAATTTAGTTAATATTTCATCATAATAATTTGATGTGCTTAAAATTAGGATGCTGAAAACTGTCTGAGCCTTTCTGCCTATAAAGTGGCAAGTATTGTGTGTCTCAGTAGTGTGGATTGAATGATGTTCTTGATTTCAACTTTTACTGCATAGCAGCATACATAAAACCAGTAGAAACCTGAACGTAAGGTGACTTTATGATATATGATGATAAATGCATAGGTGAAAAGAGAAGAATTTATCCAAACTAATTGGGTAAAACTTCTGTAGATTTGCTTTGTCTTCAGCGTTCATTAATGTCAAACTCTTGCTTTTTGGTTTTGTTTTGTTTTAGTGGGTGGTATTTGGTGTTTTTTAATAAAAAAAGTAATCTACTTTAAGGAGTATGAAGTCTTAAATGTTGTTTATCTGTTTTATATAATTTATAAAAAAAAAACTCCAACCAAACAAAACCCAACAGAAACCAACACAAGACTCACAGTCCAGAGAGATTTTTAAGACAGCATATTTCATGACAGCTGAATGGTAACTTCCTCTTTGAAATATCCGCATAATAAAAATACATTATAAACAAGATCCTCAAATGAAACATGTACTTTGTAATACTAGGCTTTTAAATTACATTAAGACTGGTTACGTAACTTTAGCTTTAAGGCAAGTACTGAGCATAGGTTGGCTGTTCCTTCTGTTGTGGAAGACGAATGTTCACATTATAAAGTAAAGCAAACTCTGTCAGGATGTTGTTTCTTCTTGGAAACTTGAAAGATATCAGTAAAATGACTACATTTTTACTTGGTTTAATAACAGAACATCTTTGCTACCTGTAAATTGCATCTATTAGCTTAACAAAACTGTAAAAAGTGTAAAACTGGCCTTTATGAATGGCTTATCCCTTCACTGCTAACTAGAAAAGGACATGTTTTGTCTGTGTATGACTAGAAGGATTTGCTGTTTTCTAGCATACTGTTTATTTGTTTAGGTTTTTCAAGCTTTACCCCTGTTGTTGTTGTTGTTTTGTGGTTTGTTTTTTTTTTTGTTTTGTTTGTTTGTTTGTTTGTGGGGTTTTTTTGTTTTTTTTTTTGTTTGGGGTTTGATTTTGTTTTGTTACTTCTCCAACTTCCCCCACCCCATTATGCCCCAACTGCCAAATTATTGTGGCCTTTCTCAAAACAACAGACAACTGAATTTGCAAGCATCTTACTTTGATATACTTACTTTTTATTGCCACTTTATTAGTGTTAATTTGTAAGAACAGTCTTACGGAAGCTAGAGGGTGATAATGATATCTAGTGCTATTTTATAAGACGGACTGCTGAAAGGAAACAAAATAAAAAGTCTTCAGTGTCTCTGAAAAGCAGTTTTACTTCTTCTAAAAGGGCTCCTTTTCTAAAACAGTATAATATTGAAAATTACTGTCTTTGTTAAATATGTCATTAACTTCAGATAAATTGACATAATGTTGACAGTTATGAGAACTGTTTCAAAACTAATTATACTAATTAGAATATAACTACCAGTAATTGCATATATTCAAACAATACACCAACAACCTTTGCTGTGTTTGCCCCCCCCCCAGATGCAAGACAGCCATTTGATGCCTGAGAAGCTGCAAAATTGTAGCTTAGGTAATAAATGATTGCAAACAAATAAAATACATTATTCAGAAATACTAATTGGTTAGATAAGTGAATGATAGTATCAGTTGTGCTTGGGCAAACCACCAAATTTAAAAAGAGGCCTTGGTTTAAATGGTTTATTTTAGAATTGTAGGTAATTTTTCTTATCATTAATTGTCTGTATTCATCTTTATCTAATGAGTATCAAGTGTAGCTGAATTTATTTTAAAATAAACTTCTTACAGAACAAGAGGAACATGCATTTGAAATTTGGTTAGCTTTGAATTTTAGGTCTTTCTGTTCAGGAATTCAGGTCTTTAATGTCTGCGATTGTTGATTGTGTCTGTGAGCAGCTAATGGGCAAGCTAGTGGGCATGTACGAGGATGGTGCTTGTGAGAAACTTGAAGATATAATAGAAATGGCCTAAGTAGTTAATTTGGGATCTCAAATCTCCCAAAAATAGTGAGGTAGATTTCAGAAATACAGAGTCTGAGTCTGAACTGAGGAAGTTATTTGAATGCTAAGCCATTTTATAGATTTGAATGACATAGTCTTGTTAGACTTACAACCAGCTCAACATCTGAGACTAATCACTGAGAAACTTGTTAGAATGGAAAGTATTTATTCCCATGAAGTGCTAAATTGCCAAGTAATGGTAGCAAGTTTTCTGTGCTTCATCTGCTTCTAGCTTTTAAGACTAGAGAGTTGTTCTCCACTGTGTATTTTATTTCAGTAATTCCTTAGCTATGAATATGCATTTGTATTCATATTTCTGCATCTGTATTTGCCTTCTAACACATTCTTAATTGCAGTTCTAATTCAGCAGTTAGATCTAATTTAGTAGTAGAGAGAGGGAAGTGAACATCCATCTTCATGAGCACTCCTTTGTACTCAGTATTTGTACACAACAGAAAGCTGGAGTAGACCTGGTCCAGAGCCATGAAACTGTAATACTTTCTGACAAATTGATGCAAGAAGTTGATGACTGGGCACCCTGCTTCACAATTTTTAGATATATCTCTATTTGCATATGTAATTGTTTTTTTGCAGTAGTCACTGCGCATTTGGGTGTAAAGCACATCTCTAGATTCAGTTGCTTGACAGAGTTATAGATGTTTGACTCCTTTCTTAAATTGCCTGATTAAAACTATTGTTTTATTAATTCTGATGCTTTTCTTGCTTATTGTTGGTGGACAAAATACAGAAGTGGTAATGGCTGGATTTAACTGTTCTCCCATAAGAGAGCTTTTGATTTCTCAGAATTGAGAACACATCTTGTGCCACAGAGTATTATTGGTAAAAAAAAAAATGGGAAAAATAGGTTAAAAAAATAATAATCTCACATAGAAGTCTTTCAAATGTATCTAACACTTTGTGGTGAAGTAGATCTCTAGTAACTCCACCTCAGTTAGCTTCCAGCTGGTAGGATGTATTTGAGCTTGTTCTAGAACTGAAAAATGTTACTCTTAAGTACTTTGCACAGTTTATTAGAGCTGAATATAGGTGAAATCCTCTTCTGTATCCTACTAATGGTACAAAACCATTAGAGATTGAATGTTTATGTAGGAGCTAGCAATACATTCCTATTTTGCACATGAACACCGTGCTTCCATTTTCCAGGCATCCCACATAACAATCTTTCTCCCTCGTGAGTGACTTTCCCCGAAGAGTGAAAAGGCTTGTCAGGACCAGTTTCTAATTCTAGATAATGAAAAAGACAGGTCTGTTAAAACTATCTTTCTTAGCCTGTGTTGTCAGCTGGGCGTGCCTTATTCTTTCAGATTTCCATTTGGACTTCAGGACCTGCACTGTTAATATCATTGAGCTAGGTTAAGCATAATGCTTCACCCTTAGAACTGAAGCTTCTTTCTATATGTTAGTAGTGACTCTGAGTAAGGGTGTGTCTGCTTGTCTGCTGTGATATTTGAGTACTCTGTATGTGGTATTAGTGATGGTTATCTTTGTGTCATCTAGTATTTTGTTGCCAGTATTCTTTAACAAGAAAAAAGTGTGTGAAGTGGGAAGTGTTACAGAAGTGATGCCATGAACTTCCATGCTCATAAAATTAGCCACATGAGAAACAAGGGCATGGCTTGCATGAATTACACAGCCAGAAAAAAAAAAAAATTGATGTGTAGTCATCTGTAGTGTTTGAAATTAGGCACCTTTCTGGGAATACAAGCTTTCATGGCTTGTTGCTTAAAGGATAACTGAATAAAATGTTACAATCTGTGATTTATAAGGAATAAGACACAGGAATATAGTGATGGACTTTTCTGACCTTTGATCAAAAGCTTCTGCAACCCCTTAAAGGATTTATAGGGGTGGAAATGAGAGGAGTATAAAGCGGATAAAAAGGACATGGAAAGCAGGAAGTAAAGAGAATGGAAAACTGTCACAGGAATGGATTTAAGAAAATTTATCTATAATGCTGTCTTCTGGTCCCCTTTACAAAAAGCAGAAGAAAACTGACTGCTGTAATTTCATTGTCTAGTCAGTTAACATGTAATTCAAACACTGATTCATCTATACTTTTGAACACTTAATGAAGGAATTGCAAGGAGGTTCTCCTTTGAGGAGTGTGTGCTGTCGTACAAATATGCTGTTGATGGCCAGATTTCCACCCTTGGAAGTAGGTGATAATTTTTAAACTCATGTCACTCACAGCTCTGACTTAAAAAATAAATGAGATAAAGTAGGCATAAGGCAATACCCTTGTAAGTGTGGGAAAACCATTGTCTACACTTTGTCTGCACTTAGGATGTGAAGACATGGTAAGAGGTGATGACAACCTCAAAGGCAGTGCTCCCTGTATTGCCTAGGTGGGTAGCAGTTGGTTAGGGTGTTATTTTGGAGCTCTTGTGGGGCAGCTGCAACCTCTCTGACTATTCTTAGCAGTATTAGGCATCTGGTACCTATGTGTAATTAGGATGAGATAATTAAAAACGCTGTAGAGGGTGAGGTGCTGTTCCACTGATCTGAATTTTAACAGTGAAACTATATTGTCAAGAAGCATAAGCTTCAGCATTGTATTTTTTTTTTCCCTGATGCTGCTTAAGAACATTTATCACTGTAGAAAACTTGACTTCTGCTGTGGCAGTTTCAGTCAACAGAAATGCAAATACTGAAACTTTGCACTTCCTAGTGAAATTTTGTCTGAAATGGCGGACTTTGCTTGGATGCTGATGATATATATTCCTTTCTGCTCAGTTTTTTGCTGTGGGGCAGTGTTGTTACATTAAGGGATAACTAGATAGGGCAGGTTTTTAAATTGATGAAATAACTTTTTTTATTTTTTCTTCCCCTCTGTATGTCAACATGTTCTCATGCCTATGGTACTTGCAAAGTGATTGTAATGTAGCAGAGGATGGAAGCAGACAGCCTGGAACAATAATTCCCATCCCTCAAGCTGAAGTACTCCCATGGTGCCGCTTATGGCTATAACTCTTAAAACAAAGAGACTCAAACTGAGTTGAATGACACTGCTGACTTACAGGCACTGGAGCGGGAAGGGGAAATGTTTATCCAGATCTCTCTGGTGGGAAAGGAAATTACTCCTCTTTGATTTTTTTCTTAGATCCAAACAAGCAAGGAACTCTTACTATGCCTTCAAATCCTGAACGCAGACAGAATAAGTGTAGACAATGAATTTCCTATACTTAAAATGCTATGGCAAGGACTTTTCTGCAGGCATTTTTCAAATTGAGAATGCTCTTGAGAGCCTATTTCCATGTTGGATGAGGCACTGCTACCTCTAATCTCCAATGTTTCTAGGTTTAGAATCAGATACAGTTTTATTGACTTACACTGTAAATGGGTTGGCTACCACAGTTTGGCCTTGGCATATGCTGCTGGGCATTAGTACCTCTGAGTTTTAGTCAGAGTTTCTTGCACATTCATGTAGAATTGGATGTCATATAAATTATGCTTCTGTCCTGTGGAAGCAGGTGGGAGCTTGTAATTCAGTGGTTTTTTTTCACTTTACCTAATACTTTTACTAATATTTCTGCAAGTTGTCCTTTTGGCTGATATAACAGTGATTTAAATTATTCTTACTTCACTGTTGAGCTTCAGTCACCATGTTTGTTCCACTTTCCTGTACACTGTTACAGTGGACTGATGATCAGAGCATCACCTCTGTTTTCATCCAGTAAAATGAGAAAATTTTCTGCTTTCTTTATCACAGTATACCCTACTGTGGTGTGTATGTCTATAACCAATTCATCATATTTTTAGCAAAGCAATAGTACAGTAAGATCATTGCATGTATTAAGAATTTTCTTTCATCATGTTGTGGAGATCAAGAATCCTAGATAAGTGCTCAAGTCAGCCTAGTGTCATTTGAGTAAAAGATGCAAGAATCAGCAGGAGATTGGTTTACTGCTTCTTTATCATGAATACCTTTAACCTCTTTATCATTTTAATGAATATCTGCAATTACATGGTGCAGTGGAAGGTACTCGGTATGTGGTGAGTTAAATTCAGAAATGATGATTGGCTTTGTAATGCTTGGAGTACCTTGGTAGTAATATACACTCGGCTGATCACAGATTCCTAATTTTCTGTGTTAGGTTATCTATTTGAAAAAGGATGAAAGTTGGTAGTAAGGAAGACAGATGATTTATGAGATTACCTCATGTAAATAAGCGAGGAAAGATAGTGAGCTCAAGTTAACTGAGAAAACTAAACTACAACTAAATTGGACTTGGATCTCAGGGTATTCAATTAATTTTGTGGCCAGTAAAAGCATATCCTGAAGAAAATTCCCTACCATGATGCTACTTTTCCAGAAACCTCTATGTTAATAAGTGTTTCTTGATACGCTTGTTATGTGTGCTCTTCTTATCAAATATGGGGCGTATTAAAGCTAATGATCAAGAGGAGAGCATTCCCTTTTATTCCAAACTTCTGTAGTTTGACTGCTTTGTAATAGATCTTAGGTCCATGGGGAGTAAAGACTTCGGCAAGGTGAACTACCTTATGAATTGATTTGAATGTTGAAACACTTAACTATTGGTCACTAATGAAGGAGGGTGCTCTTGTGAAGAAGAATGACCATGTAGTAGCAAGTGTTGAATCTTTAAGTGGAAGAAACAACCAAGAAGAATTAAACATATTTAAGGGAAAGTACGTTAGTATGCTATCTCTTTGAGAAAATATTCCATTATTGCAAGTGTTGAGATTAAATGCTTCTAAAAGGGAAAATGGGGCATCAAAATAATGGCAACTAGATGCATCAGTGTTCAAAGTATTTTAGAATTAAAAGAAGGACTTAAATCCTTCCAGAGTTTAATAGTTGTGGTTGGAATCCAGCATGCCTATTACTGTTTTCACATGAGAACCAAACTTCCAAGTGTCTAAGACGGCTTATTCAGAATGCAATTGCTATTGTTTTGCTATGAGAATTTTGAAAGAATTTGCTCCCTTCTCAATATACAGAGCCTGAAATACTCTGAGCTGATTTTTAAAAATGCCTTAACTTAGAGGCTTGTTAATGTTTTTTTTTTTTCCTCTGAAAACACAGCTAGATATGTGAGACTATGAGCTTTCGGTTTAAAAGTGGCTGGCATAACTCCTGCTTGTTTGTTGTTTGGCATCCTTCGGGAAATAAGAGACAAGTAGTTCAGAAACTTTTTTTAAAAAGGAAGAACATTTTAGTATGTAAGTAATTTCTCAGTTCTTGTTGAAAAGGTGAGAGAAACAGATTGTACTCATGATGTGCCTGTGATTTCAGATATAAATTTCTTTTATTCTATTGTATAATAATGGAAATACTGGAAAATTGGAGGGCTTGCTATCTTGGTTGGATTGGTGATTCAAGTATGCTCGTTGCTGCAGTAAGAATTTTTTCGCAAAAGGCAGAAATCACTGAAGTTGAAATGTTTTGTAACCAATGTTCTGTGTGTTCTGTTGTTGAAAGGGAGGCTGATTACATATTTAAAACTTAATTAAGTTTGCTTTCTGCAACCATTATTTTTCTTCTGATATTTTCATGACTGATTTTGTTACCTTTGAAAGCTCTCTTCATGGCTAAACCATAAACGGGCTGGTAGGATTTTGTCCGGCAGGTGGCATGAAAGCCCAGTGTGTACTTACGGAGTCTGTGGAGTGTGCATCTTTTTCTCATGGCTGGTCTTAGATGTACAATTGAGACTGTTGGAAAGGTATATGTGCTTTAGTATGAAAAAACAGTTTATTTTCAAGAACGTTAAGATATAATTGGAAAAACAATAATATTTTCTTTTTTTTTTTTTTTTCAATAAACAACCACAGTCAACTGTACTTCTTATATATTAAAAATTGTTGGACCCATACACTGACCTGTGGCTTGCCTCTTCTGGAGATTTATCAGCTCTAGAAGAAGAGAATTTGTTTTGCCAAGTAAGGAATCTTGCATTTCTTCTATGCTTGTGAGGTGTATTCTGAATAATATACAGTAGCTCAGAAGAGCAGCTAGATATCACTTAATACATTGCTTCACCTAGGAGCTGGACACACAGCAAACCAGCCTGGCTTATCTGAACATGTTTTTGTGTAGTGTGAAAGGATAATACAAGCTGAATAGCACTCTTATGAATCCATGCAGCGTACATTGCCAGAAAGTCTTTACCTCTGAAATACAAAAGAGATGTGAAGGAAGCAAGGTTTTTGTCTCTGGGTGTGGAGGTAGGATTGTAATACTGAAGGGGGATACAGGCAATTACTGCAAAGAGCTCAGAATTTTGTTGCCAGGCCAGCAGTGACTTCTCAGTGCTGTAGCTGGGGGCTCATACGAAGCAGTGCCTTGAAAACATTTGGCTGCTGAAGCATGTCTGTTTTCTTTTCCTGAGGGGTACTGGCTATCATGTTGAGACTTGAAAGGGAGCTATGTATTTCACTTAGAGCGTTTATTCCATACTTCTTCTAAGTCCTTAGAAGGGACATTAGGCAAAAGTATAGGGGCATAAATGGCTATATAGATGAAGTACTGTAAGTTTCACACTTTAGGTATTAAAATGTGTATTGTTTAGTGTCTAAAATGGAATGTGAATGATTATGCCTTATTAGTAAATAAAAATGTTATGGATATTACTTGATTTTGTTTAATTAGTTCATCAGAATTGCAATGTATGTTAATAACTATTAATGAATTGTCTTTCTTGATCTCATAATTTTAAACAAGGCACCTTTGGCTCCTAACACTCTAAAATGGGAGAGCTTCTTTCCCTGTTCCTTAAATAATTTTCAAATTCATATGATATCAATGCTTAGCTTCTATGGTAAACAAGATCTTGGAAAATAAATAATGAAAACCAAGTGGTGGGTTCTCATTATCCCATTCAGATAGTTTTTGATAAAGCTGGCCTATATTCCTGAGTATCTCAAGTATGCTTTCCTGTTAATATTGAAATGAACAAGTCTTCCAGCGGTTGTGTAAGAGGAAATTCTTGTATATATTGTAGAGCTACCGTTCTGTCTGCTAGTCTGTACATAGAGACTAAAAAAGTACCTGGTTCTTAGGGTGGATTACAACTGGCCCTTATCTCAGTGACAGTGTAAGTGTGGGTCTCTCAATTTTGGCTCGTAATTTTAATAAAGCACTTCACTTCCAACACCATAGCCTATTTCGGTGGCACATCACAGAGCAACAGAGCTTTTGGAACTTGAAGGAACAAGAGGTAGATGTCTATAACCTTTTCTTTTCCTCAGAAAACATAAAAAACATTGCATTGAAGAAAACTCTTGGGAAATGTAACAGTAGGTAGTGATACTGTAAGTTTCTGATTTATGTAAGCTGGCTAGGCATTGATCTGTATAAAACTCTTCAAAGATGAACTTCA
Organism: Todiramphus chloris collaris; assembly: GCA_025345505.1. Taxonomy (NCBI): domain Eukaryota; kingdom Metazoa; phylum Chordata; class Aves; order Coraciiformes; family Alcedinidae; genus Todiramphus; species Todiramphus chloris. The sequence continues at coordinate 7,296,990 of JANVCC010010406.1, forward strand.
TTTTGGTTCACTTCCACGATGACTTTTTGAACTGATAGAAAAAATACATGCACGTGTTCCAGCTCCCAATATTGTACGTGGCTTTGGCTTTCATGCTTCTGTAACTTCATTTGATGGTGGTCTGGTATCCATCATGATTTCTAATGAAATCTGTTTGTCTCACAGCATTGCTGAGTGACAGTGTGGAAGGTGTGGTGTACGTCAGAACATTTTGGGTGATACAGTTGCTGTTTTGCTTTTGGTTTTGTTGTTTGGTGTCTTTTTTGTGTGTGTGTAATAGACAAAAATGTAGCGTGTCTGTATTAGGATGTTTGTAATTCAATGTAAGACATAGTAGATAAGTTCCGTTGGAATATGAAACTATTTTCCTTATGCTACAGAACAGAAATGTGATCTCTGTTATGATTTCTTAACTTATTTCTCACTCACGATTATTTTCGTGTGGAATGTAGATGTGGTTCAATTTCTCTTGTAACTATTCAGAAAGATAACCTTGGGCTCCTTTGTGGACTTGTAACATTATCTTCCCTTCAGTTTATGCTCAAAACTATCCTTAAAAGTAACTTCAGAAGACTTCAATATACAGTTTTTGTGTTTGAAAACGTTGAGACCTATGCTGTGTGTTGAGAAGAAATAATCTAAGTGGGATCCACCTTTGGGAGATGGCCAAAGATGTTGCCAGAATTTGACTCACATTTCGTTCATCGTGGATAGGAAGCTACACTCGCATAGGCTCTGAAGGGCATCAGCTCTTAAGTATCATTCCTAGAAGACTTGATATTCTTCTGGGTTTACAAGACTGTGTGGTTGCATGGGTGAAATAAAATCTTCATTGTGATCAAGGACATACATGTCACAAACTTTTTTTTGTTTGAGATGAGGCTTCTGCATGTCTGTGTGTTTTCTGTTTTGTTTTAAACTAGATGTTTGCCTTTAAATTGGAAGGAGAAAGAGACACTATTTCTTTGGATGGTGAGCAGGTTATAATGAATAGTAATGAAAGCATTTCTTGGAGCTACAGTCTAAATGACTACTTGCAGTACCAAATACCCCTGTAGAATGGAAAGGTTTTATGTACATTGAGGAAGATGAACTATTGGGCTGCTGAAACTTGGACATGAGGAATCTCTGCTACTTTTATGTGAGCCTTTGCATTTGCAGTGTGTGAAGGAAAATAGGCCCTTAAGATGATTAGCTAAGTTATAAGTTAGAGAAGAATAGGACATTATAGAATAAAGGAAGATTAATAGTGCTTTAGAATAGTATCTTAAGACCATGGGAACTCTTTTCATTGCCTCTCATATAGCCCTTACCATGTCTTGTTTAAAACACAGTCCAACTGAGTGAATAATGGTTATGAATAGATTAATTTTCTACGATATGTAAGACATGATAATAGATGGGTAGTCAACTTAGGGTAAGCATTTTATTAAAGGTTAACTACTTTTAGGTAAGGTATAGATCAAGATAAATTGAGGTAAAGGAACAACTCAAGTCTTTCTCAGAATTCTAAAGGCAAATGTCTAAAGATAAGAGACTGTGATGACCTGTGACATCTGAAGACGAACTGTAGCAAGATGGTGAAGAATGGCTGAAGATTAATAATGGACTGGGAACTGAGAGTTTGGGAAAAACACAAAGGACTTTTAAGAAGAATATTGATTACTTAATATTCTGTTAAGAGTATATATATATGTGTTGACTTTTATAAGTCCTTTGCCACTCACTGACGTGATGGCCCAACTCTGAGTTGTTAAATACAGCAAACTGAGAGTAACCCACTGTATGGCAAAATCCTTTAACACAGTGAGAGAGAAACACTATTTTTCAATGTTCTGTCATTGCTGTGCACTGTATAAATTGTGTTAAGAATCTGCTAGGATGTTTGTGCTTCCCTCTGAGAAGCACAAAAAAAAGTCTTTTGCCAAGAAGACAAGCTGTTGAACTTGAGGGCTCTAGGTAGATTTGCACTTGATGCAGCCTTGGGATTTCACTTTTAAAACAAAAAGGCTTTTTGCCGTACACCTGCATGGTTCATACTCTGATGTTTCAGGCTTTCCTTTTGTTAAATACTGTCGCTAGCCTTGTAGAGTTTTCCTTTGCAACCTTATTAGCATCCTCACACATTGCCTGAGTAGGTTAAGCTCGTTGCACTGAGAAACTTGAAAAATGGAGGTTTGGAAACATATGCAAAGTATATGTTCAAAAAGCATCTCTGAGTTACAGAAATTGTTTCATTTAAGCTATTTCATTCTAGAACCCAAAGTTATCTTAAAAGGAATGAAAGCTTTGAAATTTGAAACCAGAATAAGCTAGGGCTGTGCAGTGTTGAGGAGAGAAAACAGTAATTTGTTATGTAAACTGCAATGGAGTTTAGTAAAACAGTTCAGCTGGTAGCTGCTCTTTGGCAACAGTAAACCAACAAAAAAGTATGTGTTGGCAATTGTTTGGTTGATTTGGTGGTGTAGTAAGGTTGTTGCAGCCTAGAAGTTTGTTACCAGTTACAAGGAATATAAATTTTCTTTCCTCAGATTTTGTCTTTCCATCTTGTCAGGTGTGGGTTGTTTTTCTGGGGTGTGTGTGTGTGGTATGGTATGTGTGTGGTGTGTGAGGATTAAGAGAGAACCACATATTTCTTCTGCCTTTCTTGAGTGCTGTACTTTAGTAATACCTTGCTTAAAAGATATTTCCTATCTTATTTTTCTATTAGTTTTGTATTAGCCTTATTCAGCTTCATGTGTTGCCACAAGTCTGCTGCCAGGAGACCTACAGAAGTTGGCAACTAGTTCTTAAAGGTTGAACTTTAATTATTAGAATGATAAAATTGTGATTGTGGATTGATTTGTGGTGATGTGAAGACGACAGTATATAGAAGAGATGTGGATGAAGATCTGTAACTGGGCTCCAGAGGTTATGTCTGGTTTCATGAATGAATTTTTGCATGTGCAATGCACAAATGAGTAGTTGTCAAGTTAACTTGCACTGCTGTTTGCCATTTTCACACATGGAAGAGCAGTCTTTGCATGAGTTTGTTTCAAAACCCTTATAACTACCACATGCAACAGGGTGCACTCTGATGTGCTTTAGTTGTTCCTCTTCTCTAATGTGGCAGAGAAAGACTGCATAGGAATTAGTATTAAACACTTCCATATTTTTCTATTCCCGTACTTGTAAATACAGGTATCTTTAGTTACAGTGTGTCCACTTACCTTGACTTCTGAAGTATGGAACTTAAAATATTTTGATTTTTTTCCCCTAACAATCACTTGAATAGCTTATCAGTGGACAAAAATACAATGAAAAGTTCCCTTTTTGCCAGTGCTGCTGAAAACCAGTTCCTGTTCTTTTGGATTGCAAGTTATTAAAATGTAAGGCAATTATTTATTTCATTGTTTGTTATCTGTTTTAAGTTTTAGATCTTACACATCTGGGGAAAAAAAAGAATTATTTAAAAAACTCAATGGTGGTGATTTTATGCTGCAGAGTATTTAAGGTATAGGAAATAACCCTGAAGGAGATAGATTTGGAGGGCAAAGTACAAATGAGTTGTTCTGTGGTGCATAATAAACACAATTTATCATATGCTGCTATCATATGTAGTATGAAAGTGGCAGCTACATATAGGATATCAATAGAACAAAAACCCAATTGAATAATCAAATAAAATTTCTAAATGCATAAAAACAGTTGAATGAGGAAATAAACTTTACAAATTTGTGTAATTGTCTTGAAAACTATCTGCTACCATGTTTATTTTTCAGCTTTAAATAAACATGTACTTACGGATAGGTATCTAAATGAATTCTGAAACATCCATATTTAATCAGGTCAAATACTGCATTTATAGGGAGGGAAAGATTTTTGGAAGAAGTTGAGATTTTTATTTATCATCTTTCTTAAAATAACTGCCTTCCCCGATGAGGCATGTTCTGTATATATGTGCTATTTTGTGCTGCGCATACAACTCCAGTGTCCCTTTATGCTACAAGTGATGTGAAGGAATTTGTGAGGCAGTTTGCTGTATTTCATATATTTATAAGGATAGTATTGTTAAAATGTTCCAAAGGGCATGTTTATAGTTCATTAATTTCTTTCTAAACTAACACATTCTTCAATACCACAATCTTGTCTGCCATGGTTTTGATAGTTAATACTACTAAAATAATATGCTGAAAAGTAATGAAAGCCTCCAGACAAAATTAGAAGGCTTAATGCTATGTTAAACACATAAATGCACCTTGGGTAATACCTAGAAAGATTCACAGGTCGGGAGAAAATTCAGTTGACTCTTGGCTCATTAGTTGGAAACCTGTGCCTTTCAATGCCTTTAGACATGCCTTTATAAATTGCAGCGTAAGCTGAGGAAAAGGCTGCTGCTTAGAGCTGACAGTGAATGCACTTCTCTTTGAAAGGTGTTTTTGTACTTTTCTACTTGGGATTAGTCTCATCTTCCACTGGAAGGCAGTCTTCACTTTGTTTCATTCTCCTGCCTATTCAGGTAGCTAAACCAAGGATCTTTAGCTTCTTGCAAGACAAAGTAATACTTGTACCCTGTTCGTCCGTAGTTGGAAAGTTTTTTTGGTTTTTTTTTTCCCATGAACCTGTTGTCTTTGCTTTGCCTGCTTAATTCTTTCTATAGATTGTCCGTGTAGATGATTATAACTTCTGCAGTACTTGAGGTGGTTTATTATGTTGTGGACCTTTTGTATCTGTGCCTATCAGTGTTAGATTACTTGGTGGTGTGACTTTTTTTGTGCTGCTGTTCGAGTAATGAATTAATGGAATTTTTCATGCTTTCTAGACCTCTCAGCTAAATGCGGTAACACTTTTAACTCATACATCTACATTAGCCAGTTATGTGTAGTTAGATGTGCTGAAATGATTGTTGGAACAAAACCAACTACACTTCAGTATCATTTACTTTTAAAGGAACTGATAAATTGTGCATTGGGAGGCTTTGTATTTCAGTGATTAAAATAAAACTTGTGTACATATGTACTTAGCTTGGGTATATAAATACAAACAGCCTTGTAGCTGAAACCTGTGGTGTGTCATGAGAGACCAGGAGTTAGGGTTTGCCTCTCACCCTTGGAATTTCTCAATCTTTGTCTACTGCCTTAAATTCTATTTTTTTTCCTGTCCTCACTAGAATCATAACAACAGCATTTAAATTGTGATTCATTTGCCTATGTCATCTTTGGGGAACTGAGAAATATAGAAAAGGTAGGATGTGAGGCACATGGATGTGAATGATTGGAAGAAAGTTTTAAAGTGAAAGTTTTAAAGAAGAAAGGAAAGAGGATATTTTGAAATAAAATGGAAAAAGAGCAGCAGTGGGAGGAATAGTTCTAAAGGAGATACCTGTATATCCTTGATGTAACTATGTAACTCTATTTTCCCTTTGTTTCACAGGGGTGAGGATCTAGTCACTTTTCAGTTTGATTCTGCGAAGTAAAGTTTTCACCAGCTTCAGTGCACTGTGTAAAGAGATATATTGAAAAGATTAATTCAGGAGTGGAGTAGCCTTTGCTACAGAGGAGGTCAGACTTGACAGAGACAATGCTCCCTTCTGGCCTACAGATCTATAAATCTATCCGGGTGTTTGATTTTCTCGTCTCCCTCTTGTGGAAGGGGAGTTTAGGTCAGTACAGGCTTCTCCTTTCTTTCTGGGCTGAAATACAGCTCTGATCCTATAACTGAAATCATTAACGCTAAGTTTAAGCCATTGACCTGATGTTGTGGATGTATTTGGGGCTGGAGACACGTAGAGAGAAGGGAAGGAGAACCACATCCAGTTAATATCACAGTGTAACTCTGATAAAAATTACACTGGTTTTAAAATAATACAGTCGGAGGTCTCAGAGAAATGTAGCATAGCAAGAGTGCTGATTTGTAGTTTTTTTCTTTGTTTGGGTTTTTTTAACTGCAAAAAGTGTTAAAGCAAGGTTAAGGCATTTCAGTCCTATGAAGAAAAGCTGGGGGGAGGCACACAGAGCACCATTTTTTCCCTGTTCTTCGGATAATCTGTTATTGCTCAGCATTATCCTTCAGCAATCCTTCAATTTTTGTTCCAAATGCTTTTTCCCCTAGCAGGTTTTACTACTATGGAACGTACACGGACCGCTTATCAAAATGATGCAATCTGACAGGAAATCGATATTTTTTTTCATACTAGATTTGAGGGTATGATTGTCATAATCCTCATTTTAGCCTGTTAATGGGTGAATAGCTAATAGTGTGATGACAACTTCTGGGGGGGGAAAAAAAAATAAAATCAATAATTTGTTTAACCAGCAGCTTAGCTGATAAGAAAAGTCCAATACCTTTCTCCTCCGTAGAATCTGTGTTTTCAGACATGACCTGTTCAGATTCAGCACCTGGGTTCTGAGGGAGGGGTGTTTTCCTTACTTCAGTCAGGTCAGCTGAGCTGATGCAAGGCGCTTGGGCGACGTGCCCAAGGTCACAGCCTGACCTGGTGGCTGCGGTTTTCTGCACCCCAGAGACAGTTCGTCCTCTCTCTGCGGCGCCTCTGCTGCTCCACGTGCCAAATCCCGTAGGGGTAATTTCTTACCAAGTGCCAGTATAGCGCGTTATTGCCGCCGCATTTTGCAAGTAGATGAAAACTTATTATTCATCTCTTGCCTGCGCTGAACGGAAAGAAAATGAGACGGAGCAAGGTAAACAAGCTGAAACAGACTGTGAAATGACACATGATGGGAACGCTGTTTCCTGACTGCTCATGCTAATGCCGTGGGTGAACACTCCGCCGAACGACTGCACTTCAGCAGTTTTTACCTCAGTCCGGTGCTGACAGCGCCGTGAGTGACACCGGCCCGCGACGCCGTGCTCTGGGGCAGGCTGTCGGCACGGCGGTGCCGGTGAGCGGGCCGGGCCCGGCGGCGGCGCGCTCCCTGCTTTTCTCCTCGGGGGCGGCGGGCCGGGCCCGGACGTGGCTGCGGCACAGGGCTGCCGGCGGGCCCGGCTCGCCCCTGGCCGAGGTGCGGCTGGGGCAGCTCGGCCTCACGGAGCGCACGGTGCCGGGCGAGGGCCGGGGGCGATGTCGCGGCGTATCGGTCCGGGCCGGGCCGCGGCCCTGCTGTCACATCCTGTATCCCTTCCCCCTCCGCGCCCCCGGCCCGCGCCCCGTGCGCGGGGTTGCCCCGTCGGCGCGCGCCGAAGTTGCCGGGGTGCCCCACTCGCCCGGTCACGTGCGCCGGCGGCGCCAATCGGAGCAGCCGTGATGTCAGCGCTCGGCAGCGGCGGGGATGCGGGGCGGCGCGCGGGGTCCGCGCGGTCCGGCGTGGCCAGGCGCCGCGCGGCGTGAGCGCGGCGGAGCGGCGCCATGGACGAGCCGGGCATCCTGCGGCGACGGGGGCTGCAGGTAGGGGCGGGCGGGTGGGCGGGTGGCCCCCGCCTCTCCTCAGCTGCGAAGTTGCCCTCACCTGCCGTGAGGCGCGGAGCCGTGCCGGCGGGCCCGGTGGCCGGGGGACACCTGTGGGCGGGAGGGGAGAGGCGCGGCGGCGGGCGGCCGCTGGGCTGCGGAACGGCGTGACCGTTTGCCCGGGCGTGCGGCCGGGGCGCGGCGGCGGCGGCGCCGCCGAGGGGCTCTCCGCCGCCGAGGGGCTCTCCGCCGCCGAGGGGCTCTCCGCCGCTGAGGGGCTCTCCGCCGCGCCGGAGGCACAGCCCGCGCCCGGGCGCTTCCCGGCGAGGCAGGCGGTGCGGGCTGCCTCTCCCCCGTTGGCGATGCTGTGAAGGTGGGGAACAGCCGGGGGGCCATTACCGGGGGGAGAAAGTTTGCCCTGCTCGCGGCTGTGTTGGTCGTTCGCGGCACACGTCGTGGAGCGGCGAGACGGGATCGGTGCCGCCCCCAGTCAGCTTCGGGCTGACTTTTCCGCCGGCGTTCCCGAACTCGGGAAAATGACGTGTCCCCAGCGGAGCGCCAGTTACCGCAAAACGTTGGTAACCGTGTGTTGTTCGAACTCAAGGCTCGAGCCGTTATCACTCTTTCTGGGTAGCGTGTTAAGAGCTCGAATAACTGTTCGTGTGCTGGTTTGGTGGAAAGCGTGTTATTAAAGAGCGTGTGACAACAGTCGAGTGTAGGGTGTAGTTACTTTTTCACTATTTCACCAAAATGGAGCACCACCTCAAACTACATCACTCTGGCCCATTGTTTAGAAAGCCCCTTAGCTCAAGTGGCTCTCGGCGATGAATGTACTTCCTTTCTTTTGTTTTCCGTTACATCCGCAGTGTTTCAGTGGGAGGAGGGTGAAGAGGAAGGCCTCCTTACATTTGGGATAACTGTTCTTAAGTCATGTAAAGCTGCCTATAATGCTTAAAATACACGGAACTTGCACAGTTCTGAACTTTTCCGACAGCTGCCCTTTCTGATCGGTGCTTTCAGCTTGGTGCTGATCAAGTGTGACAGTTTCTATCAGATAAATGAAGACAAGTAAAATCTGTAGCTCGTGTTGTTACATAGCATAGGGAAGTCTCAAAGTTCTCTGGGTCATCTTGGTCTTCTAAGAATCCCGTTAACTTTTCTCCAACTTCTTGTGACATAGCATTCGCCTGTGGAAAGGGAGTAACTTTAATAGATTCTGAGTTTTATTTAGCCCTTAAATCAACTACACCAATATTTTCTCTTAATTGATTGTGAAGTGGGAAGGAGAATCTCTTCTGCAGGTTGGGACTGCCAGTGACAGCTTTTGGAGGAAAGGATTTAGAAAGTTTGAGAGGAAGATCTTCACAGCAAAACCAGATTTCCTTCTCCTAAACCTGCTGAGTAATGTAAACCAGATTTCTGCTGTTTGAGAAGAATTGAACAGCAATCTGTTCTGATTGAGGGATAGCTTTTGAGGGAGCTTAATGTGAAAGCTTATTGTTGAGTTCTGCTAACATTTTGGAGGTGTTTCTTGTTCGTTTTTCTGTAACAAACTGATTTTGAATGAATACCAATAATGTATCACAGAATATTTGCTTGCTCCTGCATATGCTTACATGGTCACTTAGCAGTATTAAAAACTATATTGTGAATAATCCCACTACCAGAAGGTTCAGTTCACACTTGCAGTGCATGCAGTAGTAAATTGTTTTTAAAGATGTTTACCTCATGAATGTCATTAGAATCTAGTCCCAGGGTGGTGAAAAACAGCTAAATATCAGAAGTGTTCAAGGTGACCTACTGTCATCGAGAGAAAGATGGAGGGGAGAAATCCTATTTACACTCAAGTTGTAATCATTAGACCTTTAACTGAATCTATTTTCTTATTGTCCTCTCACTTCTCCTATGTTTTTTTTTTTGTTGCTCTGATTTTATCTTCATCAGTTGTGCATGCACCCAGCCTGGAGACTGCTATGATGAATTTGTGAGCTAGAAAGCAGATGATATGACATGTGACAAGGAGTGTAGCCCTCTGTTTAATTCTTAATAGCAAATACTGATTACTTGAAGTCTCTGAGTTGTCTGCTTCGCTGCCATTTGCTTTTTATAGTACATTCCAAAGTAAGGAATTACTTATTTTATAGTAGTTTTATATGTTCTTACCATTAAAAGAAGCGTAAATAATTCTCCTGCCATTATGTTGTTCTGTGGGAATAATCCATATATTTTTTTTGTTTCCTCTTTTTTTTTTTTTAATTTGCGTTTTAATTTTTCCTTTTAAAGGCTATTGAGAATATTCCAAAACATAAAAAAAAAAAACAAAAAAAAAACCAGTTGAGACTGTTCTGCAACATCTGATCTTCCGTGAAAGGTCAACTAACATTACTTCATATGACTTTGTCACTTAGGGTTGGAAGTAGAATTGATAAATGCAGGAGAATCTTCTTAATAGCTCTGTGCTTTCTTAGGCGAAGGTGCATTTAAATTGAACCAGTCATAACAGCAAACAGCACATACTTAAAAGCCACAGTGGTGCATGTGCTGTTTTATTCTGTTTGTACACAGTTTGCTTCAAAGCTTGATTTACAGGACACACAAACCATTTCCTTTTAGACGGGAACCTGGTGTAGTTGTGTTTAATGCTGCACCATCATGCCGTGTTTAAAAAAAGCCAGGAAGCAGCTTGAATTGAATCTCCAAATACTAGCTTTAAGTAAATATGTAGACTTGGATAAATCTTGGTTTGGGTTGGTATGTGGAAGGTTTTTCTGGTGCTCAGGCTCCTAAGAGAGAAACTGAACCCCTAGTTTGTTGCACCCTGAATACATACACCTATTTCATTGTACTACTACTTACTTTTCCTTTATGTCTAGTTACTTATATTGGTTGTATTCATACAAAAATAAAAGCTTCTGTATCTGTGGTATGCATTCACTTTCAGTGAGCAGATTCTGAAGCTTTAATTAGAACACTATTTATAAGAAATATCAGAAGAAGATGGACCATTTCTTTCAACTTCTAAAAAGTTAAATATAATTTACTGTGGATTGAAATAGGTATATCTTGAAAATAAGTTAAAAAAAATGAAAACTGCTAACTACTTGCATACTTTTCATCACAGTTCTTGATTGCATTCTGCTAACAGCCTGTGTTTCATCTCCCATGAATTTGTCTAGGAGATGTTTATCTGAGCAGTGTGTTTTACAGTGCTTTAAACCAAAGACTCCGAACCCACATGGTGGTGGGCACAGGTAATGTGCATTCCCTTCAGTCTGTAGGAAGAATTTGGGAATGTGGGAGCAGTCTTACTCCAGATGCAGCCAGTTGCAGTCATTACTTCCAGAGCTGATGAAGCTTTCTTTTTGTCGAACAGATGCTTTGGGCTTTTCCTTTTCCTTTGGCTAATTTCAGTTCTGCCTCTAAGTGGCTGGTAAGCAATGTCTTGTAAATCTTGGGATAATTACATGAGCTTTTTTAATTAGAATTGCAGAGAAATTGACCAACAGCAGAGAAATGAGCTATACAGGAAACCTCCCAGATGTGAAAGAAAATGCTGTGTTTATTTGTTTTCTTGTCTCTAGGTATGGTGTTGTTTTGTTTTTCTGTAAATGCTGAAAAATTTTCATAGGGGTCTAAGGCTTTTTTAAATTCAGGATGACTTCATTGCACTGTTTGCTGAGATATGATTGTAGCCAACATGGTAAACTCCAATTGAAAATCTAATACTGGACTTCACACATGTTGTGGGAAGCCTCAGCTTGTCCGAGGGATTAGAATGTGAGTTAGATAAATAACCTTGCGTGAACATCTGTGTGCCCTTGAGGAGACCAGAAAGTCCTGAGAAAAGAACCACCAGTTCACAAACAGAGAAAGCTTATCACAGCTATAACAGAAAGAGAAAGGCATCTAATTGTGGACAGGTTGTCTTTGCTTAGGCCAATCAGGTGTGGGCACTTGGCATTAGAAGGATTATAAAAGGGCTTGCAGCCACAATAGTTTGGAGCATTTGAGCCTTTGCAGAAGTGTTGTGTGAGTGTGAGAGAGTGATGAGTCCGTCTCAACGATGACATGTTGAGCCATACAACGACACACACATTTGAGGGAGGATGAGGTAAAAAGAATTTAATGGCAAAATTCAGAGTAATTGCTGTAGAGATGGAAGCAGGCAGTATAAAGGAAAATGTGGTGTAAATGGAGTGTTGCTATTTTGGCAGAATTGAGGAGACAGTTTATACTAATTCCCTGTATTTCTAGAAAAGATGGCAAGGGGCACAGTCATTACATAGTCTTGACTTCTCCTTTCCTCCATCCCTAGTACAGGAAGATTGTTGACTTTGTAGGCAAACTTTATGAGATTTTGTACATGCAATGTGTAGGCCTTTGCAAAAAGGCCTTACAGATTTTTCCAAGTCCTTGCTTATTGACTCACCTAAAATTGCATTCTGAGAAATCAGGCAGAAAGGAGATAATTTCAGAGGAAAAATGGCCTTACTTATGTCTCCTAAACAGGTGTGATTTCTTTAGAGTAGGAGGCTTCATGAAAATAATTATTTCTGAAATACTGAAAACTGGTGTGTGATGTGGAAGTGTCAGCTAGGAAGCCACACTCTATAGGAGAGGAAATGGGGAGACTGTAACTGTCTCATCTGCAGATGCAGTTCATGTTTGGGAATGCGTTCTTGGGGTGGTCTGCCAAGGAAAGAGGTGTGACAATATTAATTAGACTTCATCCTCTCTTGCAAACCAAAGAGAAAATGGAAAAGTCACATCTTGCAGATGAAGTTCTGGAAAGGTTCTTAATAATTTCCTCTTTTGAATGACATGTACAACTTTGTTCTCCCTTCCACTAGGCAAGAGCGACCTGATCCATTTTCTCAGGTGGTGTTTCTGTATGGGTAGCAATGGTTTTACAGTACGAAAGAGGAGTTGTATGGTTGTGAGTCAGGTCTGATTTGTGTGTCTGTGTCCTGGTGAGTGCGGCGAAGAAGTCTGTGGAGAGAAAGATGGGATATATGTCTTCCAGTTTTGTGTGGGAATAGCTGTGCGAGTGCATGCTGCATCCTCTGCTTAGCAGTTGTGTCCAGTCCTGCCTACCATGCTATTTCTTCAGGGTCTGTAAGTAATGCGCAGAACTACTTAAATTGTGACACTTGTTCTTTTATTTTATGAGGTGTTTGCATGAGCATGACACATAGATGCAAAATGTAAAAAAAAAAACAAACCCCAAAACCCTGAATTTTGTATATTCTTGGTAAATTATTGAGCTTTTTCCTGATAGAGCCATATATATTTTTAAGTCACTCTGGGCATTATTATAGGAGAGAGGACATTTAAAAATCTAATTCTGTTTTAAGGAGAGGGTTGTGCAGGTTAGTATAGATGTTTTGTTTGCTTAAATAGTGACAGGCAATGATTGATAGCTGCCATTAGAAAGCAAAAGACCAGCCTTCTGAGGAGACACTGATATAAAGAACACTCTTCCTCTCCTCATTAGCTTGTCACTTCTGCAGGCCTAATAGAGTGTGCAATCTCTTGGGCAGTTAATTCACCTCTATTTTCTAGGCATTCATTCATTGTTACATGTTTGTTATGGCCTCTAAAAGGCCAGACATGTGTTTTGTTATTATTTGAGCTGTGAAAGCTTTTCCTAAAAGGGTTAACTTTTTCTTCTCTCTGTACTTCTCTTGGTGTTCTGGTAACTTTATTTCAGGGTCTACAATCAGAAATTAAAAAAAAAAAAAAAAAAAAAAAAGTTGTCCCTGCTACATTCTGCACTACAGTATTTGGCATGGGTCCAAACTTGGTGTCCACAGCCCATATCACACACCTCTTACTAATGCCTTCTAATGATTGTAGTAACATTTCTCGATAATATCTACAATATGTTACAAAGCTGGCTGACCGTTTTGTACTGGATTCAGAAGGCAAAGCATAAACTTAACGTCCCTTCATGTCAAATCGTTAGCTGAGCTCAGTTGTGGAGTCTAATGATTTGAACTGAGCTTGGTGCTGTCCTAAGAGTCATAAAGAAAACCAGCTTTGGAGCCCTCCATGCATTCATTAGCTTCTGTTTCTGAATCACTTGGCTTATCCCCAAAATCTGCTTGGGGTTATTTGTTGGTTTAGGGTTTTTTTTTTTTTTTTTTGTCTGCTTGATTAGTAATAGTAGGAATAGCTGCATGAAGGATCATAACTTCCGATTGAAACATGTTTGGTTTTTTTCAATTCCGTGGGTAGTTACTGGTTTGACAAATGATTTTGTAAGCGTGGGTTTTTACTCACTTTGTCACAAATAAGAAACAGGAGTTTTCTGTGCTTTATTTTGGAAATTTTTCTTAAGATGCTTCACTCAAGTTTGATGCATTTTTGACTGTGATGTCACTCCATGTACTGTATTTAACATAATGATTTGGGATCAGTAGGTTTCCACCTCCTCACACACTACATCTACTTTAAAAGTCTGGAAGTTTTCCATTTCTTAAGTCAGGGGTTTTACCAAAATTGTCCACGGCCTTTGAGATGATATTAATTCCTTATTATATTGAAGCAATAAGTGTTTTTTGCTTATAGAAGTGATGACTATGCACCTGAACATTAAAATTACATAAAAATCCATAAATGTTTGTTAGGATCACAAAGCAAAACATTCAAAAAGGCAATTTTAAAATTTATTTCAATTTTGTTTTCTTGGCTTTGCTTTTTCCCCTTTACATGTAACAGTAAGTTCTTCTACAATCCTGGCTGTTCTCTGTAGGATCCTTGTTTCATCTGATGTAAATCAGAACAACATTGTTTCCTGTCAGCAACCCATGTCTCCTGTAATCTCAGTTTCTATTCTCTCATTCCTCTTGGATTCCCCCATCTCTTCATTCAAGTCCCCCTTGGTTTCAGTTTTCAAGTTCAACACTGAACAGTGGCATGCAGCAACTGGGGTTAGTGATGGAAAAGACAATTGCACTCAGTCTCTTTGCCCTTGAGAAAACGCAAGCTCTTCAGAGACTGTAGGTGCTCAAGTCCAAGTTTCTAAAGAGTACACTGGAGCACTTTGTCCTTTCTGAAATTCATTGGCTTTCAATATATAGTTGGCGTAGTTTCATAGGGTTGTAATTTATAGGGATATTAAATAGCACTTCTATGATACATGGGTATGCTCCCCAACCAAGACACTATGTCAAAACAAGGGACCAATTGCATTGAAAAGTATTCAAAGATTTTATTTTTTAATTTTTTTTTTTTAGCTGTACTGTCAGAAATAGGAGCTCCAGCAGCACTGTATCAGAAATGTCATCCTTGGGTAGGTGCTGCAAAAGGAAAGAATTCAAGTGATCATATTTCAGGAAAATATTTAAGTAATCAAAACCACAATCTTAAAGAGACTAATAGGTGGCCTCTAGTTAAAAGATGTGGGGCTTGTGGCATTATTGGTAACCACTAGTTCCTGTTACAAAACAACTTATTTTCCTGAATTTCAGTTTCAGCTGTTTGGAGCCTGTTAGTTTTATAGAACACTTAGCTTGTACAATGCACTGAAGTGCATGCATGTGTTTTGTGGAGATAAATGTCATGTTACAATTCTTCTGATAGTATTTTAGCTCTAGAAAACTAAAATTCCAAGTGTGCACACATTTCTGCATATGTTTTTGCATACTAGAATACTCATGTTGTTCTCTACAGATAAACGATGCTATATCAAATACAGAAACATATCTGAAGATGCTTTTCAACTAGGGCATGTTCCTCTCCTGTCCCACAATGTATCTTTCTCTTACCATGTGAAAAGCAAGGGAGATCTGCTAAAAAGTATATAGTGTGCCTGCATTAACTTCTTTTTGATATTTTTTTTTAATGTTAGAATTATTATTTCTTTTCTTAATGTATTATATCTGCTTGCTTTAAATTACACCACAGGAAGAAGGCTACCATTTCAGTTGCGCTAAAAAGCCTGCCTGTACACAAGTTCTGCAGATACATTAGGGAATTTATCAGTCAGAATCTGTGTGCAGAAGAACCTGCAAATAATCCCTGTTTTCTGAATACAATACTTGTGGGCATAGCTGGAAAACTTAGGTTGTGAGTAGGAAATTTATTTTAGGACTCCGGTTCCCCTTGTGAACAGAGTTTCCTAGCTTTAAATTACTTCCAATTTTTCAAGAGTTTAGTAAATGTAGAGAAATGGAAGAAAGGAAGGAGTAATAAACATTTGCTTTTCTTAATTTTTCATTTATATGACTAGGATAAAAGCTATATTTTGTGGTACTTTTTAAATTTTATTTGTTCATGAGTTGTTTCCGTTTTCAGTTCTTCAAGACACAGTACTCCGTTTATGTGTTTAAACATTAAAGGTTATCTTAGTTTATTTGGTGTAAGAGGAGTAGTGATCAAGTACCTTGTCTTACTGACTGTTTGACTACAATAAATAGCAGATTTTAGCATTCAAGAGTGAAGCTGAATAGTATTTTGTTTTGTCAGTTTTGCCCTGAATATCTGCCCTTCTCTGTAAGCTATAGTCCAAAACTTTTCTTAGGACAAGGTGGTCAAAATCTACACATTTCTTGGATTGGTTGGCATCAGAAGGAGAACTAATATAAAGCATGTCATGTTTATTGCTTGGTAGGAGGTGTTACTGCATTTGCATGCTTTGTTTTGCAGTAGTGATAAGAGATCTAACTCTGACAAAGCTATTTGTATGTCGTGTCTGCAAAGACCTCATTGTGTTTCTCTCTAATCTTCTGAAGATAGCAGTTTCCGTCTTATGAATGTGCCTGCTAAACTGGTGAAACATCTTGATTGACTGTTAACTTGGTTCACTTTCTCAAATACCACTTAGTTGACTTTCATGTCTATACTCTTAGAACCCTACATAGATTTTCATCTTACAGCACAGATTTCTTTCACAACTCTTTAGATTTTAGTTTATGTTGCTTGCTGTTTGCTCTGCCGAGAATGCCAATGTTGTTTTTCCGCTGTTTTTCTTTTGGCTTACTTAAATTCCCTTTTGAAGTTCACATCAGACCTGTATTGTTTTCTGATTGAGACTGCGGCTGAGGGCTTGCTTATTTTTGAACACCTGTGTCAAGATTGTGGAAGAGCTGATCGTGGTGTCTCATTTTATAAGATGTTTGGGGGTTTTAAAATGTAATTATGACATAACAGCCACCTTCTTTGTGCATGCCTTTTATTTTCTCTCCTTCAGTTCCCACCTATTTGTGGATGTTTAGGACTGATGTGCTTTTAAGGGTTTCTGTAGCACCTTATGGCTCTTGCTTTGTTATAACAGTAAGAATTAAACAATCTTGTTAGGTTTTTGGGGTTTTTTTAATCACTGCTTTAAAACATAGTAGCATGTTCTTTCTGATTGCCTGTTTTACCCTAAAGACATCTTAAATTATGTCATTTTGTTCTCATGTGGAGTCTATCAGACAAATCAATACCAAGCTCTTTCGATGCTTAACTCAGTAAAGCTGGTTAGGCTTATAGGTATGTGAAGTGTGTCTTCCTGTCTTCAGGCTCTAAGGTGATGCAGGGAGAAGATTCAGGCACTTTTTCATTTATATGTTACCACAAAGGAGATACTCTAGGAAAAAAAAGGTCATATGTAAAGCACCTTTTCTCATGTGTGTTCTCTCTGCCGTCACTGAGAAAATGCAGTAATCAGTGAGAATCCTGTTAGATATTAATTCTTGCCTCTACCTCCTTCAAAATGGCCCAATATTCTTTCTTCAAATACTGTAATGATTGTCTGTGTGTTGTTGTATGGCTTGACACGTCATTGTTGAGACGGACTCTCACACACTCCTTCTCCAAAGGCTCAAACGCTCATGCTCCAAATGCTGCAAATGCTCCAAACTATTGTGGCTGCAAGCCCTTTTATAATCCTTCTAATGCCAAGTGCCCACACCTGATTGGCCTAAGCAAAGACAACCTGTCCACAATTAGATGCCTTTCTCTTTCTGTTATAGCTGTGATAAGCTTTCTCTGTTTGTAAACTGGTGGTTCTTTTCTCAGGACTTTCTGGTCTCCTCAAGGGCACACAGATGTTCACGCAAGGTTATTTATCTAACTCACATTCTAATCCCTGGGCCAAGCTAAGGTCTCCCACAACAGCTGTGTTCAATAGGGTGCATCTCAGGAGAAGAAGGCAGTGCCATAACTAGCAGTACTAAGGGGAGAGAATTTGGCATGCTAATGTGTTACTGCCAAGCAATGTGAGCAAACCTGTTAGTTACACACTTACGTTACGCAAAATTTAACATCTATGGCAGTGCTTCAAGAATAGGGTACAGCAAGTTACGTCAGATTAATTTTCTCCTTTGTCACTAGTTTCTGTTCCTGGACAGATTAATTGGTGCAAGCTACAGTCCTGGCCTTTGATTTCTTTTCTTTTTGGGAGATAGCTTTTGAGGATTTGTTTTCTTAGGGTTTAAAATTGAAGCTACACATGTACGTTGTGCTTTATTGACTTGATTTCTGGCCTTGGATATAAGGATTGCCAGATGTAGCATAATGTGACATTCTTTGTCAAGTAACTGACAACAGATTACTTTTTTCTTTTTAAAAAAGAATTCTGTAACTAGGTAAAAATCTTTCTTATTATGTTTTTGGCTGTGTTGTGAGATGACCCTCTAACAGGTTCCTCATCAGCCTGTAGAGCTTGCCACAAGGCTTAGTTAAGTATTACATTAAGTATCTACATTTAAAACAGTAGAGAGCAAGAAGTGAACGTCTTCCCAGTTAAAAAACCCACAATCCAGCTAACCCCTCTTCTCCATAAACTCTGAAACATTTCACACTTGCTTGAATATAAAGCTGAGCTGGAAGAAGTGTGTGTTAGAATTTTTAACTCGGTCCTGCTTCCACACTTGGCCCACTGAATTGTCTAGTGTCTGAAGAACTCGGTCTGTTTTACAAAAACAAGTTATTTGAATTCAGAGTCCTTTGAAGTCATCAATACAAGAGAATATTACATGATTTGTTACCTCTCACGTCAGTGCAAGAGCTTGCATACACTTTTGTCTTACACCATATTTTCAAGAAGGCAAGTTTCAAACTTCTGAACCTCTGCTAAAGTTGTCTGTCTCTGCCTAAATAAATCCTCTTGGTTTTGTCATTCAGTCTTCTTTTTGTGTTCTTGCATGTCACCTTGAATAATTTGATTTTTCCACACTGTAGGTCCTTTAAAGTGTTGGTGAGTTTTCAGTATCACTTCATATCAGCAGAGTATGTTTTGCTATCTAATTT
Organism: Todiramphus chloris collaris; assembly: GCA_025345505.1. Taxonomy (NCBI): domain Eukaryota; kingdom Metazoa; phylum Chordata; class Aves; order Coraciiformes; family Alcedinidae; genus Todiramphus; species Todiramphus chloris. The sequence continues at coordinate 7,315,609 of JANVCC010010406.1, forward strand.
TATGAATTTTTTTTGGGAAACAGAATGCATGCAGTGTCCACCCCATGCTGCTCATCCTAGCTACCTCTTTCTGTCTGTGTAGAATCAAACTGGTTTAATGCTTTAAGTTGAACTTTATGGGGAAAAGGCATCCAGTGCCTGTAAAGGCAGTTCTCCTTTTCCCTTTGTCTTAATAGCGAAAATCTGATTAACCAATCTGCAGCTATAATATTGAAAACTTGAAATTAATTTACCTTTCAAGTCTCCCTAGATCTTTCTGTTTTCTTCCTTCCCAGTGTCTTGTTATCATTGAAACAGCTTTCATTATTTCTTTGGTAAGCGGAGGCACAGATAAATGTGTTTTTTCAAGACTACAAGGCTACTGGCGATCGTGAATTTTCCTGGTTGCCTTTCATTACTAGGAACTAAACCTTAGAACAAGCTGGTTTGTGTTGTATCAGCTTATAACATAATTCAGAGGTGTCAACATTTTACCTTCTAATACAGTTCAAGAACTTCTAGTGATAATTATGAAATTACTGTAATACCTGAACAGACCTTATCTTATCACTTATTGTTTTTATCAAACGTTTCTCTGATAGAGGTAGTCTTGGTAGTGTTCAGAGATCTCGTCAACAGGTAACCAATGCCAGAAAGCTGTGTATGAAGAAATGTTGCTGCTGATGTAGTATGCTGACATTCTGAATTGTCTTATATAATAAAATTATAACTGTGTAATATGGTGAATTAGTGTTGCAATGATATTATTTAAGTTTTTAGTAATGTGGAATGACTGGAATCTGTATTCATCCCACAATATTTATTGCTTACATTGCTATATCCTGAAATTTATCAAGCTATCAGAATTTGATTGGTGTCCTTTGGTTATGGTGTCTTGGGCCCTGGGAGGCAACAGGGAGAAAAATCAGACCAAACATATCACATTCAAAAAGAAGATTTTGTTTGTTTGTTTGTTTCTATTCTTATTTGCTTTGTCCTTTTGTTGTGTTTTCTCTGTACTCTCACAGCTGTCTTTATTCATCTCTCCTAAAAAGATGAATGATGACACAGTGGAAATCTAACTTTGTGAAGGACTTTGTCTTTTGACTTTTTATTACACTAGAATAAAAGGAAAGACTTTATGAATCTTTGGAGCTTTTAAAAATATGCAGTATTGTGGTTTGATGTTTTTTGTCTTCCTTTTTCCTATTACATCTCACTAAAGCTTTGTCTTTTAAAATATTTTTGTGCTATCACAGTCCTGTGTTTCACTTAGAAATTGTTGAATGGCATGCTTCATGATTTTTTGGAATGGTTTCAAGATGAAAATTAAGGTAAAATTGACTCATTTAACAGACCATTTTTATTTTGATAAGACTGACTTATCTATCTGCATGCTGTTTAAAAATGCTTCTGAGCTGTTACTGTAGCATGAGTGTTGAAGAACAACAAATCTTTTATCAGAGTGGGAAAACGGGGGAAGTCTTTGTATTTGCTAATTATCTTGGGAATATAAGACCATACAATACCAAAGTGGAAGAGTTTCTCTTAATCTTGATTTTTATACTGAAAGTTTGGACAAATTGTATGTCACTGCAGCATGCTAAGCTGAACCTGCTTTGTGAAATGCTATTATGATTCCATGTCTGTCTTTATGAAGAAATTCAGTGTGTTTCCTTTGCAAGAGCACTGTAGCCACCTGGAGCGTCAGTGTGGGTATGAGTTGTGTTGATACCATTTTGAAGCTGGAAATGAGACCTCTGGGACTAAACCCAGGAGTGCAGGTCCTAAGGCACTAGTTTGAAAGCTGTAGTTAGCAGTGAGCTGGGGATCCTGTGCCTTGGGCCTGAGGGGTGGCCTGTCAGATGTGCTCTTCACCAACTTGTGTGCATTGGTTGGAGGTCACTGATCTCACCAGGGGCTTGCCTGCCTTTCTCAGCTGGTCTGCATTCCATAGGTGGTTTCTCTGAACTTGCACACATGTCCCAGCTCATTGGATTTTTCCAATTTACTGCTTTCAAAGTTTAGAGTCTTTGTCAATATCCTTGTTGTTATAACTTGCTGAAGCTTTCTGTTGTGTAAATTGGGTAAAAATGGAAATGGATGTAAATATAGAAACTACTTAAAATTTTCAGTTTTACGATTATACATTTGTTTACAAATGCTGTATATTTGATAAAAATAGGATGGCTTTGCTAAACTAGTTTTTAATGGTCCATTTCAGCATGATTTTTCTAGAACTGGAAACATACATTAAATTTATGTAAAAATTCATTAAGCATTGGCATTAGACACAGGCTTAGATCCATATGTAAATACAGTGAAATTCTGAGTAGTTGATTACCGAGTATCTCATCTTGAAACTGACCTACCTACTTTTGTCACAGAATCATAGAATAGTTCTGCTTGTAAGAGACCTTCAAATTCATCAGTTGCAACTGTTTACTCAGCACTGCCAAGTCCACTACTAAACCGTGTCACTAAGCACCACATCTACACACCTTTTAAATACCTCCAGGGATGGTGACTCCACCACCTCCCTGGGTAGCCTGTTCCAGGGCTTTATGATCCTTTTCGGGAAGAGATTTCCTAATATCTGGTCTAAAACTCCCTTGGCACAACTTGAGGCCATTTCCCTTGTCCTATCACTTGTTACCTGGGAGAAGAGACTGGCCCCCACCTTGCTTCAGCCTCCTTTCAGGTAGTTGTGGAGAATGTGTTTTTCTTAGAGAAGGCTAAACAACCACAGTTCATAGAATTGTGGAATGGCTTAGGCTGGAAGAGGCCTTAGAGATCATCTGATCCAACCTCCCTGCCATGGGCAGAGACAACTCTCAACTAGACTAAGTTGCTCAAGGCCTCATCCAACCTGGCCCTGAACACCTCCAGGGAAAGGGCATCCACAGCCCCTCTGGGCAATCTGTTCCGGAGTCCTCACCACCCTGGTACTGAAGAGCTTTTTCCTAAGATGCAAACTAAACCTATTTCCCCTCAGTTTAAAACCATTTCCCCTCATCCTATTGCTGGACACTCTTGTGAAGAGTCCCTCTCCAGCCTTCCTGTAGGTTCCCTTCAGGTATTGGAAGGCAGTTATAAGGTCTCCCTGGAGTCTTCTTCAGGCTGAACAGTCCCAGCTCCCTCAGCCTGTCCTCTTAGCAGAGGTGCTCCAGCCCCTGGACCATCTTTGTGACCCTCCTCTGGACCTGTTCCAACAGATCTATGTCCCTCTTAGGGCGGGGACACCAGAACTGGATGCAATATTCAAGGTGGGGTCTCATGAGAGCAGAGTAAAGGGGGAGAATCACCTCACCTGATCTGCTGGCCACACTCCTCTTGTTGCATTGTAGGATATTGTTGGCCTTCTGAGCTGCATGAGTGGACTGCTGTCTGTATTGAGCTTCTAGTCAGTCAGCACCCCTGAGTCCTTCTCTTCAGGGCTACTCTCAACCCACTCCGTACCCAGTCTGTAACTGTGCCTGGGATTGGCCCAGCCCCGATGCAGGACCTTGCACTTTGACTTGTTGAACCTCATGCAGTTTGCACTGGCCCATTTCTCAAGGCTGTCAAGGTCCCTCTGGATGGCAGTCCTTCCCTCAAGTGAGTCCACAGCACCACACAACTTGGTGTACCCAAATGCAGGACCTGGTGCTTGGCCTTGCTGAACCTCATCCCATTGGCCTTGGCCCATTGGATCTAGCCTTGTCCAGATCCCTCTGTAGAGACTTCCTACCCTCATGCAGATCAGCTGCCCAACTTGGTGTCATCTGCAAACTTACTGAGGGTGCCCTTGGTCCCCTCATCCAGATCATTGATAAGATGTTGAGCAGAAGTGGTCTCAATACCAAGCTCTGGGGAACACCACTTGTGACCAGTTGCCAACTGGATTTAACTCCGTTTACCACCACTCTTTGGGCCTGGCTGTCCAGCCAGTTTTATATCCAGCAAAGCATACACTCTTCCAAGCCATAAGCAGCCAGTTTCCTGAGAAGAATGCTGTGGGAAACAGCATCCAAGCCTTTACTAAAGTCCAGGTAGACAACATCCACAGCCATTCCCTTATCCACTAAGCGTCTCACCTTGTCATAGTAGATCAGGTTAGTCAAGCAGGACCTGCCTTTTATAAATCCATGCTGACTGGGCCTGGTTGCCTGGTTGTCCTGTACGTACTGCATGATTGCACTCAAGATGTTCAGCTCCATAACCTTCCTGGCACTGAGGTTGGAGCAACAGGCCTGCAGTTCCCCAGATTTGTCTTCTGGCCCTTCTTGAGGATATCATGACTGCTATTAGGAAGTAGCTAAATATAGTAGTCAAGAGCTCTTGTTTCCACTCAGAAGGATACATGTGTCGTGTTTTATTTTGAGAACTATGGGTCATGGAGAGGGACAGTGAAAGGGCTGAGGCTTGGACTTCCAGAACAGAATACTTTTTTTCACAGTTCTTTACCTTACAATCCAGTTCAGTAGAATAATAACAGATTGTGGGGTTTTTTTTTTTTAGATCTCCATATATTTATTATTTTTGTGGATATATATAAAAATGCTAAATCACTTTGATCTGATCTAGTCATTATTGTCAGCAGAGCCAGCAATTCTACTTTGATATCAGGACGAGAAAAGGTGAACTAGTTTAGCTTGTGCTTCCCAGTCTCCTTTTATCAGATGTGCTTCTAACACACTTAGGTGGTAGAGGGAAGGGGCTTAATTATTGACCTGCGCTTTGAAAATAAGTCTTCAAGTGTAGGTGTACAGCACTGTGTTATGCCACCTTGTGCTGTCTGCAGCATAGCACTGTGGCCTGTCACTGACTCTGTGACATTGCACTTGAGCACAGTTGGTTAGGTAATGGAGTGGAACAGCTGTGTCTCGTATGAAACACTGTAGAGCAGGAGGTAGATCGCAGTGTGTGAAAATGTTCAAGATATGGTCTCAGCCATGGCAGTGGGCCTTGGCCATGAGCTTTGTTGCAGCTTTTGCTGGATGCAAATTCCAAGATGCTCAGGCTGCAGTGTAGGGTGCTGAAGGATGTGGCAGGGACTTAACATCTTGGGTGCAGTTAAATCTTGAGCACCTAGCGCAGGGCTAGTCTTGGAAGAGGAAGCACACTTAAAAGTCATGGTTTGGGGATACATAACGAGGTATTTTTCAGTATGACAATTAATAACATAAAAACATTGAAATAGATCTGCCAGCATTAGGATTCGTCCGGTTTGATGTGGATGGAGTTGTTGCAGTGTATGTGGGTGGGGTTTTTTTTGTTTGTTTGTTTTTTTTAATCTGGTGATAAATACTTGCAAAGCTGTCAGAGCCCAGCTGTGGTGTTTGGTGAATCCATCTCCTCTGTGTGGAATTACTGCCACTGTTGCTTCTCTGATTCTGACTTCTGCTTCCTGGCCAGTTTTCTGCATGCTATCTACCTAAAATAGTTTGCCATAGATTAAAATTATTTAGGGTCCTGTTTTTCCTTCAGCTGTCCTTGTTGATATGAATCATGCTGGCCTTTGCAAGGAGCTGGTTTTCTGACTGTCATTTTAAGTGTGTCAACTGATAATTGTAACTGAGCTATTCCTCTGGAAGGGACATTCATCCTGTGTGGATGTCATGGATCTACTGCGTGTATTTTGCTTGTAATAACTGCAGTTTCTCCGAATGTGTACCCTTTTCAGTATGCATAATTTTTTCCCCCCTCTTCTGGAACATTGTCAAGACATGTTATCATTAGCAGAAAAGCGTTCTGCAATTGTAACCAAATGTTTATGCAAGTGTTAGATAACTGCTTTTTCATTAGGGTTAGTTTGCATTACTCCTGCTATCTTTGATTTGATAAATATGTTGTAAACTTTCTAAAGTGGCTGTAATCTTTGATTATTTCTACTGTGTCTTTCTGAGTTACAGAGCTGGCTCTATACATGGCGTCTTGCAAAGAGTGGAAATATTTTTGTTAAGGAGAAGTAAAAACTACTTTTTGAAAAGCAGCATCTTGAGAAATATTTACCAAGTTGAGTAGAACTATGTTTTCAAT